>RRCJ01000018.1:0-369166 GCA_004337975.1 Pyricularia sp. CBS 133598
TACTACTACTACTACTACTACTACTACTTGCATTTCTATTTTTTAAGGGTGGCAGTTGCAGGGGGGTGGCGGTTGAGGGGTGCTCTGACTTGAGCTGGCTAAATTTTGACTAGGGTACTTTTTGATACATCTTAACGAAAGGCCCGCCATCTCGGTCCCTTACATCAATTTTGTTCAAAATCTGGCGGGCCGAAACTTTTTACTGCGGGCTGTGTGGGTAGGGTCCCTGGTGCCCGTTTCGCCCGTGCGAGAGCGTCAAATTAGCATCAGGCATCACACAGGAAGCGCTTCCTATTGATCCCGAAAGCGGACGCACCGTTGAAAATTTTCCCCGACGGAATTTGATACCACGAGGATGTCAGGCCGGGAAATGCGACTATCTCGAAATATCATGCTACTAACAATAGTAATTAATCTCAAAGCATAAGCCCTCAATTTCCTATCCTGGTCGTGTATAAAAAATCCCCGTACCACGGGAATCTTTATCTTGGAGGACAGAAATATGCTCCAGAGTTACTATTGGCTTGGCGCATCACTGATTAAAGCCCGTGCTCAGTGGCATATTGAGTTGGCAGGTTCAAATATAATCTGATGCCTGAGAATGATCCCAACATTGCGGTTTTGGGCGGGTTCCCACCACTCGAACGTTGTCTGATGTGTCTTTCTGTTCTACATTTAGAGTTACTGACACTCCGGGATCTGTGTTTATAAAATCAGTTACCTGTTGCTGATACACATGGTTTTGTGACCGGAGGTATATAACTACGCCAGTGTAAGCCTGATGCCTTGCAAGAGATCATAACATAACATGGAATCAGCTCACTCATGATTTCGATATAGTCCCACAGTTGTCGTCCCGTTTGCAGACTGACACTCTTGAGTATACGGCTCAGGTTGGGAAACGAAGAAGATCGTCTGGCTTTGCGGGTCAGATGACACAATTGGGTACGTCGCAACGTTGTAAGGTGTTGCCGTGAGAGACGTATGCGGCTTGATGAGTAAGGATGGCTGGTTTGGACCTATGGCTTGAACTGGGAAAGAAGGAGGTGATGCACAGTCTGCAATCAATAGGGAAGACTGTTCGTATATCGAACCGCCGGAGACCCAAGTGGTAGCGTCGGCGTCAGAGGGTAAATTGGCGTCACTTGGAGACGTGACAACGGGCGGGCTCTGCCAGGCACTCGAGGGCAATAACGATTGTTCACTGAAGTTGGGACGAATTTGGTTTTCTTCCAGTATGCAATATGCATAAGGAGTTAGCGGTGTTTTGGGTGAAGTTGGTTTTTATCTGATTCGCAGTGTTTTGAGCTTTCAGTAAAGTCGTTACTGTATCAGAGAGCTTAGTTACATCGGTGGAGTTATGAATTTGTGCTCGCTTACAGTTACTATCCAGCGAAAATGCATCACCGACTGTTTCCAGCGCTCGCTCAGATCTTTAGAATACGGCCAAATGACCAGATCCTGGCGGGGCTTGGATTTGCTGCTGTGACATTTCCTGCCTGGTATTCGGGGCCCTATGTATCTGGTTCTGAGTTGCATAGGTCGACCCGCGGATCGTTAGCAAATTGCTACTAGTCTTGATAGGATGAGCAGCACATATATGACTTACGTCTCATAGCAATTCATGTCGAGGCGGCAAGTGGCTTTGGTTGGCTAGATTTATGCAATCAAAGGCGGCAATATGATATTCAGAAACCTGGCGAGCTTGTGGCTTTTATGGTAGCACTTTGTGGAATAAATTACCCTCCTACACTCTGGGGGTTGACCTACTTCTAGAATGGCTGAAAAATCCAAAGTTTACGTCTTTTGGGCTAAAAAGACTATAGCCGGCTGAGAATCAGGCTGATGCAGTTCAAGCAAAATTGCTTCAAAATTATAGCAGTCAAAAACTTGCCACCGAGAAGCTTGCTGAATTTTGACTGTGGTACTCTGGGTACATTTGAAATCATCCGGAGGTGGGGTGCGTGATGGGAAGCAAGCACTCCACAATAGGTATAATGTGGAACCCAAATCGTGGCAATTGTGGGGCAAATTAGCTAGGGCTACCAGTTTGTCGCGGATGAGACATTATCAGGCCTGTTTGTCCCTGCGCTGCAAAGCCTCGACCCCGGCACGACTTGCGGCCGGGTGAACACCCCTACTGGAAACGCCTACATGATTGTCAGTAAACACGCGCTGGGATGACTTTCCAAGAGAACATACATGTAGCACGAAGGATCAGAGGCGAAGTTGATACTAAGGGGACCTTTCGTTACGGGCCCATTCCTATTGGTCTTCACCTCCACGGAGTCTTTGGAAAGGATGATTACGGGGTAGCATCCTGGCACTTACTGCACGATACACAGCTCTTAACCATCCTCATGTGACCGCAGATGCACTCATTAGGAGGCCTGTGTGATTAATTGTGACTGTTTCAAGGATGTCGACCGGAAAGCATCAATGATAGTAGACACAAGGATTCGGGCTCGCTGCCGTGATCTCCTACTTCTAACAGGTTGCTGCCTGGGAGGCATCTGATTCATTTGCGTATGTGATCAGAAATAGAACTGGTTGAAGTTATTGACCTTCGCTTTGAAGCAGGGAGTTTCAAGCAAGGAGGACTGAAGAGTCGAGGACGAAATTGATGCTAGCTTTCTGAGGGGTGTGTTTTGTGGCGGGCTTGTTCCTATTGGCCTTTCCCTCCATGGTGCCTTCTGAATGGGTGATTTGGGGTAGCGTTCAGATACTCAATTGGGATACATTTCTGTCGATCTGTACCCCTATTCTTAGACAGCTGTGTTGGTGAACCATGGCATATGAAGACAACAATGACTGACCTGAGCGGTTGCACGACCCGGCCTTGACTCTCACTTCCCATAAAGGCGGTGCGAGGAATTAAAGCAATCAGGGTCACTGTATATGTTTGACCGACCCCAAATTACGGGTCCCGCCATACCAAGTAAGTAGACGAGTTCATTTTCCTGATTGGTGTCCAGGCCCGTGTTTTGCAGTAAGGGTTCGCGGGATGGCTCTATTTCACAGCCTGACATCAACTTGCTAGCCTGCTCCCCGTCTACGGCATAGGTGCCTTAGGAATCACAGGCGCGATTGAGCGCGATCACCGATTTCCTACGCATTCTGGAGCTGTAACATGTTGATGCTAGCAAAGATAGTTGAAGTTGAGGATCAAGTCCAAGGGAAAAGTCTCAGATTTCTGGTAGAAAAGTAGGGCGCACAATCTCGCCAGGTGCAGATCGAGAGAAATATACTCAAGTTAAGTACCGAGATGCTCCGTGGAGGTGAAGGCCAATAGGAACGAGCCGGTCAAAAGGTCCCCGCAGAAAAGTCAGCATTAAACCTCACCGCCGCTACCGTCCTACCTTTGAACCTCCCTGCTCGAAGTCGAGGGTCAGTAGCAGCTCGCACCGCAATTTCAGTCGTTGGCATGCTTATCTATCAGATATAAGGCAAATTTTCTCTCATGTTTTCCGAATTGCTTTCCTATTGCAGGTTGGCTCTGGCTTATATTGCTAAGATTACGGAGAGTGGTCGAGGCCAGCAAGAAGCATCAACAAAGCAATGCGCTGAAAAGAAGATTTTCAAATACAGGTCCGCTTGGGAGGTGAAATGAACCGAAAGAATGGGAAAGCCAGATAGAATAATACCAGATTATACATCAGTAGTCCTCGGGGATCTTTGATGCCTGCTCTGCTTGAGTACATACTCACGGACGAAGCTCGCGTCTTTTTCGGATTCTGGGAGGCAGCGAAGCTCAGTACTGTCTGGTGTGCAGTTGCCCGACAGATTTGTGAGACCAAATTTGCCGTCGTGCCCATCGCGCGCCAGCCCACAGGAGGCCAGCCATATACACCTACCTCACAAACCCAAATATTTTCACCATTAAAGACTCTGTTACTCCCCCGCGGCATCTTCGTGTTGGGACAGAAACGTAGGCGCGTCAACTCCAGAGACCTCGGAAGCGCTTGCACTACCATATCGAGCGAAGGACTCACCGTGGCCTCGCTCCAAGTTCTCCCATCCCCAAGTCGTTCTCTTTTTGACCTCATTCAGCCACCAACTCGAAAGTCCAACTAGACAACGGACAAGGTGTGCGGTAAAGGCACTGTAGATCTTCCTTGTCCGAGACCAATAGGAATTGCTTCCTGTGTGATTGATGCGTGATGCATGACGCTCTCGCACGGGCGACATGGGCACCAGGGACCTTACCCACACAGTCCAGAAAGAAAAGCTTCGGCCTGCCTTATTTCGAACAAGAGCCGAGCCGATAAATTGATGTGAGGGGGAGAGGAGGTGGCGAGCCTTGTGCTAGAAGCAGATGGTTTCCGAGACAGCACTCTTGTCATTTTGTTAAAATTATCCATTAGTACCATAGTCAAATCCTACCAAGGTTCTCGGTGCCAAAATTTTGACAGTTGTACTTCTGAAGCACACTGCAAGCAATTAGACCATGTCCCAGGTCCACAACCTAAGCTCTCAGTAAAATCATCCAGTGAATGTTCTTTTACCCCAATAAACGGAAATTCAATTTTCAAATCCTCCAAAACTCTGACCTGGACACCGTTCTTCGACAGCATTTGCGAAAATGGACCCATCGAACCATGGGCTACGCCCTGAACCTGGATTCAGTGCCGGCAAATCAAGCCCAACTTTTCGGCGCTAGTGCCATGTGTTTCCCTTTGCCGTTGAATGCGGGAGACATAGATAGTGAAACCCTTTCCTTTGAAGCCTCCCGGACTTCCACTTCCCAAGTTTTTGTAAGCCTCGTGGAATAGTAAGACCAAAGTCGCGGAAGGTGGTTGAAAAATGGTCAGTAACAACGGTAGCGATGGGGAGCGGAATGTCTGAACTGAGGAAGTCTTTCGCGACACCTATTCCATCCCTTTGTACAGCTGGCGCTCCAATCAACCGGTGAACATGTTTTCTCTTATTTGCAATTTCCATTGATAATCATTCCTTTTAACAATTTACCCGCAGATGTGTTGGCAAGAGGCCAGGTTAACCGGTGGGACATAGCCCTGTGGAGTAGTCCACGAATAATATCGGTAAAAAATGTAAATAAGGTTGCCTAATGCCGCACAAAATCGCCATAATGTTAATCATTCGCTCAACCAAGCAACCAAGCAGGCCTGAGTTTTCTCAGCTATGCAGGAGGCCCTCCATGTCCGCGGCTTGGAGCAAGAGCGCAATCCGATTTGAGAGCCTGGGGCGACAAACTGCGGGGTTCGGCGTCTCATTGCGACAGTGGGGGCTTACGGGCGGATCGTCTCACACTTTCTCCACCATCCAGGAGGCCTCTTGTTGGCATCCGGTGGGGAGAAGCATACAAAAATGCGTGTTAGGGCATACAAACAATCCTGGTCTGCACTTTAGCAGTTCATCACACCGGCTTGATAGCTCAAAAGCAGCGTCATTCGCTGACTTCGCAGGGTTCCGCTGCTCGCTACATACTGCATTTGTTTCATGAATGTTCCTTATCAATTGATGAGTTGACTATAGACGCAGCACATTCTATCGTCGTGTAGGATAATTAAGTGACCGCTTGCATGTGGTGTGACACCGCGTCATTGTGAGATGGTGTGGTGGAAACAAATAAGAAAGTGACAACACATATATGTAAAGAATCGTCAATTTAGAAAGTGCGGTAGTTAATTGTGGTACTGTATTGGAAATGCTGGTGAAGAATAATAAGACGGCCTCGCTTAGTCTACACCCTTTTCTCTATCGATACTTTCGCAACCTTTCGTCCTTGATCAATTCTTTCATCAGTTTTCATCAAAGCCAACATTAGCACTTAGCACTTCTCAGTGCCGAGATATACTCTGATATCCCCAAACGGCAACACCAACCTCATGGATACTTGGAATCTACACTCGCTACGCTTGGCCGTGGCCGGCTCGTCGCAGAACAGCAGTGACGCCGCCGGGAAGCCGCTACCCTCGGGGGAGCCAGACTTTCAATGTTCGGAAGATCTCCCGGCTCTTTTTAAAACGCCACAGCAGCTTAAGAGTTTCAAAATTGAATTTGTTCCTCTTCAAAGCGGTCCTTACTCCGACATCAATGTTCCTTTCCAAAAGGCGCTCCAACACGGGTCCAACACCTATAGCACCCTGTCGACTGCCGATCAAGACATCATATTTGATGCTCTGAAACAGAGATGTCACTCCTCCAGCCAGCTAAGGAGGCACAGATTCGTCCTTCTTGGTGATAACTACCAAGGCATCAGACTTCCTGCAGGGATCATGCTCCAGGACTTCTTGCCTTCCCGGCCGCGAAGCGACAGCGCTCCGAAGCGACGGGCAGTGGCTATCGACTGTGAGATGGTGGGTATAGAGGCTCCGATAGCAACTGAAAAACATTATCAGAACCAGGCTAGACCTGGGTTTGAAGGAAAAAATCATTTCAACGGCAGTCCTCCATCGCTGAACCAACCGATACGACAGAAAAACAACCGAACCCCAAATGGGGGCCTAGGGAAACTTGCGCCACGCAGGACCGAGACAAGCGAAATTGCCTACATCTGCGCCGTTGATCTCCTGACAGGCGAGGTCCTAATTAATAAATTCGTCCAGCCCCCGGGAAAGGTAACCAACTGGCGCACCAAATACAGCGGCATTACATCCCGTGCCTTACGGGAAGCCAAGTCCAGAAGGAACTGCCTTGCAAGCTGGCGCGCTGCTAGGGCCGAGCTATGGAAGTATGTTGATGCCGATACTGTTTTAATCGGCCATGGTCTGGAACACGATCTACACGCTCTCCGCGTTGTCCACACTCGAATTGTCGATACGTCTTTGCAGACTGCCGAAGCTGTCTTTGGTGGCGTGGAATCATTTCGACGCGTTTGGGGCCTGAAAGACTTGATGAAGCAACTCGTGGAGATCGATATCCAGAACCATGGCCGGCAAGGTCACGACTGCGTTGAGGATACATTGGCAACGCGCGAGCTTGCGCTTTGGTGTGTCCAAAACCCGCGGAGGCTCGAGGCATGGGGGTCGGAAAGGCGAGACAACATGGAGAAACAGGGTATTGAACGTGACAGGGCAAGGACAGAGGGACAGAGAGAGAGGGAAAATTGCCGCCAAGAGATAGCTCATCGCTCCTGAATGGTGGCAGCTCCGATCTTGGCAGAATCAGCCCAAACAACAACATCGGTCTAGGAATTGCAACACATTATTGAAAGGGGTTGTTATTAACAACAACACAACGCGCAACCGGGTCAATACCTTTACAGTACTAACTAATGTCGGTACAAAACGCCATGCAAAGCCACATATTACGTAAAAGCTTCTCGCGTGCCCACATAGCCATGTTTCCTTCCTGTCCGTCTGTACAAGTAAAATAGAGGTAGTCAAACTTCACCAACATCATCCCCCTCCCCTGGCTCATGAGACGGAGTTCTCTTTGCCTCACAAATGACCCACTCTGACCGCGATGCCAATGTTGGGATTCTGGTAAAGCCTAACGAAATAGTAAGCAGCCGGGACTAATGCGGTACATGGCGGGGCGAGGGAGGTTACATCAATGTCGGCGGCTGGAGAATATATTTAATTGGCCAAGAAGCTCGCCAAAGAGGTTGCACCCTTGCCATTGCTTCGTAATAGGTTGGTCCCATCGACCCGACAGAATGGTTTGGCCGTGTCCCTTTTTTTCTTATTGAAGCTGTCACACCGTAGCAACTAATTTAGTGCGCCAAACCTATTCTCTTAAAACAGAACCCAAAACACCTGCCAAAATCGGAACCGTTATCACACCAGAAACACTCGCTACCATCGCCTAATCACCCCCAAGCAAAGACTCAGCCCGCACTTGGCTATTTTTTCTATGCAAATTAAATTATGCATCCACTCCTGGCTGTGCCCGTGGAGGGCGTTCTGCAGTCCAGATGCTCGTTCGTGATTCTTACAAGCGATAACCGCCGAGCTTCTGTTTGTAGGATGTACAAACAGGACAGCAGCAGGCCTACCTCATGGCACTGTGGCAAGTTCTTAGCACCAACTCTAGGCTCCCAACATGCCTGACAAGCAGGCATACTGGTGAGTGGAGCACTTTGCCTAGCCTCTTGTATGGAGGGCCTCCGGCATAATGAGCAGCTGCACTGGCAAGCGGGGGACAAAATTAAATTGATGGTACTTGGAGACATGGGCTCGCCGTCGTGATCTCCCTACCCCCAATTGTTTTCGGGGCATGTGATTGGTTGAAGCTACTGACCCTCCCTTCTGTCGGCTTTTTCGAGGGATATGTTTTGTCGTGGGCTTGTTCCTATTGGCCTTCAGCTCCACGGAGCCTAATGAGAGGATGCCAGGGTAGCATTCCGGCACTCAACTGGGATATATTTGCATCGATCTTCGCCCTTGCTTTCTGAATCTCAGCGTAGGCTGATAAAAGGAGGGCCCGCAGTCTCTCAGGGTATTGTCGCTTGTTACTTTCGGCTTCGGTCAAAAACAGAAACGCGCTCTTAATTGTGTCATCACTCGGGTAGTGCAAGCTTCTTTGATAGACATTCACCACAGCCGTCGAGTGGCCAGATGCAGGAGCCCTCCATCGGCACAGCGGTGAGCAAGCACACAATCCGATTGGCTGGCCTTGCAGTGGCGTAGATAACTTTTTGACTGGGGAATAGTAAGCGAATTGGGCGGGCACTTGTACCCCACTTTGACAGCGCAAATTATCAAGGGACCAATACAGCATTGCAAGGAGCAGACGTTCCAGTGTTTGCAATCATCCTCCTTCATCCGTGCCCATCTTCTATGCACACAATATACTTCTATAGCATCATATCCTTTTATGGCATCTTGACGTTTTAGTCAATTGCTGTTGCCGTTGCTCATTTTGTTTAGAATTAGCATGCAGTGAACTAGTGCGCTTCATGAAGTGAAATTTTTTTTTTTCTCATGAAGCAACTTGTTGTCACGAAAGCGATCCCAAAGAGACAAGGCTGCAATATAGGGGCGATTCTATTCGAAGATCTAAAGCTAAGTTTAAAGAAAGAAGAAACGCACGCAGTGCCAATCGCGCGCACGCGCCTAAGTGAATACACAACAACGAACCCTGGCACCTAGTCACGTGAGGTGGAGCTAGTCACGGTTGGCAGTCGCCCAGGCACGCCACTCCGTAACACTTGTGTTTTTTCTACCTCTTTTGTACGACAAAACAATTAGCAAATAAGCTTAGAATAAATTAAAGCGCGAATTAAAACCCTAAGAAACCGTCAGATGCATATGACCGGTGGAAACTGGAATATAACCCAACGAAGGAACCAAACGAACTCGGGCTACCCCGGCGAATCTTGGGGCACTACCTAGCGATGCGGACAGGACACGGGGACTTTCGAGGTTACCACGACCGGTTTGCCCACCAGGGCGCAAAAACGCAATGCGCTTGGTGCGACAACTTCACGGCACCAGACCATTTGGTCCACTGCCCAAACAGCGTCAAACTATGGAAAAAGTGGCCCAACGGCCCGACTCGGCGGCCAAACACGCAGACCGGACAAGAGTACCTATACAAGACATTGGGAAACCCGCGGGCTTTTGAGGAGTTCGCAGCCATCACTGGCCATTTCACCCTCCCTCCGCGCCAAAAGCGCACCGAACCGGCCCTAGTGGACACTCCCGCGCGCAACGGTGCGCACGAACAGACGGCGGAAGGCGCCGCAGGCTGGTCATACCTCTGCAGGAATATAAGTTGCAGGGCCGCAGCAGGCACCCGCCCCCACATCGCCGCGGGCCCGGCCCGTGACGATCGATCCGCTATATATACTCATGTAGACTTGGATAGCGCGCCGCGATGCTCCACGTGCGGCTGCATGCGCGGAGAACCGTCGTTGCCGGCACCCCGCGCGGCCCCGGCGTTAATAGACACTACTACTACTACTACTACGACTACTTTTGTCACTGACGCTGCGGCAGCAACAATCTTCCGTCGACAATGGACGACATAGTAGCAGTCTTCCCTTTCACCTTTGCCGGTGCTTGAGTTTGGGCTTCTCCATTAAATTCTAAACCAAGGCGGGGAGAAGTGGCGGTAGTTTGGGCGCCCAAGACCCAAATACGCTTGCATGTATATCTCCAGAACAGATCATGAATCTCTTCGAAAACAAGCCCCAGGCATAACGTTGGCCACCCCCTGATGGGCCCCTAAAAATATCTACTCCGCCACTTTCACCTCGTATCGTTTTTTAAAAGTATCTCCACGAACTTTTCACTTTTGGATTCAATTTCTGCACAATCTTTTTCTTGAGCTCCCAATGAAACAATAAACTGAAAATCAGCTTCTTACCGCTATTTCTGACATAGAAAATGGCCAATCAATCCACAAAAGCTCCCGAAAATGGGGCATCCCCAGATCTACACTTTAACATCGATTAAAAGGTTCACAATCTTATAAACAAGCTCAAAAACCGTTCCAAAAGCTTTCGCCGGAGCAGGAAAAACATTTAGCTGATTGGGTATTAGCCCAAGCCGCTTTAGGGCTACCGCCAACGCATCAGGAATTACGTTTTTTTGCGGAACGAATCCTTCAAGCTTCTGGAGAAACAGAGGGCCTTGGAAAACGTTGGATAGCCCGGTTTTTGGCTCGTTATCCAGTCCTCAAAACCCAAAGGCCCCGTCGAATAGACAACGCCCGGGTTAATGGCGCTACTACGAAGGTAATTAAATCTTGGTGGCTTTATATCACCAATCCCATTATTAACGATATCAACCCGGCAAATCGGTGGAATATGGACGAAATCGGTATAAAGGAAAGTAAAAGATCTAATGGCCTGGTATTAGGCCTTAATAAAATCCGGCCGTTGCAACGAAAAGAGCCCGGAACGCGGGGCTGGACGAGCATAATCGAATGTATATCAGCCATGGGGGTTGCTATACCTCCCCTCGTTATATTTAAAGGGAAAGACGTACAGCAACTGTTCATAGACCTCGCCTACGCGTAGGGATTCGGGGTTGAGACAATGTAACTAGTCACCATCGTCACAGGACATAAGACAACACGGCTTCTCGAGCAAGTCGAAAATCGCGTTAGACGACTGGACTCAGGCCGGAGATCTAGGAGAGAGGAGGCGCATTGAAAATAGCGTTTTGCAGTGGAATTATCGTACGCATACATCCGTTTCAACCGAAGAACGGCATTTTGAGTATTTGGCTGACCATTATAATAGGGCGCAAGATCACAGAGAGGAACGACCTGGGTTTGCATAATCTTAAGTACGCTAGGAACGATCAGCAAAGCCTGAGGCGTGTGAGGTAGATTCATCGCGAGCTCCGCACTCGGTGATCCAAAGCAGCACCGGTAGTTTCCCGGCTGGACCCCGCAGGAGCTTCACAACACAGGATAGTCACATCACCCACCCCGAGGCCGCGACGGACGCATTTCAGGTTGCCATAACAGGCTCGCAAATCGAAGCAGATACGTTGCCGTACAACAAAAGCGAAAAAGCCTCGAATGGATAGTAGGTGGAATCCTTCCATATAATTCAAAAACCCTCTTTGAGACTAAACAACTCTCAGTGTAGCATTCCATCCCCGAACCACCCACCGATTTGTATGTGGTCGCGGTATCAATATTGTCATTAGTTTGGATCGTGAGAGTTGGTGGCCGCCATTGCGATTGCCGACGGAACCCTATCTTAGGGAGGGTATAGTGGAAGCAGCGAAGACGATGAAGAAGGTGGGTCTTATCTGGAATTTCGAGAAAGGTGCGCTCAACAGCAATTAGTATTGCGGTAAATATAGCCGGTTACCATGTACAATACAAACTTTGAACTCGCTTCGCTAAATCTTTCATCCTTGAGCTCCGCAATCTGGGCATGTTGTATCCTTAGGCGGCCCATTTTTGCCACAATTCCCACATTGTGGCGTCATTGAATTTGCTGAATGAAACAGGCATTTGTAGAAACTGGAGGGCTAAAGATGCGTGGCCGGTCGGGAGACTGAACATGGGCAGACAATCCCGACCCTGAGGCGGCTTGCGTTATTTAAGTAGCAAATATAGAGGACAGGGAAACTCGGCATTTGACATGTGACCCCAAAGCTTCCATTAAATCGCTCAGTTGAGACATGCCTACTCCATCGTTCAATCAGTCAACTTAGGAGCGTCAATTCGTTTGATGGGTGTCGGAATGGTCGCAAGGTGGGGTATCCTCAAGAGTGGTACAAATGGTCGGCTGACATGCAAGCTGGTGCCCAGCTGCTGCCCTACTCCTGCTCAGCACGCCCAGCTGCCTTTGCCACCATGATCCGACGCCGGCACTCGCGGATTGTGTACGTGGCTTGATGCTCTGTGCACAGTGTGTCGAGGCGGTGTACGAAAAACCGGGTGGACCCTTACCGTATACAGCGTGGTTAAATTCCCTGCCACGTATTCTACTATTGTACAGCGCCGTGATGAGGATTGTAGACGCAATCGTCCTCCGAACGGTCTAGAACTCGGCTAGGACGCCGACAGTTGCAGTGCTCATCCCGGCGCCGTATAGACTGGCGGCTGTTTAAAACACTTGCATGCGATCGTGGTTGGCAAGCCAGCTATTGCTTGTTTGCTTATAAGATGGCATAAGTTAGGCCCGGTTGTTTGAAACACTGATTTAGAAAAGAACGAATGGGAAGGTAAAGGGAAAGGAGAAGAAATCAAGTACAAAACAGACGAGCATATTTAGGATCACCTTCGCGTTAGGATTAGAATTTTACACAGCCACTCTTCCTGTTCGTCAGCGCTGCCCCGGCGTGTATACCCGCTCCAGGTCGAGTTATTTGCGTTAAAACGGTTGCGGCCTGTCAAAGGCCATCTTCATCAGCCCAATGTCCTCGGAAAATACCCTGCTAACTTGACTTCGACCAACCGGCTTCCCCGACTTGCTGGGATATACCACATCTGGCTTCCGTTTTCGTTTGTTCGACGCTAGCTGAACCAACGGAGGTCGAGGTGGCTCAAGCAGCAGTGCCCTTTCGAAGTCGATCATCATAACACCGCTGGTCTCCGCGTTGAAAAGCATGTTTGCCCCTCGCACATCCTTGTGGGCCACTCCCAGTTTATGTATTGCCTGCAACGACTGCATCGCCCTGTCTTCGAGCTCTCTCTCCCGACTACCCAGAGTCTCTGTCGCGTCAAGGTCACATCCGCCCCAGGACAAGAGCGTTATGTGTACTACGTAGACCCGGTGGTCATAGTAATATATCCTGTTCATCGACCGAAGGTCCACGACCCCGAGGAAGACGGGCACATGTATACCTTGGATGGGATGCAGCCGTTTGTAAACCGCCGCCTCGTGCTCAAGGTCTTTGACAAATGCCTGAATCGTGCCTTTGCCGACAAAGGTATAACCATATTCGATCAGCCAGATCTTGAACAATACGGCGCGTGCACCTCCCTGCCCCAAAGGCGTGATCCCATCGTCTAGTGTCCATTCTAGCTGCTTGAGGAGAAGAGAGAGGAAATGGGCGTGGTTTATTGGGTGACGAACACAGGCGCGGCTCAAGCCATGATGGCTGTTGCTGTCAGAGTTGAGCTGTCTATGTAGCGCCACGTTGGGGCATTTCGCGTCGAGGAACCCGCCCTGGACGAGCCCTGACAGGCACCTTTGTGTGCAGTAGGGCCTGTCTTGCTCGTTGCTTCCTCCTACGCCCCCGCCCCGCGGCCGTTGGGCTAGAATCCGCTCGCTGCGTCGAGTTCCCCGACCCCCCCGAACTTCTTGACGCATGCGCCGTTCTGCCGGACTCGGCGTGTCTGGCAAACCCCGTGCTGATTCGTCGTCTGATGATTCTCCTGGCTCTCTATGTACCCCTTCCTTGTTGGGTTCATCTCCCACTTGCCGAGGTCTTCTTTTCCGGAGTAGATACGGAGATCGATCGACACTCTCATATGTTTCAGGTTGGTAGCCGGGTGAGCTGTTCGGCGCGTGTCGCTCGTTTTCCGGAATCGATCGTAGCGTCGTCTCGAAATCTTCCGCCCAAGTCTTGAGTTTTTCGGTCGCTTGGTGCCGCTCGTCCTGTCCGCGCAATCGCTGTTCACCTGGAGAACCCAGCGCCATGAGACTAAAGGCCAGATACTGACCGACTGCCGTGCACAAGTGAAAATGACTCGGATGGGCCAACACTTCAGCATTGGGCTCTGCAAGGTGATAGAAAAGCGTCTCAGGCTCGGACCAGTCGATCTTGAGAAATACAATCGCCTCACCCGTCGTCAAAAGCCCATACTCAAGTCCCCCTTCAATCATGTAGTGGTACGTTTGCGTAATCGCGGCTGCAGTCAGCCTCTCGGCGTGATACTGGAAACGTGCGTCTGGGTCCATCGACGTCGGGATGGTCTTCCGGTTGACCACTTCCTTGTAAATATTCATCGGGCGTAGACCAAGACGGAGGTGCGGCGCGGTAAGCTTGTGGGGCGGTTTGTACTCGGAGATGTAGATCATTGTGCGTCTTTCCGAGCCCGCGTTGTCGGATCGGTAGACACAGATCTGATCGGGTCGTAGCCGATTGAGGTCGAGACTGTGGTTTGGAGTAGCCGGTGGTGTCGATGGGGTATCGCGGTAGACGACCTCATCTGCAACATCGCTGATGGCGTGTGCATGGTTCTCAAAAATTATACCATTTCCCAGGTCGAATGCGCTTCTAACTTCTTCCACCTCCCTGAGCTGGTCTATGATCGCTCTGACTGGATCCTCGACACTGATGTGGAGGAACGATTCGAGCGTCTTCTCGTCTGATATCCTGCGCCCCGAAATTCTTTTTCCTAAGCCGGTGAGGAAGGCTCGATTCTCAAAAACACGGCTATCGGCAGGGAAGGTGTCGTAGATTGTGCCGAATGTTATTCTCTGCTGCTGAATAAAGTCGGACCATGGCTGGATACGCGTGGGACACCATTCGTTTCGCGGGTTGGTGATGGATCCCTTCGAGGTCAGTTTCCGGTCCTGTTCAATTTCGAAACGGGAGAAAACCAAACTATGCAAGGCAGAGATGTATTCGTTAATTGTAGTCGGTTGAGTTTGTTGTTCTGCCGCATCAGCGCGTTGTCGCTCCTGCTGTCGTTCTTTCTCTGCTTCTTCCGCGCGTTGTCGCTCCCGCTGTCGTTCTTTATCCGCTTCTTCCGCACGTTGTTGCTCTCTTTCTGCGCGTTGCTCTGCCTCTCGCAGCTGCCTTCTCAGATCTTCCACACTCGTCGATCCATCCATGACGCGTAGGGGCATAGGTCATGTTGCGGGTTGATTAGGACATAATTGTCGCAACCCGAATGTTTTGAACTACGGCGTTGTCTGAGTGGAGCCGTATTACGTACGCATGTTGCGAGGGGCAACCTGTCCGAAACACCCAAACTAACGAATCGACCGATGCACGGACGTACTCAAGTGTACAATTAACCAGGGCCTTGGGCCGGGTAACTGGATCACATTTGAGCCCATGCTCATCAGCAATTCTTGGCGGCCATAAAACTTCGGCCTTCCATACTCATATGCACATCTGCAGGGACCAACTGTGCGGTCGTAATACTTAATGGAAAGCTTCCTGCGGCGGTCTCTGCATCAAATGGCATTCATAGGCGGTTTGGACGGTGCTTAGCCTGTGTAGGCGATTGGCGATTCAGGGCTTCAAATAACGGCCGGACCACTGATTTAATCGCATACGATTGGCTGACCAAGCTCTTAATCTTGCGCACGGTCCTCTACTACCTGGCGCCAAACAATGATGGCTTCCTGGCTGCCCAATTTAATGTATTTTACGCGTTGGAGCAGCAAGTACCACACAATATTATATTAGTTGACCTCGTTGGCACGTTTTAGCCAAAGCAGTACATTGGACCACCATCGTTGTAGATACAATATTTCCTAGGTGCGTTGAAAATGGCGTAAATTAAAGCAAAGACTGTATGCTGGCAACTTACCGCGGCATCACGGTTTTGGAAGGTTGGAGTGGTATTGCAGTCCTGAACGTACTTAAGTGCGCATAAACGACGGCGCGTGCTGAAATAAGTTTACACCACTTTTGCCCAGTGCAGGGATCTTCTTATACGCCCCGTTTATAAAACTCCACACCCGCACCGTACAAAAATATAAAGTGTGACCCATAATTACAGGGCCACCCTCCGCCTACGGAGCATGGTTCCGATGGGTCTACCCAGCTCGACCACAGTAATTGCTTCCATATCCGGTGCTTTTCTAACCGCCATGGACTATCAGCCCTGCCTTTCCGAAAAGCCGTTTGGACTGTTGCCGAAGGTGCTTAGGTAATTTAGTGTGGACTTCCTAGCTTTGCATCCCAAAATGGCCGGCGTCTAATAAAAAGTGAATAAAGCAGGAGCATGGGACGAAAATAACGATGGGCGTCCAGGAGCTTTTGGACGAGTTTGATTCCCAATAAGTTCCAAGCAAGGTCTGTCTTGGCGCATCCAAATTTTTAGTCTGTTAGTTTGCCTGCTAGAAGTCCAACAGCACGGCGAGTGATCAAATTCTGCGAGAAAAACCTTCACTTTTATATGTCGCTTTTTCAGTAAGGCTGCAGCGCCTTGACGAGGGAGTGTGTATTCTGGCCCGCTTGCTGCCGACCCAACAGTGCCAGCGGCAGCAACAGGTGCATATGGCAGGCTCAAATTCCAATTCTGTTTTTTACCCGCACTTTGGGGTGAACATTCCTATTGGCCTTCACCTCCCATAGAAAGATGTACATCAGAACGCATCGATCCCATCATCACACTGGCGGTGTCTTTTTTAGGTAAGGACTAAGCTAGACCCTAACAGGTAGGAATCTTTGCAGCTCGAGCCACAAAAAACCAATATTGAGGAGCAAGGGGTTCGAGTACTTTGCTCCCGCTTACCTGTAGCTGGTTGCCTGTGGGCTTCTCGGAATGCTACGTTGGTCGTCCGGGCCGGATGCGTTGTTCCGTGCAGCAAATTAAAAAGCGGTGAAGATCAGCAGAATGGGGGAGGGTAGATACGGACCAGGCCATTTTTAAATCCTTTATTGCGAGGATTGGCGATCAGTAATATGGTGGGGTTTCTTATCCTTGTGGCTTGTTGGTTCGCTTCATGGTTGCTCGATAACAAGCTAGGCAACTAGGGTGGGTGGGTACTCACTAGATTCGCTGCCTCGACTAACGCCTCCACCTTAAATGGCAGGCAGCTCTGTCGACTTACATCATCCCAGCAAAAAACGGGCCCCTCCTTTCCACAATTCCTGAGCACGGACTACAACAGGTGTGGCATCTTCTTATTTTACGCTGACTGTCTGTTTTGTCTATCCCTACCCGTAGTTGCCACCATTCGTTCTTTCCATTTCGTGCACATGCCACCATGGAGCAGCACATTAGCCCTTTCGACACTCTTGGTTTGGAGTATGGAATTTACTCAAAAGACCAGATCCAAAGCGCCTTCCGAGTGGTATCTTCGATAACTCATGGAGATTCTCGTAGCGAGAGCACGTCCAATAAGCCAAAATGGCTCACTTTCGAACAAGTGACCAGCGCCAAAAACTTACTGCTTGATCTATCGCAAATGGGATCGCAATTCACGGAAAATGCAAAGAAATTCACGGAAAATGCAAAGAAATTCAGCATTTTCCCCCGGACAGTTTTTGTGGAAAGAAAGGACAGAACGAACGAAATCACATTCATATCCCCCTCAAAGCTACAGATCCACGAGTCATTAGCTCTTTGCGATGAATGTCAGGCTATTGTGCATAAAAAAGACCTGCGACGACATCGGCAAACCCACAACAATTACTGTTGCACACATTGCGAGGCCGAATTCTCTCGACAAGAATATCTGAGCCATCTTACTGTCAATGACCTTGACGAATGCCAAATTTGCTGCAAAGCTGTTACGAAAGGGGCGTACACCAGACACCTGGAGCGGACACATGGATGGGCAAAGTGCCCCTTTTGTTCAACACTCTACCCTAGCTTGGACCGGATGCAAGAGCATTTGGGCGCGACACATCTGATGAGACGTTGCAGTTCTTGCCCCGAAAATAACATACACGAGCTGTCAGTCCATGTTTCTGTGGGTCATCAATGTGTGACCTGCCTTTGCGGGGCCGAGATTTGCAACGAATCGCTATTGGGTCATTTAGAACGGCAACATTGGTTTTCGGCCTGCTCTAGCGGCGAAGTTTGTATTATGAGCGGTTACGACGATCACGATTCTATTTTGGCTCATATCAACAAATCGCACCCCCCAGACCAATGCCCGGTTTGCGAATGTTTTGTTTTTGGGACCGGAACGTTTTGGGATCATTTATCCCAAAGACATTGCTTCCGGCTTTGCGAAAAATGCAACATTTCGGATTATTATCAAGCGGCAACAGGAGTTCAGTCCAACCAGCGACAATTACACCTGGACGAAAACCACACATGGAAAGAATGTCGCAACTGTCGAGCTGGTATTCAAGTAAGTCAGATGCCAGAACATCTCCAAAATTCCCATGGCTATATGGCATGCGATGTTTGCGCCGACGCATGGCCCCCCAATGAATTAGAGGGACACAAGATGCGACAGCGCCGTCGCTGCGAAGTTTGCGACATATATGTTTTAGACGAAAATTACCTCCAGCATTTAGCCACGCACGGAAAAAAGCCTTGCCCGCTATGCGACGAAATCCTTCTCCTAGATGAGTTTCCCCTTCATTTTTCGATTGAGCACAACGAAACGAATGTTTGCCCTGTGTCCGATTGCAAGACATATCATTCTGAGTCAGGCCTGCAAGTTCATGTTTGCCAGACCCACGGGTGGGGAAAATGCCGCTTTTGTGATACAACAACTGCTCCTGGGCAGCCATTGCGAGACCATGAGCTTAAACACAGCCCCAAGATCTGCCAGATTTGTGACGAGCAAATTCCTGCAGACGATTTTCGACAACATCAAAAGGCCGAACATCAGATCCAGGAATGCCCCTTCTGCGAAAAGTCAGGGAGTGACCTCCTCCATCATATCCACAATCATCACCCTTTAGCCGAGACAAGCGCGAAAAGTGCAAACCAAAATAACACGGCACTTGATCTCCGCAAAGGGGCTTGTGAAGCCGATGCTGGGCTGGTTATACCGAATCCTGCCTCTCAACCAGCGCAAGACAAGCCTTGGGGTATTTACAATCTACTAAACAATGTGCGAGAATCTTCAAAGCAAAGCTTGTCAGCGCCCTCTCATCCAGCGATCACTTCATCTGCAACCAACATTATAGGGTCGATTGGAGATATACTGGAAACTCAGAGTCGACAAGGCGTACGTAACGCCAGGGCCACAACACCCATCCGTGATCAGGTGAATGTCTCATCGGAAGAGGAAGATATGAACGTATCATCTCGACAAGTAGGACTACCTGAGGGAGCTCACTCTAATCGGCGGTCTGAACGATTACACACATCACCAGGATGTGTAACGAAGCGCAACTTTGCCGAAAGTCATGCCACACCCGCTAGCAAGCGTCGCAAAAAGGTTGATATAAAGCAACTGGCTACCCACATTGGAAGTGAAGAAACCAAGCTTGGATTTCGTGCCCTTATTCAATCATGTCTTACCAATACAGAAACGGCCACGCCCGCATTCCCCGCTACACCGGACCCTGCACCGGACCCTTTGCAACTGGCCTCAAAACTTAGCGAAAAAGCGGCAAGCCATGAAAAGGCGATTGGTATGCATCGGCTGTATCAATACATCAGCCTATTGGAGTTGGCCAAGGTTCTCCATGACTCCAAACATGGACGCATTCGAGTCAGCTCAGATGAATACGATGGGATCTTGAGGTTGCAAAACAAGGAAAACAACAAAAGAAACAAAGATAAACTTGCAGACCAAATCAGGCTTGGGCGCAAAATCTGGAAGATTTGCGCAATGGACATCGGTGAGAAGTACTTAGGGGCACTTCCGTTTCTTGTTGTCGCAGTGAAAACAGAAGATATTCTCAAGGTCACCGACGATATGTTGCCATCTCTGAATGTCTTGCTCTCCCGTTATATCCATTTATGGACGAACGGAAAGATGCTGGTCGACTACATCAGGCGGGGCTGTTGTCCCGAGGGTCGAAAGGCGATTGAGGATATTCTTCTGTAAGTTCGTTCTGTTTTTCTCTATTTTTTGTTTTAGGTTAGATATGTCCAAAAGAAAACCTCGCATTGTAGCCTTCCAGACTTGGCATGTGGATACTGACCTTTCGGGGTGCGTTTTGTGACGGGCTAGTTCCTATTGACCTTCCCTTTTGAGAAGATGGCTAGGGGCAGCATTCCAATGCCCAACTGTGATATGTTTGTATCGATCTGCACCCTACAGGGCTACTAGTCTTAGCTGCTTCACAGATATGGGGCTGTACTTGGCCTGGTTTTGATTCATTGCTGCAAGGTTGAGTAAGGAGTGAAGCGTAAGAGGGTGGCCTGGTCCTAAAGCATCCTGCCTCTTTCTCAATGCTTCAAGTCCTAGATCTTCTGCTTCTTCCCAGTCACCACTCTACCAGTCAGGTTTGCAGACTCCGCAAGGATTCTGGAAAGATTGGCTATGCGGGTAGATGATCGTCTTCAACCACCTTTTGCATTGCTGTTCGTCCAAGCCTCCAATGCTCCCATGCGCCATTGTCGATGTGTTTGGAAAGCTCCTCATCTGCAGAAACTACCCGACCAAAGCCAGGCGCTGGATCCAGCACTGGGGATTTGCAAAATCGGCAGGTGTTGGTTCAGAAGATAAGGTGCGGCTTCCATGTGTTTCAGCTACGTATCAAGCAGCAGTGGTAACACTAGGAGAAGGCGTAGTTAGATGACTGCCTTATTAAGGGAGGCTGCTGATAATGCTAGTTCCAATGTAGGTTATTCGGAAGAACCTTAGGGCCTCGGAGCTCCAAGTTACCCGGGCAGGTAACATCTTCCTGAGTCGCGAAGGAGTTAGCCTGGAGGGGGCAGAAGAGGATTGGAGAAGAGCTGGGGCGCAACACGGGAAGGCCTTTTGAAACGCCCGATTACGTCCAGACTCATCGTACCTGTACATACTTGGAAACGGTTAGGGCAGGGAATCTTGTAAGATGCAGACCCACTCAAAAATACCCCAGTTAAGTGCCGGAATGCTACGCCGAAGTCATCCTAAAGGCTCCGTAGAGGTAAAGGCCAATCGGAACGAGCCCGTCACAAAACGCACCCCTGACGGCCAGCATCAACTTCACCACCGACTCTTCGTCATACCTGCTTGAACCTCCCTGCTCAAAACCAAATGGCTCAGATGCCTCGCAGACAGTGGCCTGTTGGGGGTAGGAGATTACGGCGGCGAGCCCTGGTCCTTAAAAGTATCCCTGCAACTTGTAAGTGAGGTGCCCAGACATTGCAGCTCCCTCTGTTGTTGATGACTCCCTACTTTAGATCCTTGTAGCAGGCATAATTCATTACGGAGGCCTCCTAATGGGTGCATCTGCGGTCACAGGCGGATCTTTTCGCATACTGGTATGGTCGTATTGCTGAAGCTAGCGGGATAGTTGTGCCTATTTGGGGATGTTCGCTTACCTCTGCCCACTAACCCGGCTCTATATCAAGAAAATTTCGGAACGCGGGTAATTGAGCATACATTGGTCAATCAAATGATCAACGCCGAAAGGATGGAGGCAAGGAGCGCCTTGGGGCTCGTTGCAGTTTCGTTGTCACTTATTCTGATCCAATGATCTTTTGGGGTTTTGCATCTTTTCGCACATTGCTTTTTACACCTTTTTCGGTAGTTGGTAGTGTCTCAAATATTAGGCAGAACTTGAACGCCGATACGTATTTGATAACTAATAGACTGTTTAGGGAACAATTAGAGACATAAATTTGTTTTGGCTTATTTGGTAATAGGCACGACGGGCAATTTTCTCGAGTTTGTTTTGAGCATTGCCAGGTTTGAAATTCATCAGATGTCGTTGGTATTTTCTGCTCGTCATCTTTTGCTTTGGCCACCAAAACTACCTTATCTACTTTGGCAGATCAAGTCAGCCAATCACCGTTTTGAATGGACAGAATATTATCCTAGTAGCAAATCCTCCAAGCCTTATCTGGAAACCTCTCTTAGAACGATAATAACGAAAATGGACCCATCAAACCATGTATTACGCCTCGAAAAGGACAAATAAATGTATAAGAACCACGTTGCAAGTCGACGAGCTTCCATTGACTGGATTGCATCCGAAAGCCCCGCCGGTGTGTTATGGGTGGCTAAGGCGAAAATCGAACGACACACGCAGTGGCCTGCTCGCCTTTCCGCGGCCGGCTTTCCTCCCAATGAACTTTATACAAGGCATGCATCACGGGCGAGTGACTGGGGCGCCTAACTGATAGCGACTTGAAACACATGACATAACGTTGCAACTGAGAGAAAAACTCCTTGAGTGTTTTAGAGTGCACGAGCTAGAATACAGAAACTGACTCTGAAAGTTCGCGCTAAAGCAGGATCAGAATAGGCCATGATGATGGGTGCAAGGCACAAAATAGGCTGTAGTTAAATCGTCTCATCGTCAAAAGCTGTTCCAAACCAAGAACCCCTAATCTCACTTGCAGTGCCCTTAATTCCCTCCGACTCCTCTTTGTCAAGGACAATTCCAAAATATAACCGAATAGCCTCAACACGTTCCGCTTCGGTGCGGAACTCAAGGCTCAGTTTCAAATCCCCTTCCCTCCGCCATTTCAACCTATTCTGATATAGCACAATAGAGCCGTCCAGCTCGCCATCCATGACATCCTTCATATTCGTTCTCCCAGGTGCAGTTAGGGGCTCATTTGATGTTGTGAATCGCTGAAGCAACAATTCACGTGATGCGAAACATGTGCGGCTCATGCCATGCGTGTTTAGGATCTCGATATCCTCGGGCAGGAACTCAAAGTCCGAGTTGAAACAGCACATTGGCTGCCACTCCTCACCAGGGCCACGTCGGAACTGATATACCCATAGCCGCCTAGTTTGATCGACCTGCTGTGCAATCGCCTGTTTCACTACTCGCATCTCCGCTTGAGGTCCTATGTGCTGTAGACCGTTCGGTTCAATGCCTCCCGTTCCCTCGAGCAATGGTACAGGCTGGGGTGGACCGTATCCACCAAAGCCCACATCGAGCAAATAGTGTACGCCACCGATCTTGACAATATTGACACAATGCACAAGTCCGCCGAATCTGCCGTTGCAGGGCTCAAAGACTCGCGAACCTGCCAAAATAACGTCGAATCCCAGCGACAGGAGGACCGTATTAAGCAATTGGTTCGTTTCAAAGCACCAACCACCGCGGCGGTGGCGGACAATCTTCTCATAGAGACGCGTCGGCGAAACACCGAGCCCTTTGTGCCAGGAGTAATGAGCCTGAAGATTCTCATAAGGCACGCTGACAAGATGGTGCTTCTTGAGAAGGGTAAGGTAGGCTAGCTGTTGAACAGATGTAAGTTTGCTGACGGAGAAGATTCGCTGTGTAGGAGAAAGGTGAATTCGATTGAAATATTCAGTTATTTCCAAGTTGGCGTATCTTGGCCGCTTGCATTGCTGAGCTTGTGCTGTGCTGATGAAGCGAGCCGATAATAATTGGCGCGACAGGCCTCGGAAACAGACTGACGTTTTAGGGATGATCATTATTGTAGCTTGCTTGCTACAGAGGGATTTAATGTAAAGATTTTTTTTTCATTCTAGAGTCTTCGGAAAAACTGAAGTTGGTGCGGTCAGTTGAAATATGTGACTGCGGAATTAGTAGCCTTTATGTCATTTCGATTGCTTGCGTTAAAACATTCTCTATAGGCAGAAAGGCTCAAGACACCTAGACCGCCATGCGCTCCGTAGGGCAGATGAAAGAATTTGATAATCCTCTAGACCCTTGACATATTGCGCGGAACGTGTACGCGTTCAGCACCATATGGGATTTACAGCCCCAGGATTTTACCGTTAGCGGAATGCTGGGGCGTCACATTGCAACCTCTCCATACGTTAAGCATGTTGACGATTTAATGCAAATTTTTGCTTATGCGTGACCAGAACAGGGACAACGAAAGGCTCGTTGCACGCCGGATAGCGTGGGCCATACACGGCAACGGGCTCCTTAGCTGCACCCACGGCGGTGCCCTACCCAAGCGATCGGCGACGGATCTGGTTTGTGCCCTCGCCCACGATATCGAGCAGGCTTTAGCTCGCGGGGAGGAAGTTACCCTTGTCGCATGCGACGTCCAAGGCGCCTTCGACGCCCTCCTCCATGGGCGATTAATACGGAAAATGCGGAGCCTCGGGTTCAGTAAAATGCTCCTCAGGTTCGTGATTAACTTCTTAAACGGCCGCCAGGCCCGAGTCCGGCTGGAGGGTACGACCACGGGCTTTAGGCGGCTTGGGTGCGGCACCCCGCAAGGGTCTCCCCTTTCCCCGATCCTATATATGCTGTATTTGGCGTACCTCGTTAAAAACGGTGCGGAGTGGCGATTGGCATACGCAGACGACGTGCTCACATGGAAATCGTCACGCTCGTTGGAGGAGAACGTACGTTGGCTGGAAAATAAACTCCGGGATATGCACGAAATTGCGGCGGAAGAGAAGATCCATTTCGCAGCGGAAAAGACAGAGGTGATTCACATCACTAAGAAGAGACACGGTCGCAACCCGGAAATCCGGATTAATGGTAGAACGGTTACCCCGGTCCAACTGCCGGGCGGCCGACGCGGACAAAGCGCCTCCGGGGCCGAGCGGTACCCGGGCATGCGTTGGCTGGGTTTTTGGTTCAGCCGGCGGCTAGACGGGCGCCGCCACGTGGCCGAGAGGGCTGCCAAAGCAATGGCGGTCGCTGCTCACCTCAAAGGCTTTGGGGCAGTAAGATACGGACCGCCTGCGGCTGCACTTCGCAAGGCAGCGGTGGCATGCGTGGGTTCCTCGGCCACCTACGCAGCCGAGGCATGGTACAACCCAGCGCACAAGCAAAGAGGACTCCTCAAAGCACTGAACAAACCGCTGGTCTTAGCGGCACGGGCAATCCTCCCGGCGTATAAAACCACCCCCTCGTCCACTGTCCTCAGGGACGCAGGATTACCCTCGGCCCGCGTCGCGCTGGCCCACACCCGCCTGAAATACGGCGCCCGACTGAGGCTCGCGGACAAGGGGCACCCCTTTGTCAGCCGCCTGCGTGAGACACCTCGTGCCCGCAACCCAGGCCAGCCGGCCACGACCCTGCAAACGGCTGCACAACTCCTCCCGCGGATCCGGAGATTAGAGTTGCGCGCACCTCGCAATGCCCCGGATTCTCGCACTGACCCCACCGGAGGAGTCCCAAAAGAGGAAGCGGCGCGCCGCTTTATCGAATGGCTGGACATGGTATCACCTGACGATATCGTGGTATATACGGATGGTTCGGAAAAACACGAAAATAACTGCGTCCAAATAGGGTACGGATGGGCCGTTTTTAGGGCGGGCCTGGAATTTGCTGCAGGCTCCGCATCTATTACGCCGGAAAGCCACGTTTTCGACGCCGAGGCGATTGGCGCCCTGAGAGGGCTACAGGCGGCAGCCAAGGCCCAGCCAGGCGCCCGGATCTGGATTTGTGTGGACAGCACCTCGGTTATTTGGGGTCTTAGAGGCGACGCGCCGCGTTCGTCCCAATGGGCCTTTTTGGAATTCCATAACCTTGTCGATTTACTTCGAAAACAAGGCACCGAGGTTCGGGTCCGCTGGTGCCCTGGGCACCAGGGAATCCCGGGAAACGACCGGGCTGACGAGCTGGCCAAGGCCGGCTCCGCCGGACCGCCGGACCCAGACCCGAGGGCTCAGCAAACCACGTATAGCGGTGCCGGCACGGTCCTCAGAGCCATTCTTTCGAATATAGAAAAGGATTGGTGGCGCAAAGAATTTTGTGAACGGTCCCCCGCATATAGGGAATGGAAACTCCAATACACACCGAGAAAAGAGCCCGAGGAACTGCGTTTGCCAAGACCCCTACTGGGCCATTATTTGGCCATGAGGACCGGCCATGGCGATTTCAAAGCCTACCATGACCGTTTCAACCACCAGGATGCAAACACCTCGTGTGCCTGGTGCTGGAAGCGGACCTCCCCTGAACACCCGGTGCACTGCCGCCATTCGCGGGCGGTGTGGAGAAACTGGCCGTGGCCTGATAACGACCGGCCGGTCGGGCCGCCAAACCGCGCCCAACGCCGCAAATTCTTCCAGACAAGCTTCGGGCAACCGAAAAGCTTTGAGGCGTTTTCGATAGCCACCAACTACTTCAGCGCCCGCCCCAGAGCGGCCCGCCAGCGCCCCGCGCGTCACGAACGCACTTTACGCCTAGGGACACCGATCGTAAGCGACTCGAACTCAGACGAGGAATAGACTTATTGCCTTTTCACCCATACTCCACGGCACAAGCCGTCAGACGAACCCTCCGTGCACCTTAGGCACGGGGTCGCGTCAGTGAACTATCCCCCTAAGCAGGACCGGGCCCGAACCCGGTCAGGCACGATCCGCCTCTGCCCTCCTTGTTTTCCCCCTGTGTAAATAAAGAAGATAGAACGCGCGCCGAGATACCCCTCGGGAGGTTGCTAACGGCCGGCTAACAAGCCGGGCCGAGCCCGGCGTTAAATAATACTACTACTACTACTACTACTACTACTACTACTACTACTACTACTACTACTATGCACTTAAAGGGATATTCCGACATGGAGTAACACGCGCGGCCCCTGGGATGCCTTACAAGTAAGGCATCCATGGGCCCGCACGAACCCCTTTCTTGTGCCTCCAGAACAGATTGCAAATAGCTTCCTTTGTTACTTAGAAGCTAGACAGGAATAATTAGATATAGCGATTCGCACTACTTATTTGTCTCAACTCGAATCCCTACGCGTAGACGAGGTCTATGAACATTTTCCAATAACCGTTGAATTGTTAAATTCGGCTGAACGAGAGATCCAACGTCGATACGTTTCCTTAAGTACCGAAAAAACCGACAAATCGAGTGGTTGTAAAACGTGAGATGCGTGAGGCGGGAGGTAAACCACATATACGTTATTAAGGAAGCATTGAGCCATGAATTCTGGTGTTGTATGTGATTTATGGCCGTCGAAAATTAATAATCTAACCGCCTCGGGGTCCTCCGGAATAATACCAGGTAAAAAGACGGTTTGCAACCATTCCAAGGCAGTAAGATTATCAGTCCAGCCATTTTCCGTAGCGGTAAACTTCCACCCACGATAACAAGTTATATTTGTTGGAAACCATTGTTGTTGCACCGATTTTCCTTTGAAAATAACAAGTGAAGGAAGGTTTTGGCCCGTAGCTGAAATGCATTCGATAAAAGTAGTCCAACCACGGTTTCCCGGTTGTTTTTTAAGCAATGTTTTTGTATACCGGGATCCCAAAACAAGGCCGTTTGATCCTTAGCCTTCTACAACTCCGGCCTCGTCCATATTCCATCGATTTTCGGGGCTAATGGATTGGACCTCGGGAAGGTTTAGTTTTGGCCACCATCCCCTAATTTTTTCAGTGGTTGCTCCATTAACACGAATAGCATCGATCCGTTAAGGTCTTTGTATCTGTATAAAAGGATGCCGGCGTAAAAAACCGTTGATCCAACGTTTCCCTAAGGGCTGGGTATCTTTCCTAGCGATAAATATACGGCTCGCTAATTTTCGAACCTCTTCGTGGGTCGGTGGAAGTCCCAATTCGGCTTGTGTGAGCACCTAAGTAACCAGGCACGCTTCTTGGGCAGCTGAAAGTCGTTGAGTAGGTTCCCAGGCTCGTTCGCGAGATTAGGCGCCGTAAACACGGCCGCGTAAAGTGCTCCTTGGTATACCCCATTGGATCGAGGCCTGTTTAATAGATAAGCCGGCTTCGACCGCATCGATGGCTCGTTCGATCTCTTCTTCAGTATATTCTTTCATCGCTAGCATAAAAAACTAAATACAAGATATGGACTTGATCAGACAAAATGTGATAGAAATATAAGCGAGTGTTTACCGAGGTTATGTTGTTTCGTATGTCATGTTAGCGGTGGCGGTTGCAGGGGGGTGGCGGTTGAGGGGTGCTCTGACTTACCTGACAAGTGGAAATACCCCTGAGAGACTGCATGGCCTCCATTTGTCAAGCTAGAGAATCAAGTGCGTACAAAAAGGGGAAGATTTCGGCTATTATCGAAAGATAATGTTCTCCTGCTGGCCGTCTTGCCGAACTACAACACCTGTCCGGACAAAGAGAAGCAGCACTGCAGCTTGCGGCAACATAAGAGAGGCCTCCCATAATACCAGGGCAGAACTAAGCTAAGCGAATTTAAGGCTAGCCAACTCATCACTTCAATGTTGTATTTTCGGAGCAGGGGTGTTGATTTCGACAGTATATGAAAGAACGTGATCAGAAGTTGGTTTGACGAGGCGGATTTGAGTTTACAATTTCCTTTTACTCGCAAGATTTAGCCTTTGATTATCCTGAAACTCGACATTTCATGCCTGAGGGGTGTTGAATCTGCCTCGCCTGCCTTTTTAATTTATTTCGGTATTACCGATATTTAGTTTGATTACACTTAATCGTATAGTAGTTGGTCAGTTCAGCTGTGTTGTTGGACTTAGCTTACCCCATCATCATGTTTTGGTGATGGACTGATGCCGTCTTTGGAGAAAAGATTTAACAGCGGCATAATCGTCGGAGTGCCTCCCAGATGAAAGGAATTGCGAAGTAGATAAACGAGTAAGCAGATAAAACAGGCGTGGTAATTTCTTAAGGGAACTGGGATGAAAACCAGCGATTGAGATCCGTCGTTACCCATGGTGTTCGTGTTATATGCCTTGAACAGGCAATTAGTTTTGTTTATCACGAAACTATTACCATTTGAGGAAAGGTTTGGCATTGATATAGAGATTAAGCGGGAATAAGCCCACCAAACCCCTGAGACACTGCATGGACGTTTGCAGAGTGACATTTCTACATTTGTTCGCATCCTTTGCATAGTAAGGAAGCGAAATTTGAGTCTAGGCATACCTTTCCCCTTTTCGATACAGAACAACCTGGAATTTTGTAAGTCGAAAATATTAAACTATTCCGAAATGTGACCAGTGTGCTCAAACCTGCTTACAATAGCTTCGCGTAGTCCTACGTAGGCCTCGGTGCTACGATGAAGGTATCGGGGTAATCTGTTCCTAAGGGTAAGGGTACGATTGCTAAAAGCAAATGAGCGTCAAAAATGTAACTAGAGGTTCTCGATAACTGGGGTAAAGTTATAATCGGTCTCAAGTACAGTAAGCATCGAGGTTAATCCTAAAAGTAAATTTATTTATACGGTAGTAAGTTTGCTTATCTAGCCTGTGGCCCAAGTGTGATTTCTCTTGATCTCTACAGATTATTTGACGTAACTTGCTTTTGGCGTTAGTCCTAATTTCAAGAGATTACTCGATATTATGCCTTGGCAATAACGTATGGTTACCCGATTCCATCCTTATGGAGTCCTGGGTTTTGTCGGCAGACTCCTACCTTCTCTCCCTGGTACCATCCCGGTCATAACACTAGGGGTGTTTTCGGGCCCTTTTGCCCGCTGCTGTTTAGCGGAAATCCGGGTAAGCAAAGAATCAATCATTAGAACCTATTCTGGCCTTCAGATTGGTTCATGGCGATATTAAGAAGAAAGTAGGACAGGCGACATTAGGCAAGTTACAAAGTATATAAACTTTGAAATTGGGGCGAAAAGGTGGCCAGGCAATTGAAATTGGAACCTATCACTGGACCCACAAGCCCAAAAACAGTTTGCTGTTAACTTGGACTTTTGTCGACAAAATCGTCAAGTATTGGGATGCCTGGAATATTGGAAGGTCTGAAACTAGGATTCCAAAGAAATGAACTTGGAACACGGAAAGGCCGAAATTGGGCCAAGTCCTACCCAGTTTCTGGACATGCCCGTTTTTGGTTGGGCAACTTTAACCGAAGGCCCAAAAATGGGACTTGGCGACTGCGCCAGAAGCTCAGGTAACACTCACCCTTCAGTCATTTGACAATGTCAGCCTAGAATTATACAGCAAAAGAAATTCAAGAGGGAAATTTGCAGTATGTTGCTACAAAACGACCTGGGCGACAAATTAAAACTTTTGATCAGTGGCGTATCCTGTCACTACCTAGGTCAGTGTACAATTAAAACCAAAAAGTTCACGGTCAAAATTACGTGATTACGATCTAAAGCACATCGCAAGCGTGAATGAGGAATGATGTTGAGATGTAACAGTTTTAACCCAGTAATTTGCCTTTTCGTCTCAGTCTTGTTACTTTGCATCACTGTACGCTGAAAAAAATGTTCAGGAATTTCGAAAATGGACCACCACAAAATGTGGCACAGGGCTGATGACCCAAAGTAGGACAGTAACAGTTCAGTGCAGTTCGGTGCAGTTCAGGGTAGACTCAGGCCAGTTCAGGGCGGCTCAGTGCAATTCAGTGCAGTTCAGGGTAGACTCAGGCCAGTTCAGCGCGGCTCAGGGTAAGCTCAGGGCGGCTCAGTGCAATTCAGTGCAATTCAGTGCAGTTCAAGGTAGACTCAGGCCAGTTCAGGGCGGCTCAGTGCAGATTCAGGGGCGCATCCAAAAAAGGAAATTTTGCGTGTCGAGATTCGGCGCAGATATTGTCCTGATATATCTTCTTACCTAGTCTTATAGAAAATATCATAATTCGCACGAATTATATAATTTTGACTTTTAATTTCTGCGCGCAAGTTAGATTAATCAATATTCTATACTTTAAAAGACCTTCCTGCGCTCCGACAAACAATTGCCGATCGTTTTTACGTGGCGTGAGTATTCGGAGGTTATTATATTATGCGTTAATATAACCCGCACAAAAGGAGAAATAGTCGGGCTTTTCATCGGCGCGGGGTCGACTTTTACGAGGGCCGGGCAAAAGTTCTTATCGCTTCAAGGGTAGTATTCTGCGATATTTTGCAAAAAGGAGTAGGCCGCGGTGGCGGGATTTATTAACATGAAAATACTATTTAACAACTGACTTTGCTGTACAAAGTCTATTAAAGTGAACAGATATTCTTTGATTTTGTTTTGAGCCTATGGTGAATATAGTTTGGACGCGAACTGTCTTCCCAGTTCGGACTGAAATATCTATTTAAATAGTTTACTAGCTCTTCGATCCGAAGAGTGTCGTTATTCCTGCACCGCCACCATATTTTATAACCTATCCTCAGCTTCAGTATTTATCTTCCAATCCATAAAACCTCAACGGTGTAACAGCACCTTCGTTCATATTCTATTTTCAACGTCGAAATGCGTTTGTTCAAGTGGCTCGAGTTTGCAATTCTAAGCGCCTGTACCTCCCAGGCGCTGGGCCTAGCTCTGGAGAGCTTAAATGACGGTTCTGTCAACAATTTAGACCATTCGGATAGCCTTGGCCCGCGCGCCATGCCTCCGCCCCCGGAGAGCAGAATACCCCGGGCCGAACCCACGCTTGCAGCTCGCGCCATGCCTCCGCCCCCGGAGAGCAGAATACCCCGGGCCGCACCCACGCGCGCATGAAGCTCGCGCCATGCCTCGACCCGGGAGAGCAGATCTGCTCGGGCCGTCCCTGCCGAGCTTAAACGATTGAACGTTTTAGCAAGTTTCCCAGACGATGGAAATGTTCTCATCATTGCAACCGAAACCCGACAGCAAACCCGGCTACCATCCCCAAACAAATATATAAGACACGTTAAAGCCCTTTAACCGGCCCGGCCTACCTTCTTTCCTCTGTTAGTGGGCTTGTTCACCAAAATTACTATCGCTAAAAGTTTCAGCCATTAAATAATGGCTGGTTGGAATTCTTTTGTTTTGGAAATCTGCGGTTCACTATTGTGGTGGTATAAAGAAATCCGTTTTGACTTTTCCCTTTTATTCTTATTGGCTTTCGGCAGTAGGTAGTTCCAACAAAAACTAGATAAAAGAATATCAACGTGGTTGTTTTATGTAACAAATTGTATAAATTCGACAGTACAGCTTTGAAGTCGGTGAATTAAAGCCACGGAAAGCCGCACATTACGCGACTTGCCACGACCGGGAATTTATTAAAGAACCATGTGTTTGCAAGACCGCCCTCTACAGACTAACTGGCAAAATGGTAGGCGCCCTTAACACTACTACTTGGAGGTACGATTTATCACGGCCAGGGTAAGCAAGGCGCGGAAGCTAGTCTATTGGCACCTAATAGCGAGTGTTTTACTCTGATGATAGGAAAGAAAATAAACTGAGTCGGAACCCAGGAAGTCGCAGCACCCCCAAGATTAAGCATATGATTTTTGGAATTACGTTTCCCAGCCGCCCAAATAAAGGTCGTATATTTCTGCCAAACGTCTGTTAATTAACTACAAGCTTTACTTCGCTACTGTACTAACTAAGACAAAGTAGTATAATAAAGATAATATCTAATAAGCCCGTATATAAGTCGCCGCAGGTGCCGGAATCCGGAGATCGGCTATCCAGTAAAGGATTTGGTACTTACCCTCCGAAGGCGGATATATGGCTCAAAACTATTTCCAAAGCTAAAGATTTACCTAATAATTACCCGGTACCTAAAAAGCGCTTTCACTAACTTGAATGTATTTCCCAGCCGCATAAGGGCTCCCACCGGTCGCAGCAGATAGGTCTTAGCGTTATATAATTAGAAACGCTGAATTAACGGTTCAAACAGGGTAAAAGCGCTGCCGTGCTATTTATTCCACTATCTGACTTTACTACAGACATATTAAGCTGCATATATACGTGAATATACGTTAGTTATAAACCCGATACAGCATGGAGTTATTACAGTTCTTAATTTGTATAAATGATTAAATTGTATTTATAACCTTTATACTTGCTTAGTCTTCCTCTCAAATAACCTTTCTTTTAACGTTATAATATTCATTTCATTGTACCACGAAAAGCTCCGAAAATCGGGCGTTATATAAAATTTCCATGCAAACTAATCCAAATTGTTTCCAATTTACTTATAAAGTTCTTTATCCTTCCTTTGCGGGGTCGAGCTGCTTTATATTATTCGGCTGGCAAACGGAACTTTCCCTCTTTTGCAAGTTCGTTTTCGCTCTTAACGCTTGCAAAATAACGACATGCTGAACAATCCTATTCCACAGTTTCTCCACAGTTTTGAAGGGCTGTCAAACTATGAGTGACCAGGATCCGCCTTCGCCTCAGAATGTTGGCAGCAAACCAAGCCAAAGCGATGTATTAAACTTCCCAATCGAGATCCAAGAGGAGGGAAACAACTCGAGTGGATGGTGGCCAGTTCTCAAGCGATCCGGGATATTCTTCGAATATATATTGCCTACCAGTCAGCCATTGCAAATGCCATCTCTCATAGCTTCTTTTTTGCTTATGGTAACTCACCAATATACTCAAATGAGCGAAAGCCTCGCTTCGGCCTCCCTTTTGGACAAGATAATTGCGGGCTCAAACCTTCAACAGCCATTCAAAAACCTCTTAATACTTATGGCTGTTAACGTTATTCTACCTTATCTTTACCAAAACCTAAGAAATGGTTTCAAGCTACACAAAACCAAGACTCTTTCTATTAGTGTTTACGCTAAAATACTCTCCATGGATCCTGCCTTTCACTCTGCAACCAATCCGACGGCTTTAACCAACGCCATGGACAATTCTAAACCATTTCTGGACTTGTTCGATTCTATCATATTTTCTCACATTATCCAATTAGTTGGAATTATTATCGCCGCCAACAGTTTAATTCGCCGGCATGGACTTTTCCTACTCGCTATTATTCTTTTCCAAGCAACTCTTTGCACCGTTCTTCACGTCAAAGGGGTTCAGAAACGCTCGCAAGCAAAGCTTAGTGCTATGAAAATGCAATTATATCATAAGCATTTTCGCCATGATAGTTTGAGCGGCTGGGCAACCCTGTTTAATTACAACCTTGTCGAAAAGGAAATTCACCGGTACAAATCAATCATGGGGTCAGTTATCGATCAGCAGCGCACTCTGGATTTATCGAGGCTTCATCTCATCGTTTTCCAAAGCCTGGCCCGTTTCTGCGGTATTGCCATAGGCTATTCCATTATCATTTTTCAGTACCACCAAGGGACTGTTACCTTTGCAGACTTGGTATTTTTCATCTCGGTGTGGCAGAAACTTTGGTTTGAATTCCGGGATTTTACAGGCAGCATTCTCGAGTTGGTCGATGCGGTGTTGGATATAGCGCCTTTGCAACGCATTTTGGAGAAAAGCTCCGTTTCCGCCCGCCAGACTAAGAGCAAAAGTCTCAAGTGTTGCAACGGGAACTTGAGATTGGTTAACGTCTCATTCGCATATCCAGGGTTGGATAAACCAGTTATCAATGGGTTGGATGTAATATTTCGGCCAGCTACCAAAGTCGCAGTTATGGGGCCGAGCGGAGTTGGAAAAACGACTTTATCTTGGTCGACGGTCAAAATATTCAAAACATGGACAAGACTTCGTAAGTTTTACCTTATATTTAAAGCTCGTGCTACAAATATCAACTTTGATCGCTGACTCCAACTCAACATTATTCTTTTAACAAAGGTTTCACAAACATGTCGGTATAATGCCGCAAATACCTTATATATTCAACACTAACGTGGATGTACATGACCCGGATCAGGACATGACCCGGATCACTTTTCAAAACGCGTTTATTTCCAACCTGAATTACAACGCCAGCGTTGCTTATTTGACCTCAATGCAATCGGAACTATATACATCAAACATTTCTTCATCCTCCTGACAGGTGCGCGAATTATGTCCGGTGTTACCGCAGTTGCTACAGCGCCGTTTGGTGGCATGTTGCGCATTATTTCCTTCCCCATTTTCACCTTTTTGCTCCTGTATCGAACCATTATCGTTTTTCAATTGCAACAAATTTTGAATTTTTTGTACCGTAGATGATCCTCCTTCGCGGACACGTGTTTTTTTGGCCCTGCGTCGCTTGTTAAGCGTTTCGTTGGCTTTCCGAAGGCTGTGGTTTTTTGTTTTAAGAAGTGTAGTTCGATGAGCAATTGATTTTAATCCTTTTGCCAACTGCTTTACAGCTTCAAAAATAGGTGTAGGAGAGCTATTTTGGTGACGGCCAATTCGAGTTTTAACAAGCGTTGATTGACAAATAGCTTCTGTCGGGTTATGCGGCGTTTGAGAAACCTAAGATTCGGTGGTGGGAAAAGTAGGCTTTTTGGGTGAAGGCGTCCGTAATTTAACATCCAGTTTAGATATAACCGTTTCCGGGTTATGGGGAATAATTCCAGCTTCTCGAAAGCCCCCAGCTATATTTTCTTTTGTTATAGACTTTTTGTAGGCCGCTGCAAAAGCCAAAAAGAAGTCGATTTTGCCGATGTTAGTGATGTGGGCCCGGATAAAATCGTTGATTTTTTGACCGTACGCCCGCTTTAAAGCATTAAACATTCCGACGTTAAGTGGTTGGGTAAGGTGAGATGAATGAGCAGGCAGGTAAAGCGGAATAATATTGTGATTTTTGCAATAGCTTTCGAATTTTGGCGATTGGTGGCTAGTATGTCCATCGAGTACCAATATCCGATATGCGTCTTTTGTCCGCGATTTTGTATGATGATCGAAATGCCGAACCCAATCCAGGCCTGTTTCGTTATTTGTCCATCCATTGGAAGTAGTTTTTATACGCCAAAATGCGGGAAGACCGCCCTCTGTATACCAATTCGCGAGATGGTGGACGCCTTTAACGATGAGATATGGGGGTATATCGTAGCCGTCGCCACTAATATAGCAGATTGCAGTCGCCCATTCTCGATTGCCAGGCTGTACTTTTTTGCTTCTTCCGCGTTTTTCGGACCCGGTTACAACCATATGGCCGCAAATTTGACCTATTATAAAACCGGTTTCGTCGAAATTGTAAATGTCGCAGTTCTGGATGCCGTATTTGGCCTTTATATTGGCCACCAAACGAAACCACGCGTTTAACGCGTCAGAATTTTCGCAAAAAGCCCTTTGGAAATCATAGGCGCGAGAAAAACGCGTTTTTAGTTCTATGCGTCGTTGGATGAAGCGATTTGCCCAGCGAGTCCCGATTGGTCGCGCGTTCCGCGCAACGAGAATATGGTCGGCCATCGCGGCCACGTTAGCAATTTGGGGCGGAAATCCTCGGGAATCCAGGTCCAATATATATCGGACAATCATTTCCTCTTCGCTTTGCGTTAAAAGTTGATTGCCTGGCCGACGGTCGGCCAAAGAAGCGCGACCGTTTATTCGGGCGTGTAACGTAGAAAACGGTACATTATACCGTTTCGCCGCCGTTCGAATGCTAATTTTTGTAGCCGATCGAAGGTCTTTCAGCGCAAGATTGATTTGGGATTCACGGTTTGGCGATTCCATTGTTGGTGGTGGAAAAAACACGTGTCGAAATGAAAAGATGGTCAATGTCGGAAAAATGATCCGGGTCATGTCCTGATCCGGGTCATGTACATCCACGTTACAATAATGGAAAATATCATGGTCGGGAACGCAAGTGCCACGATCGAGGAGGTGTACGAGGCTTGCCGAAATGCTTCAATTCACGACTCTATTATGGCTCGACCTGACGGATATAAAACCCAAATAGGGGAGCAAGGAGGGTAAGTTACATTGCCCTTTATTAACAGCCTGTTTAACGTCGCTAATTGGACTTTTTGTAACAACCCTTACAGATCACTTTCTGGCGGTGAAAAGCAGCGCATCGAGTTAGCCCGTCTATTTTTAAAGCGGCCCAAAATTGCTTTATTAGATGAGCCAACAGCCAACCTTGACGAAAAAACAGAAACTCAAGTGCTGTGCAACTTGTTTAGTCAGTTTAGTAATGCTACAATTATCATGGTTACGTAGGTGTTTTCTTTCCTTTATCAACCGTAAACTTATAGCAGTCGTGACCAAGTTGCTAACATTTACTCTGCAAAGCCATAATACCAAGCTCGCCAACCTGTTCGACAAAGTTTTATTTGTCAATGGAGGCGCTGTAACGGACCAACAAACAGGACTAAAGCTCACTATGGCTGATCCTAGCGTGGAAGACCAGAAAAGTTAAAGCAAGAAGCCTCATCTAGGGTCAGATAGACAAAAACGCTTTCGCATAAAGGTTCCTTCACCACAACCTACAAAGTCTAGTTCGGCACCTATCGATAAAATATCTGCTGGGCTCGCTTTATCCTCAAAAACCCACTTTGCTGGGGGAAAGGGGTTGGATTGATTAACGTCCTTATGACAACCTTACGCGAAGAAATAACACTACGGATTGGTCTCAACCGGCATCATGCTAAAAGAAAACAACTAATATTGCCCGTGGCCTAGCAGTCTGTCAGCGAAAACCGAGGAAATGGCGCTGAAGAAGAGTATTAGCGAGGGACGGGACGAGGAAAGGTCTTTTCTCAAAGGATATATTGATTCTGGGTCGATTGGTACATGGGAGGTCAAATTTGTTGAAAGCAGTGCGCCTGTTCTGGCGTAGAGCTCTGTGTGTGAACCTCAAGAACCACGATTGAGGAATTTGTAAAGGTGGGTCAGATGGTCTACACATTTGTCCGGATTAACTTAGAATGTTTGTGTTTAAGCCATGTGTACATTTGTTCCAATGGTGGCTAGAACTACCATTTTTCCTGTTCGAGGGAGGTATTCATTTCCATTTGGTACCTTTGAATCCTGCTGGACTACCACTGAGACACGCTCCTATGTATCCAAGCTCGCCACACCGCTTTCGTCGATCAAGTAGAATGTTCAAGACGCCAGGAAGGCAGGCAGCAATACCACAGAATATGGAACTTTCATCCGAATCTCTATTCAAACATGCATAATTCGATGACACGGCTGTGAATAGCTTCATATATCACCTGCATGTAGCCCCTGGGATCAGCCTGTTAATACGTTGGTTTGCTACCTGGGTACGTAGTTCAGCCCAGTCACACCTCATGTGATTGGACAAGGGTTTTTGGAATATATTTGATTTGTATGTAAAGCCCTACTGGTCATGCGCACCCCGAAAGTGACAAATCGCAGGTGTCACGGCAAATTGCTGACCCTCGCTAACTTTACCAAAGGTCAAAGATTGCAGGGGCGACTTTTGCCCTCGCTCGTATAGTGTCTTCTTTATTTTAAACATGTAGCGAATATAGTGATGTTAAGCAGAAAGAAATAAACAAGATCAGATGAACTTAATGCGTCGGCTTTCTTTGCTATTAAGCACCTTGCTATTAATAGGACGGACAACTTGCCGATATCACGACAGTATCTGTCGCTATATCATCCTCGGGCTTACAAGATCTTGAAGCCCCGAGAAAGAATATGACCAAGCATGGAAATTCTGCTTCCACAAATTTTGAACTTTCTTTTTTTGTTCTCTCCATCGGGGCAAACCATCCATTTCTCACCTGCCGTACTTGAGTGCTATTTTACGTGACGTAGACAACATCTCCACTTCCACTGCTTATCGTGCGATAAGGTGAACCTACCATCAACAATTATAGGGCTGTCTACTAAAATATAGTCAACGTCGTATTTTCTTTTGCATTGTCTGGGGGCTATTTGTTTCAGAAACTCGACATGTTTCCCAAAAAGGAAACGCTTGCTTCTTCACGAATAGAATGTGGAGCTCGTGTATTCTTAGGGATCCAAGGGTTCCTAGTTCTAGGTCTAGTGGCTGTAACATGAATTCCGCTGGTGCCAAGCTTTATGGGCATTTGGAAGGCATTAATTCAGGGCCTGTAAATGGATTTCAGCCCCCAAAAATCTGGTAAAGATTGTCAGTGTTGGTAATTATTTTTTACCCCGTTCATTCAGAATTCCCAGTAACAAGTCACGAGACCAGTGCGTTTGTTTTTTGCTCGTTTTCCCGTCCAGCACAACCCAGACCGCGCAAGTCAGTCGTTTGATTGACAAAACATTCTCGCTTGGCAGCAGTATTCTCTGCAGGTAGTGCCAGTCAAGGAACTTTAGCTCATCAAGATATAACTTGAGATCGAATTTTATGCATATAGAAAGTTGTAGAGATTAAATCTTCGAGTACAAGTAATACTGTAAACACCCGATGACATCTCCGGAACGGCGGTTATCCTCTTTCGGAAGAAAAGCCGAAGATGCAAACTCTAACTGTTAGCATGCTGGAAGTTTAGTCATTCGAGCAGCTAGCTACCTCCTCCTTAGGTAGTTTGTCGGGAGATCCATCCGTGAAAAAAGACTTGTGTGAGTGTGTTTGTTTGTTCCGCCACGGCACAACACTCGGGCCAAGAAAGCGTCAGTCGCATCCTTGGCGGGTGAAGTGGGCTCCTAGGAGTTGCTTTGTTTCGGTTGGTTGTAGCAAACGGTGGAGCTTCAATTGCCACCATACCCTAAGTAGCAGTACAGGTGTGCACCTGGCATAGCGAGTCATTGATGCTTATTATGTGTTCTAAACTGATCAAAAGTCGATGCGGAGGTTGTGGGTGGCCAAAAAGAGGAAGGAAAAATGCTACCATGGTCGGCACAGCAGTGCCGTCATCTCGTAGTATCCTGAGCTGTCAATGTTCCCCCTAGCATCCACAGATCTAGCATGTTCATCATGCAATGTCTAGATCCCAATGGAATCGACTCCGCCATTACGCGTCAGCGGAGTTTGTGCAGCCAAAGAGGTGCTATAATTTAGAAGTGTGCCAACATATCTTAATCAAGAGCGCCGCCAGCATTGTGAAAAGATGTGCCGAGTGTCCGATGACTGATTGCAATCTAAGGGTACCCCCAACTAAACCCCAAGTGCAAGGGCCACTCACTACCTTGATAGCAAGTCTTGCGAGTATAGGCCAGGTACATCCCTACCTAGGTAGGTAGGGTAGTTAGTTACCAGATACACATACGCTGAGAGGATCGTATCGACCTTGGCACGGGCCACAGCCGCGGGAAATCGGCACAGGGTCATAGTGCACGGCGAGGGCTTGCTGGCTTTTGGTAGGTAATCAATATTATACCGTATGTAATTATGGAAGAGGGCGGGTTTGGGGTTCAATTACTCGTTATCTGGCTCGTGCTAAGATCGGCCGAACACCGCACGGTTCAGGAGGCGCATGATGAAGGGATCTGGGGCCGCTTTATGCAAACCCTAGGGATTTGCTGTATGAGCAGACCCACAAGTCTATATGTGGCCTTCGTCCAAAGTATGTTGGTCCTTCTGATCCACTCCCGCTGGGTGGTTCAGGAACAGCAACATGCGATGATCGTATACCTATAGATTTGTAGGGCTATTTAAAAGTCGAAAAGTGGTGATGCTGGACATGGGTGGCATGTGTTTCGAACAAAGTGGCCAATGGAATCTCTTCCTTGGGCTCGCTTAAGTGATATAAACTTCCAACTCCTGTCCACTGGAAATGGATTCAACAGCCAAGCTATGTTGCATCTCGAGGAACAGCCCCATCTCGTCTAATCGCCACTGGCAAAATACTCTCAAGATCGGGAAACTCAAGATATCCGAATAGCTTCACGCTGTTGCCTCAACTTCTATAAGAACTGAGCTTGGATGCTATACAGTAATCTAATTTTTTTGTCTTCTCTCCATCCAGCTTTCGGACACAACAACACCAATCACTCTTCTTCTTCTTTTTCTCATCTTCGCTTCTTTTTTCTCTTTCATCTTTTCTTCTCACATTCTCATCTTCTCTTCGACTCGCCTTTTTACGACACTCTTCACTTTTTTTCAAGCAAACTTCTTCTTTTCAATCCATCAAAATGCAGTTCTCCGTCGCCACCATCTTCACCACCGTCCTGGCCGCCGCCTCGACCGCCTCTGCCCTCGCCATCCAGCCTGCGCACCTCGAGACCCGGGGCGCCATCGTCACCATCCGGGAGGAGCCAGCTCTTGACAAGCGCGGCGCCGCCGCTACCATTGCCAGCGGGGCCGGCTCCGAGGCCGCCAAAGAGGCTGCCAGGATCTCCGTCCAGGCCGTCGCCAACCTCATCAGCAACATCATGCAGTGGGACAGCGCCCGCCAGACCTTCACCAAGGAGACGGTCAAGCAGATGATGGACAACAACAACGACCCGACCATTGTGGCCGCCGCCTGCTACAACAAGGGCTACAGGGTCCAGAACCCGGCCAACATTGACGGCAAGACCAGCGTCGACTTCAAGCTTGGCGCCCTCCACACCAACTACGACTGCATGTACATGAGGGGCCCTAACGCCTTCTGGACCGACAGCGACGGTGGATACCAGAACGTAAGTGACCTTTACCTACCTTGATATCCTGAATCCGAACCAACTTGCTGACAATTCTTTTTTTGAAACAGCTTGCCTACCGCTACACCAAGGCCTGCAGCTTCGACTCCAACACCGGAGACCTCACCTGCAACTAAATCTTCACGCGAAACAATCTCTTCATGGCCTCTTTTCTTTTTTTTTCTTTTGTCACACAGCGAGCCTTCATTGTTTTTCTTCTTTCGAAATGATTGATACCACGACACATTTCCTTTGTTCGGCTCTTGCATCTTGACGTTTGGCTTTCTTTTGGGCATTTGCATGGTACCCCGGGGAAGGGTATCCCTTTTTCTCTCTTTCCTCTCTTCTCTTTTTCTTGTGTCTGGGACGGGGACGGGATTCCATTGGGAAGCGGTTTCAAGGAAACTCCGCTTAACAGTTTTGCTCTTTTTTCTCATTTCTTCTCTTCTTCTGGCATGTAGCTTGAGTTGGGCCTTGGCTCCATCTTGGCAACATCCCCCCTTTTTTTTCTTCTCTTCTCCTATTATAAGCCAACAGCTGAATTCAACTGTTATGAAAAGTTTTTGCAATGTGCATTTGACAACATGTGATCGTGGCTCTTCTAGCTTGCCTTCTAGATAAGCTTCTTTTGGTTAAATTTGCACCGAACAAAGGAGGCCACTAACGAAAAATACCACTAGTACTCGAGGGCACGAGATGCATGTGGCCGTAGATTGGAGATCCACGCCGAGGTGGCTTATGCAGAGTAACTCGAGATCTCAAATCTAGCAAAAAGAAGAAGGAGAAAAGCCACCATGGAAAACAATACGCACACACACGAATGTGGAGCCTGGATTTGTACTCACACGCTACTGCAGGACATGCTTCCTAATAATGTCCCTTTACCAGAATTCTATACAGTAGGTGTCCATAAATTTTGAACAGTCTCTGATATGTCAACCCATCGGGACAAGTGAACATGATGCCTTGTGGTCACAATCCTAGGACAAACAGCCACTACCACGCAAAGACAGATACAAAGGACCATGATCTGAATAAGCTTGTATACAAGGAGTAAGAACAGAAGGATCACTGGACATGCTGCCGGGGTCAGGTGATCTGCCTGGTAGGTGGCACCCAGCCAACTTATAAACAGACCTTCGTTTGTGCTAGGCCGGATCTCAGACTCGATCCTTCCTAGGTACCACGTCAGAATATATGTGTTCCCCACTCACGCGTACAGAGAACAATATCATCCAGCAAGCAACATTGACGACATGCTTGAGACCACAGCTAACATCAGGAGACAAGCATTCATTCCCTTGGGGAGTATAAAGGACCCGGGGCACCGGCCCTGGCCTCTGCCGCTGTGTTCTACGCCTCACGACCTCTCGGGAGGCTCTTCATAAATTTACATCAGGAAGCACAGGCAACTCATGTCTTTTATCAATGCCCTCGACATGGGCTCCGGGGCCGGGCGTAATCAGGGTTATACGGAACCACGAGGGAGCCATGCAGGGGTGAGATGTATTGGAATTCGATGAAAGTAAGACGGGAATCCGACTTGGAAACGGCATGTAAGACGGAAGAGGAGGCCTCACTAATAACTGATGCGCCAGAGAAAGTCGGAGGTGAAAGAAGACGGTTCTCAAATTTGAAAATCTCAATACAAGTGACATTTGCTGGGATGTATTTAACACCAAAATTGCGTGTCCATTAGCGAAATGACTGGTAGGTTGTTCACGTCGAGATCACAACCTATTCTGTAAGCTGTTCCAATACAATTAACAGGATAATGTTCTGTTGGTTCACATGGGTATTATACCCACGTTCAAACCCTCAAACCTAATCTACAGCATCTTACTCTTGCATTCCGTCAGAGTGTCTAGTGCAAATATAAGCTAACTGCCGTGAAGCAATGTCTGTATCTTTCTTTCTAAAGTTCTTGAACAAAAGCTTAATATTTCAATGAAGTGAGTAACACCATCTCGTTATAGCCGCTACATACATGATACGTATGACCAACGGAAGACGAGTGCGTAACCATCCGGAAACCCCTTATTCACTGTTGCTGTCGCTGTCAGAGTCGGTATCAAATCGCTGGGGCCGATATCGCTGTGATACACGCCGTTGTGTTTCTTATGCGTCGTTGCAGTCGTGCTCAAGCATAGCATCCTCAGTCCATGCTTGGTAGCCGCAGGTCGTGCATTCATATCTCGCCTCTTCATCTGGATGTCTTCGCGGAACCAGACGCGGAGTATCGACTTCGAAAGGGTCTTTGGAAACGGAAACGATACCGGCGTTATTGTTAGGGGTGGGGAGCGCCGAGGTACCGATGGCGAGAAGAGAGATAACTGGAACACAGTAGGAAACGGGCATGTTGAGTGGTTAGTTTGCTATTTAATAAGCACAAAGCAAACCAAGAAATGAAAGCAAAGGCTCAAGTTGGAAGAAATCGCTGAAATACAAATAAAAGAGTAAAGAATGGAACGAAACGCTGCAAGTCATGAATTTGCTTATCAAGTTAAAAGAGAAGAGACAAACATCTCGGCTGGATAGTGCTTAGTTTGCTACTCGTTTGCTTCAGTAGCCAGCTCACATTAATGTTTGACAATAAAAGTATTAGCATGATCTGGCTATGACTTCCCCAGGCACACCTAGTGTTCCCGATATGAAACTACGACCCGGCCCCGATTCATTGCATGTGCAGTAATTTCCCGACCTTAATGCACACCTGGGAGCAGCCGGGTGATGATGACAGTGTTGCACGAACCACAGAGCCCACAACGGATGAGACACAGGACCGAAAACTGCGTGTTGGCATTTATGCGAGAAACTGGATTTTAATAATGGGCTGTAACAATTCAATATCGTATGCTTGTTTCCGAGATCCTGGTTTTCCAACTCCTATAGTGTGCATGAAGATAGAAATTACTACATGTACCAAGAATCGAAACAGATCAACTATCTTGAGCCGCAGGATTTCGCCCGTTGGGCGTCATTAATGCTATGGATCCAATGAAGTTTTTTCATTTCCAAGTAGAATATTCATTGGAAATCTTCCGGTTTATAAGCTTCTGTTTGTCTTCTCAAAATACTTAAACTTATTTAGCTAGACCTTCTTTTCCTCAGTTCTTGCGTCTTTCCAATGTTTCTATTATTGATTTCCAGTCCAAAGAAATTCTCCTTGTAAACCTTTACAAATATGCGCATTCTCAGATTTGTCCACATTGCCATTCTTCTGGGCGTCGGTACTATGGCGTTACCTACCCCGATCGATTCTACCGGAAGCGTTTCCGTTGACGAACCCTCCATTGACCACAGCACTTCGCGTTTAGTTCGGCGCAAACATTGGGATGATGACGAGAAGAAAGAATGCAGCTGCGGCTTCACAACATATTCTAGTCAGGAATATAACGACCACGAATGCAAGGACCCAATCATTTATGATGGCGTTTGGTATAGCGACAACGATGATGATAACGACGACGATGGAAACGGTGGTGGGGACGAGTGATCACGAGGCTGAAACTGGACAAGATGTAACAGGAAAGATACCCGCGGATGTCTGCCCTTCTGTGGCTCGGTCAGCGTCGGACACACATATCAGCTGGTGGCATGCACTTGAGCCTAGACTAGATGGCGCTACTCAACGAAACGGAACACACGGCTCTCCTAGTTAATAGTCTAGCTAATGGAATTCCTACAATGCATCTAACTCCTGCATATCTCCTCATAACAGCATCCATCATCGGTTGTGCCTTGTTAATCATTTCCGTTTCTCCCCATCCCTCCCTCATTGCCGATGGAGCAACATTTGCTGCTGCTGCTGGTTTCAACCTGCCTTCCAGGCAGATTTCGGACGGCGTTCTTTTCTTTTTTACCACGGAATAGCGGAAAGCCCGAGCGCTAATGCGCGAACATTTATTTCGCAATGCACCTAGACACATTAATACTGAGCCCCGGGCCAATGTGTGAGGAGACGATAGCATTATATGGGCAACCGGTGTTTTGTGTTATGTTTAAGCAAGTTCATAGGGAAAATAAATTAGCCTTCACATGTGCCACAGTTTCTTTTACAAATGTTAAGCTACAAAGCTACACAGTTAACAAGGCATTTCTAACGGTACTGTACTACTGCATGAATAGGTGTCAAAATTGCATCATGCTAAGCTGTTTTATAACGCGCAAATAAGGAGTTTCGTCAATGTAGTAAAGAGGCTGACATGCTTTCTTAAACTGGGATGTCGATTCTTATTCCATATTCCTGATCGACTCGCGTTAAACAGCTGGAGCCAATGCCCTTGATTTTGGCCCACAAGGGACCAAGGGCCAAAAGAATTACCGACGATGAAAAGTTTTCTTCTAAAGCTTTAGTTATGAGACGCCGGTAGGCCATGGAAGTAAATTGTCTGCATCTTGCTGGACTTTCTTGAGTCTGAACGCTTCATCTCTTGTTCTCAAGAATCGAGAAGCAGTCTTTGATATACGAGGCATTCATCCTTTACATACTACAGAACAAGGAAACACAAGGTCCTGTCTTATATAAGCAAGACTCTGCGACTCATACGCCCCATGCTCCATGGATCAGGCACTCTGATCTGGCGGCTTTCCTTATATTGACATAAAGATTCGAAGGTTATCATCGATGCCATTAATCAGGCTGGGATTTGTTACCAGTATCCAAAAGACTCTTTGCGCAAATTGCAACTGTTGACGGTATTCCAACTTGGCATGTTACACCTTGCACACCTTCCTTTGTTCCGGTTCTAATCAGTCAGCAGAACAAAGAGCAAATCTATCCAAACTTGGTATAATTGCACTGCTGACTCGGACCTTTCCTTTTCACGGGCCGTCACTCTATTAAGTAACTCTAAATTTAGGCCTTGAACAAAACTTATTAGAGTTGAAACATGGAGAATATCGGAAGCGCCGACGAAAGCTGAGCTGTGTGTCCTTTTCCGAAACTAAAAAGGATAAATAACTCACCGTGGAAAAACGAATATATAGTAGCTTCCTTCCTCCCGAATAGTTGTGGGGGGGTTTCTCTCATATTAGCCAACAGATTTGTTATCCCGGGCCAGGTTCTTCCGGTTCTTTGCTAGTTCTTTGTGTTTATTCCTCTCCGTATTCCCTATTCTTGAATTTTGCTCCAATAAACGTTTCAACATGCGCGCCTACACGTTTCTACCAATTCTTCTTTTTGCCGTCATTACCATGGCGCTCCCCACCCCTGACAACATGGGCGCCGTCGCGAGCGTTTCCGAAACCTCTCTTGACGACGGTCCCTCACGTTTGGCCGCACGCAACGCGGGCGATCCTGGTTGCGATAAGAGCGACGACGATGGTGACGATAACAACGACGATGACAACGATGATGAGTATCGCTATCGAGTTTACGATCCCGATGACCCGTCAACACATGTAATCGAGGATGTCGACTGAAGCTGCCCAAAGCTGCACGTTTTGGAATTTTTGAGAAAAGCGCGCTCGGGTTGTGGTCGTATCACACAAAAGAAGGCTTAATGGGGAAGGATTTTGCTATTTTCGAAGTTGGTAATCGAGACTAGACTAGAACAATTTGTTTAGTTAGGTAGGTACCCAAGATACCTACCTAGTCGAGTCAAAATTTTTGCCGGCCTTGGTTGAAACGTCAAAGAAAGACACTTGAAATCTAAGTCTTGAATGCTCCCTTGAGGTGAACTAGATAGCAAAGCCGACAATGATATCTGTTTCTGTCCAAGACTCCTGGCTCCGCTATTTTCTGTTTTCTAGATGTCTACACCGGTCTGGAAGTCGTCTAGTCTAACCTTTGTTGAACAGTAGTAAAGACAAACCCACTGCTGTTTCCCCCAGGTAGATATCTCCTCTGCGACATGAACCTACCAGCCGACACCAAGCACCTATCACCTGTGCGCCTGTCATCATGTGGCGCAGTCCAACAGTTGTCAAATTCACGACAGGCTGAATGCGACCACCCCTATCAGGAGCCAATCACAGGACCAGATTGAAGCCCGTAGCCAGGCGACAGCCACCATTCACCCAGTTCGTTTCGTCTCTAGACCACCCCCCAAACCCGCGGGACGCTTTGGATTACTTGCAACGCCATTCCGCGTCACCACCCGTCACCCCCTAACGGCCAACAGCGGGTTTAAAGGCCTGCACCGCGGTGTCCGACAAGACCCCGCTGCGACGTGCAACGACCCTAAAGCCCGTCAAACGGGTTGCACTAAACTCTTTGCGTCCAAGCTTCACAATTGAAATAAGCCTTGCATATTTCTTTATACACAGGAACGGGGGATATTTCGTCCGCGGGTTTGGCTTTGCTGCTTGACCTCTTTGTGTATAAAGGCAACGGATTGGCAACTTGGTGAAATGAGAATGAAGGAAATAACTGGCAAGCAAAGAGTACATTGCAAACAAGAGCAAACAGTCTTTGAAACACAGCCTACAAGACACTTGTCTTTTTTTCTCACGAAAACAAAAAAAAAACTCCGTACAATTAAACCCACTTAGAACCACAGAAATGGCTTTCTGCGGCGTCAAGTTCGACCCTGACCGAGACATCCCGGATCTCCGGGGCAAGGTCATCCTCGTGACGGGCGGCAACACAGGTCTCGGTCTCGAGAGCATCCGCCAGCTCGCCCAGCACAACCCGGCTCACATCTACATGGGTGCGCGGTCGCGGGCCAAAGCAGACGAGGCGATCGAATCCATCCGGAACTCAACGCCGGCTGCGGCCCTGACGTCCATCACGCCCATCGAGCTGGACCTGGCCTCCTTCGCGAGCATCAAGTCGGCGGCGCGCACCTTGCTAGCCGCGTCCGACCGCCTCGACATCCTCATCAACAACGCCGGCATCATGAACATGCCCGAGGGCCTGACGGCGGACGGCTACGAGGTGCAGTTTGGTACCAACCACGTTGGGTCGGCCCTCTTGACGCAGCTGCTGCTCCCTCGACTCAAGCGCACGGCAGCCATGCCCGGCAGCGGCGACGTCCGCGTCGTGTTCTTGTCCTCGGCTCTGGAGCGGTCCGCGTCGAGCGGCATCTTTGACGCCCCTGAAAAGCTCAAGACCACAATGGCCGAGACGGGCACGCAGTCGCGGTACGCCAACAGCAAGCTCGCCAACATACACTTCGCCTGGGCGCTGGCCGAGCACAACCCGGACCTCAAGGTCGTCTCCGTGCACCCGGGAGTGGTGCAGACGGGTCTCCTGAGCACGTGGAAGGACGGCTTCAACCCCGTCGTCAAGGGCGCCATCAACTTGGCCGGGCGGGCCCTGATGACGACGATCGAGAAGGGCGCGTACAACCAGGTCTGGGCCGCGACGGCCGCTGAGGGGGTTGAGACAGGCACCTTCTATTGGCCGGTAGGCATCAAGGGGAAGGGATCAAAGGCCAGTAAGGATGCCCAACAGAGAGATGCCTTGTGGGAGTGGACTCAGAAGGAGTTGGAAGGCCATCTTGTTGTCTGACAAGTTGCACAACGCTTGGCAGAGGGGAGGATGGAGTTAGGGGTGGACATTGAAGCGCAGCACAGCATGTGTGGTTTTTAACTTTTTGTATCGCATCATCCCCATAGTTCCGTTTAGCGCTTATAGACTTTTCCTAGACATGTAATGAACTCTTTATCAATTCAACCTACTTTGCATCCCTGAAAGCAACATTCGAGCGTTTATCGCGTAATTTGAACGGGCAAGACCTGTGTGAATAGAGAGTACCGTTGATGGTGATCGTATGAGGCTTAATCAAGATGCCGGCGTCGCCAGCGATGGACAACTGGTGACAAGAATTGTGATGAAGTTTCGCGGTTGCTGATGCTGGGGAAGAAGAGTGGAAAATGAGATCAAAGTACGGTTGTAGGTTGGCTTTGTTGTTGTAGCGTGACCTAAACGTGTCGTGCCGAGGTATTTACCCAAGGTGGTAGCTAAGGTACGAAAGGGAACTCCTTGTTCTCTGCCTCGGGCGCCTCCCGATTAGCAGATCTCTTGGCCATCATCAATCCCTCCCCTTTTTTTCCCCACAAGGCAGATCCTGTCTTATTCGGGAAAGCAGCACGGGCTGAAGATTGAATGCATTGCGCAATCCAACCCATACGAGATCAATATAAGGTTGCAATGTCGATCTTTTCCTCATGTTGGTGGATGCAGTGTTTGTGCGCCGCGCCCTTGTCGGACGTGTACCGAACATTGCGCAGTAGTAGTACAGCCTTCTCTAGGTCATGCCCGTGATGGGGTACAGACTATTTTGAGTGAGAAGGAAGGAAATGGAAAACTCGGTGAGGTTGCAATTTCGTTTTTTTATCTTTTTATAGTTTGCCCCTTCTTCGTAAGCGAGTTTGGCATGTATGGGGAGGGGAGCCCGAGTCGCGGCTCTCCCGAACAACCGAACAAAGCGTTATGGCCCCCAAATTTCGGCTCCGTTGTGATCGAGGTTGCGAGGCTAAACACGTGGCTGACAGTTTGCAAGCCTAGCGAAGAACTTGTGTAGTAAGTACGACCCCCTGGAGACAAGTCCAATACAGTAGAGTCAGTCCACAATACTACTCTCGCTTCAGACGACTCCGCGGGCTAGAAATATCTTGGCGATGCGAAGTTTCAAGAAATATTCGTTATGCATCATGCGTGGGTACCTCGGGGGCTGGGGCAACGCCCAAACGCCCCGCAAAACTTCCCCGAACAAGCCGTTGAACCCCTATGTTCGGAAAGGCCGAGTCAATCTCGGAGACGCTCCACTACGGCCGCGCTCAATTGAGTAGAACGGCCGTTCCGAGTCCTATCACTCTCGTGATGTACGTCATGAAGCCTCAGCAATGTCAAAGTTGTATAAGAAGGCATCGACGCTCCCGAAGAAGCTCCTGTTTATTTTTCATTCTTATCACCATCATCACAATCCAACTACATCACACTCACTCTTTACAACCAACTTTCAACTACATTCACTCTTTACAACCAAGCTTTTCAGCTACCACCACCAAACTCTTCAAAATGCAGTTCTCCAAGATCTCCGTTGCCGCCATCTCCATGGCCCTCTTCTCCCTGGCCTCTGCCGCCCCCGCCACCGAGGCCGCTCCTCTCCAGGTCCGCTCTAACTGCTTCGGCAGTGCTGTCGCCTCTGGCGCCAGCTGCGCTGTCGACTGCTTCAAGCAGGGCGGCTCCACCGGCGACGTAAGTACCTCCTTACCTGATGACATTGACCTTGAACATAAACGGACCTCGGGCACTTGACACAAGAAGCTGACCATCGACCTCTTTTACTCCCTCAGTGCATCGTCGGTTGCAACACTAGCACCCTTGGCCAGCTTGCCGGCTGCGTTGCTGGCGGCAACTAAGTTGCAGCACACGACAAACTCAACCAAACGAAATGCATTTATTACATTGCGGGGGAAAACATAGATGGGACGGTTTCAATGGGCATTTGTTCTAGGCGCATTTCATTCAAGCATACTGTACCACAACTGTCTTATAAGCTTATAGAGAATTGGAATTTTGCTTTTTTTGAGAAAAACATAAAGTTGCTTTGTGCAGCTACTGGACCTTGTTCTTGACCTATTGTGCTTTGGATACTTCAGTCAGATTTACCAGGCGCAAGTATCTGCCTCGTGACAATGACGCGAATAACAGTCTTGACTAGTACCAGACTAGAATGAACTTGTATGGTTTCTTGACTTGTTGCCACCCGACTTGGCATAATCTCTCTGGCCCCGTAGTTTGGCCCAAGGGCTGCACACTGAATGTTTTTGTTGTCGGTCTAAAGCTATGGATCTGTCATTCTGATGGCTGTTGCAACTTTGCAGACACGCTTTGTGTTGTCTGGGTCTTGTCAGCGCGGAGCAAGCATTCAAACTTGTTATGACTTAATCAGTAGGTATCCAGTTCAACTCGCATGGTGAAGTTGATCCGATTATAATTGTCCTATTAAGCCCAAAACGGTTAAAAGATATCATTTTGTGTAAGCCGCTTAAGCACTTTCACTTGGCGTCGCACATTTGTCCTAGAATTTCTTACGTTTGTGGGCAGTCAAGTATTACCTTGTACAAGATTTCAGCTGGCGTTCGCGGTGGTTTATACTGTCGTCACTCAGCGTCCACCAACGGAGACATTTGGACAACGAATCACAATCTACGGGCATCATGTTATTCGGTATTGCAAGCGGTGAGCAATATTTCCAAGTGGTAAGGTACTATATGCACCAATATGACCATTAGTTGTAGTAGCAATCTAGCCTTCTAGCCTGTGGTTACGAGGTCCTGCGGTGACCTCCAGCTCTTTTTCTGTCTTTCATTGGACCCCTATGATCCCGTTCACCCCGTTTCCCTGGGTCTATTTATTTACCATACTTTACACGTTCATTACCTATAGACATTCCGTATCTCGACTTCATATGAAATATACTCCTACTATATTTGCTTATTGCATACGGTGAACATTCATCATATGTGGAAGAATTTTGAGTGTTGCAACACGTCCTGTTCGCTTTTAGGCTAAATAGTCGTCTTCTGCTTTCAAGTTCTCAAATATTCTCAGTGGGTAAAACCCAGTCATGAGTTTTAATCTTGAGCAGACTACAGTTGGCATAATACGGACGCTAACGGACCTATACTGCAATGTAAAATGCACTTCTCATTCCTATAAGGGTGATTTTGGGCTTTGTGTTTACCTAGGTAGGTAGTGGAGGCAAACCTTGTTCGCTCAATTCCAACAGTCACTCATAATCTCCACTATCTAACTCTAGTTCTGGACTGCAATCCACTACAGAGTCTAGTGTTGGACTTTGCAGCAGTGAAACCCAAAAGCTTCCGCGATCGGACCTTCCCCACGTTCCACTAGACTGGAGACCGGCGTTTCTTCCGTGCGCAACGTCCGCCCTATTTACCTCGGCAAGTTATACGCGTGTTGATCATCAAACCTGTCAAGCTCAGTTCTGTTGGTCTCATTCCTTTCAGATCTCACCTCACTCCAAATTAATATTTAGCAAAGCAAGGCCGTTTGTGCCGCCATTTTTCTTTTTTTAACAACCCAACTAAACCTCCTGAAAATCAGCCATGGACTTCTCCAAATACGGCCTCGCCGATCCGGAGTGGACCGCCTACGCCGCCACCCTCCCACCGCGCCCAACCTTTGACAGCCAGGACGCAGAAAAGGCCCACTACAACGGCCTGCGGGAGAAGCTGGCGGCGGTGGGAATCGCAGCGTTTGATGGTAAGATCGTCACGCACGACTACACCATCCCCACGCGTGACGGCTCCTCCATCTCTGCCCGGACCTACCGGCACAAGGACCATGAGGCCGGCCAGGGGCCCGGCGCCGTCTACATCCACCTGCACGGCGGTGGCTTCTTCTTCGGCACGCTGGCGTCCGAGGATGGTATCTGCTCTCGCGTGACCGCCAACACGGGCGTGCTGGTCCTCAACGTGGAATACCGCCACACGCCCGAGTTCACTTACCCGACCATGTACCACGACGTTCAGGACGCTTTTGCCTGGCTGCATAAGCAAATTGCTTCCGATGATCCGGTGCTTGGCGGCGGCAGGTTGGACCCCAAGAAGGTCGTCATTGGTGGCATCTCGGCCGGCGGGCAGCTGACGGCGTCGCTGGTCGTCGCGCACCATGTCAAGCTACCGGGTTGCGAGATCCTGCACGATCTCCCTGCGCCTGCGGGTCAGGTACTAATGATCCCGCCCGTCGTTGCCCCGGAGCGCTACGAAAAGATCCAAGCAGCGCTCGCGGGGACCAGTTCGATGGTTGAGTGCGCAGACGCGCCGGTGATCCCGGCGTGGAGGATCAAGTTCTACATGGACCTAAAGTTCAAGGACGGCAAGCCAGCACAGGACGATTATATGGTGAGCCCCGGCAACGTGCCGGTCGAGAAGCTCAAGGGTCTGCCACCGACGACGTTTGGAGTTTGCGGTATGGATCCGCTGAGGGACGAGGCGCTCGTGTGGGCAAAGTGGTTGGCTGAGCAGGGGTAAGTTCTTTTTTCCATGAGATTTTGCGGTCGCTAAAGCGGCGCGTCAGACGAACAACTGCTAACTTACTCTTGTTACGCTACCCCGAAAGTGTGCCGACCAACATCCATGTCATCCCTGGCTTCCCTCACGCCTTCAGGGCGAACGGTCCCAAGCTGTCCGAGAAGGCATGCAAGCGCTGGGATGACATTATGCACGGTGGGATCATGTGGGCATTGTCGGAGCCCAAGGCGACTGGCGTTTTTGACATAAAAGATCAGTAAAAGTCTGGGGCGACGGGAGCCATCCGTTGTCAATAGGTACCAAGACCAAGACCTAAACCAAGAAAGCTAATGACTCTGACCAAAGAGACCTTGGCCAGCCTGAGGTCGGTGGCGAGATGAGCCTATTTGTCCGTGTCGAGGTTTTCTTTCTCTCTTTTTCTAGATTTTGACTCACCACTGATGCGTAATTGTGATGAGAGTTGCACTATTGGACTGATTGGGCCAACCTCTGATGAAGTTCCTAGTAAATGTTTATTCTTCGATATCACGGGGGATTTTGGGTGATAAGATGGCACCCAGAAATCCTAATGTTGAGTCTATTAAGTACTCAAGACAAGCAGGCAAATGGGGCGTGTATTTCTGCTCTTTACACGCCGCACCTCGCCTCAAACTCCCATTTTAGCTATCCTGGTCTTGGTCGAAACGTTTAGGTCAATGGGTCCCACGTAACCCATAGAAGAAATGCAAGTATAAATGCTTGAAGAAGTTAGCAAAAGTAAAGGGAGCACATATCATAACGGCTCAAGGATAAGGTAGATCGGTATCTAGTCACATCACTGTAGCTAGACATGGATGGCTATGGAAGCCCCCCTGGTGGATTTTGTGTTTTCTGCAGGCAGACAAGGAGCCTAGTACCTTGGTGGATACCTCCAGGCTCCCATAAGATTGGTACCTACCTTGGGCGACATTATTTTCTGTAAGGTGAGCTTGGTGCAGTGGTACTGCCACAATGCGATTCGTCAGATGCGCTCTTGTTGCAGTTGGAGCAACTGCGGCTCGATTCCGAGGCCGCATTGATCCGTGCTTTCTTATTTTGGAAGCAGCGACAGTCGAAGGGTACCGCTTTCGATGGTAGGAAGGACTACCTGCGAGCACTTTCTGTATGCGGGAATCACAGTAAGAAAAAGAGAGCCAACGACACATCTATCGTCCACGTTCCCGGTTCCGTTTTGCCATTTCCCTCACACATTGTCATCGACATCTGGGAGAAGCACAGTCCGACATATACAAAATTACCCCAAGCAGCCCCAGAGCAGATTTCCACAGACCTAAGACCCTCAGTCAATGCGAAGAAAGAGCCATGCCAGGCGCCAAAGGCAACCTGATGTCACGAAAGCAAAGAAACGTACACGATGCGCGACCCAAGCAAGCATCTTACAGCCCGCGAGACTCCGAGCAAGTCGCAATCACGATTCTGACCATTGTTAGTGTCACCTCTCGACAAATTTCTCGCCTTGATCGCTGATCGCTGACGCAGTCCCTCTGTTTGTTGCTTGACAGTTGAGCAATGTATTTTACGCCAGGTAGCTTGCACACACTTTCCACAGTGGTTGATTGACCATCGAAATACGCACCACCTTCTAACCTGTTCGGAATCTTAGGCAACTCCTAAACCACGGTTGTTTTCATTCTGTCGGGAACAGAACGTTAAAAAAGCGCGAACATACATGGCGAGACCTGATCAAACCAAGATCTGGCCCCAAGAAAGCCTCCCAAAATGTGAAAGTCGAGTGGAAACCATCATCGACCATCTTCCTTCAAGAACACTCCAGTGACCCCAACCTTGTGCGGATCCTCGCCCGTATGGTTCGTTCTTTTGCCCAACGTCAAATTTTGCTACTCGAAGAACCCTCTAACACTAAAAGCAGAAGGGCATGCTCAAGATGGTTGAAGACGGAGACTTGGTCAAGATGTATGTCTGTTTGTTCGACAAGAAGACGGACACACCGAATCCAGCCAACCTGGTAGAATTATTTACTCTGCAGGTGCGATATGAAACAGACATGTCCACGGCGGTCACTGTCTCGTGGGCCGGCTTGACGCAGTTGTCACCAACGTCTTCGGTAAAAGCCAAAAGCAACAGCGAGCTCACCATCGAGAAATTCTTGCAGCATCTCCAGCCTATAAAAAGTGAGAATTCCTCTCCTCACCCGGCCCATTTGGCATGCAATTAACTTCGCGTTTGTTCGGCATCCTTAGAAAAGGTCTACACACTCATTAAGCACCAAGTCAAGGAGTCCAAGCGAGCCAAATGGGAATCCCACAGCAAGAAAAGCAGCTTTGACCTGCTGGCTGCAAAACAGATGCTTACAGACAAGCCAGAGTGCAAGACTTGGACTGAGTGTGTAATGATGAGAATTCCTGCGCGCGGATCACCAGCCGAAGACATCGATGCAAACGAAGAGGAACAGACTGTTCATGCCGAAGTGGAGAAGCCAACATCACCGCTAGAGGCCTTGAGCCGCGGCCAAAAAGGCAACCTGATCCCTTCAGCGACGAGGACACACTCCGAAGGCCTCCAGCGAAGGTTGGAATCGATTGGACTAAGGGCAGCGACGGATCATCTGGCATAGATGGGGCCTCGGACAACTCTTCAGTGCGCAAAAGAAGACTCGAAACATCGCCAGTTGCTCGAGCAAGTCAACGGCTGCGATTTGAAGCCATGAGATGAGGCAGAGAGGATGTCGCGGGAAAGGGGCACTACGTTGCGCCTCTATCTCTATAAGAATATCGCTTGGGCAACATAGAGACGTTGCAAGCATATAGATTAGCACACTTTGCCACGAGACGCATAGGCGACGAAGATTGGCGGGCAAGGCAATGAATGCTTCGGTGGCTGGCTGCAATGCCAACGGCGCAAGAACAAGTATCTTAATGCTCGAAAATTCGTATGTGACATTTAGTCAAGTCAACAAAAAAAAATGGAGAGCGCGAAGATTGTACGGTAAAAGCAATTTTGCCATATAGATCGCTTTTGACAATTGCTAGATGGATGGAGCTGATTGAAGGGTTGATACGTAGACCCTGTGCAAACAGTTGACGTTGATTTTTCGGCATTCGAGACTCGCGCAACAAAAAAAAGACCAATATGGTCCGGCAAGTCGAGAACCAAGGCCGTGTAGCAGATAAATGAGTGTAGAGGCTACGCGTGCAAAGTCAGCTTGGCGAGAGCAAGGTATGCTGCGCCGGGCCAAGGCAAGTCCCGGTCCGAAAATTGATCATCACTGTTTGATTCCCCGACGAGGTCGAAAAAAAAATTACCAACGATCAGACGAAGACTGGGATCGACGATCTTCCATAACAGACAAAGATTTGATGGCAGCTGCCAGTAGCGCTTCATTCGGTTTACTTTGCTCCCGAGCCGGCACTCTCTTTCACTTTGCCTGTCTCGTCTGTGCACAAGTTCCAACGACAAAAACCCGCCAGAGCAGTGCCTTCAATGAGTCCAATCTCCCTGCTTGGACTGCTAATAGGTCTCGTCGCTCTGGGAACCTCGGGTAAGGGTAAGGGCGCTCCTGAACCCCCGCGATTGACGCCCGAAGCGACCCATAGATTCTTTTTTCTTCTTTTCGGCCATTTGGAGAAAAAGGGGAATTGTGCGACACAAGGTACACCAAGTCGGGAGAAATAGTCGCCATTGTTATGCTCGGCGCCGCACGTAGCGAGCGGCAACGGTGCCGAACTATTGAGTGGCACGACATTTGCACACACACACACACAGCCTTGGTGACGAGGAGCTGACGGGAGCGCCGAACCCTGGCGGGGTTTGAACATCAAGAGTTCTCGTTTAACAGTATAAAATATGCACGAGGAGCTGCATGCATCAACTAATCTCAAAGCTGCCTGCCTAGGTACAGTACGTAAGATACCTAGGTAGTGAGGGAGGCACCTATGGAAATGAGTAGCCGAGACGAGCGCCAGCGGCTGTCAGCTCGTAGAGAAAAAAATAACCCCGCGTACGGCGCGATTCCACGCTATCGGCGGTCGCGATGGGAGTGGAGGGGAGCATGTTTGCGAAAGTAAGCCATCGCCAAGGGGCAATTGAGCTCGTCATGGGACCGCTGCTTGGAAGGGGTTAAACCAAAACCTACCAGGATGGAGGGTTGTTGTTTTTGAAGACGCCACAATTACCTGAGGTTCTCTGGAGGAATTACCGTGGTCTTCATATGCCTGACAAAACCCGTGGCTCTTGAGGAGAATTCGGAGCCTACCGAACTTATGTTGTAGCTAATCCACCCGCTAATTGTTAGTAAAAATCTTTAGAGGCACTGCGGTCCAGGGTAAATTGTGTTTAGTAAGCGTGCACGCATCTTAGGTTGCGGCTCTTAATTTATAGAAAAGAAATCTGGTGCTGAGCTGGCTATATCTGTTGTGAAGAAACGTGAGTGGAAACAAAAAGTACCTCGAAATACCACTGCGTGCACACTGCCAAAAATCACTGGATGAATCAGCCGTGGAAGCACCTGGCGTCAGCCGGCCGTAGATCAGCCAAGTCAGCCTGGGTCGGAGGGATGACGCCAAGCCTTACAAAGTCGACTCGACAGGGATGAATCAGGGCTGTTTTTTACCCAGGCAAGCCAGGGCGGGGGCGGAAACATGGTCTCCACTTCGATGTGGCCGGCCCAAGGAGAGTCCGATTGCCTGACTTGAGCTGCTGCTGCTTAGGAATCCCTAGGGCTGGCATCCAGGCCATCTTACCGTAGAATGGAATTTTGGCGATGTGCCTCTGGCTGTTTTCCAAGAGGCAACTCGATCGTATCGTAGTAATTATTAGGACTATGGATGAGAGCGGGCATGCAATGCAAACCGGGACCGCCGAATAGCAATATGAAGGGACGAGTCGCTCGGTCTGTGCAAAAAAAGCTTCAATGTTTTGGGCTGATCGGGCAACAAACCGCTTACTTGCCCTGTGTCGCTCGCCGTGGCAATTCCTCATCCATCTCCTACGTGTCTATGTTTTGCAAACAACCGAAAACCACCGAAAACGCATGTTTGGGCTTCTCTCTCTTTTTTCATCTAATTTTATCTCCCGTCGTTTGGTTTATCCTCGAGCCTGTCTGCCCTACCTGCATGCTTTTGATTGCTCCAATCCACGTGCTTTCCTTGTGACAAGGTGGCGTGGAGTGGGAAAATTTCTGGCGGTGCTGCGCATACAGATCGACCAAGCAAAATCCAGAGGGCGAGACCTTGTTGCCTACCAGCGACTTGTGGTGCAACAGTACCAATACAGTACAGTACCGTACAGTACCTGGCGGTACAGGCTCCCACACCCACATCCACTTCCTCCGTCCACCAACAGTGACCGACCGACACGATCCTCCTCAACCCCGGCCTGGAGTTTGGTTTTTTGAGTTCCTGTCACCGCCCGTCTTACAAAATCAGTACAAAGACGACCAGTCACCACCGCTCTGATATCGTTTCCAATCCCCTACACGCCGCGAGGACCGTCCCCGTCAAACTTGGTAAGCAGTTTGGCTGTTCTTTTTCCACAACGCCGTGCCGCAGCCACGAAACCCGCCGATTTCAACGCGTGGGCCGAAACCCGCCACCCCCAAAGACCTACCGAACCACTTCTTTCTCAAAAACATACATTTCGTCGTCTATTGCTTCTTTCTGACCTGACTGGTTTTACTTGAAAGGGTTTGCATTGCCGAGCGAAAAAAAAAAAATCGTCATTTCTTGGTTCCGAGTCTGTCCTGCGCTTCCCATCTTAGCTCGCTACCCGGCTCGAAAAGCTTTCCGCATCGCCCCCCGCCCTTAAGGTGTCACACGCCATCTCCTCACGCACCGTCACCGAAAAAATCAAACCGTGACCATCACCGATAGCATTCGCATCGATCACGAGCGGGTGCTCGTCCCTTGATAGCTCTGCCAAAGATGGCTTCGGTGTCACCGCCGCCCATCCAGCAGACCACCGATGTAGGCCGGCCTCGATCGAAACAGCAAATGTCTGTCAATTATGATGAGGCAGAAAACGGGCCAGTCGGTCAGCGATCTTCACGACTCCAGTTTGAGCTGGCCCAGTGTGTCGAAACGACGACGGTGACGACGACAAAGACTACCAAATTGGCGATACCGCCACTGTTGCTACGCGAGCCACGACCGCTCAGTTCCCTCGATACAAAGGAGTATCCACTGGCAAACCGACCGACGCCGCCCGAACTGGCCAAATTTACGATGGATATCGAAGACTATCAACAAGGGCTATTCCCTGTCGACTCGTCATTTGAGGATGCCATGTACAAGGTGCGTCTCTGCGATGAACATTAAATCACCACACATGATGTCTTTTACCGAATGAATTTTGTCAAGCTAACGAATAGTGTTCAAATCACAGAGGGAACACGAACCCAGGCCCTGTTCTCTTGAAGTTGATGCTTTGGAAACACCCGATACCCCGCAGCAAGAATCCCCGACTCCAACCTTCTTCAACAACAAGCCGAGACCGACCCGAAGAGCCAGCGGCCTCCAATCTCGAAATGCGTCAAAATCGTACGGTTCCATCGGAAGGGAGGAGTTTTCCCGCTCAAATCGCCCGATCATGACCTCAACCGCATCGGAGAGAATGAGGAGACCATTTACGGAGCAGAGGCGGGTGGAATCTGATTCTGCAGCCGGATATCTGGCTACTCCCGATGCTACAGAGTTGGTGGGAGGCAGCCGACGGCGCTCAAGTCGTCGCGAGCCTGTGGATCAGGGCGAATCAGCGGACTCAGGCACACAACAGACTTCGCTTTTCGACGCGGCCAGTCCTGCTGAGAGCGAGGCCAACACTGCATACAGTGGGTCGGTCACTACACCCCCGACAATGGAGGCGGACTCAGTTTCGCTCGCAGATGCAGACGATCAACCCGCCCGGGCCTTCCACAGGCCCAGACCTACCGTCGATACCATTGCGGCGCAAGATGCAAGTCTCCCTAGCCCGGGCCTATCGCCTACGCTGCAAGCGGCACAGTTGCAAAATAGCCAACAGGACGACGGGGATGTGGACGAGGACGATCAAATGGAATTCTCTCAGCAGCTTTCACGACAGAGACGGTCACGCTTCCTTGCGAATAACTCACCAGCGGACAACGAGGACGATTCCTCCGATGTGACTGAGCATGCCCTGGAACGACGAAGGAGGGGAGGGTCGGAGCGCTTCTCCAGACAAAGCATCCTTGATACCCAGTACATGGTTGAGCAGTTCGACACATTACCAAATGAGCTGAAGACACTGATGATGTACCAGTTGCTAAGGCGTTGCCCCCGAAAGACACTGCACATGGTTGCTGATGTTGTCAACCCCGCTTTGAAGTGCGACTTTATCAAGCAACTCCCGGCGGAGCTTTCACTTCAGGTGCTCAGCTATCTGGATTACCGCGATCTCTGCAGAGCCGCCCAGGTGTCGAAGCTATGGAGATCTATTGTCGATGGCAACGAAACTGGCTGGAAAGAACTATGCGATAGAAATGGGTTCGAACTTTCTGAGAGTGAACTGGAGAAGGCGATTCTTCAAGGCTGGGGTTGGCAAGATCCCGCTGGCATTTACGGTGCCGAGCTTGATCTCAGCTTGCAGTGCCGACTTACTGCCACCGAACCAGAGCTGGTGAAGACAGCAAAGCCAAATGCGTCACAAAGGACGAGGCCTGCAAAGCGCAAGCGTCCTATGGCGGGCTACCCATCAGCAGACCGCTCGAAGCGGCGTGCAAACACCCAAGAAGTCCACAAGTCGGATGGAATGGAGCCGAGCCACCATCAACAAAACAAGGAAGGCCCCATTGCAGCCGCCACAGCGGCAGCTATGGCGGTTAGTGATCCTGGGATTGGACTTCCCTCTCTCCGGAGGCTACACCTGTTCAAGTCCCTATTCCGCCGGCACTACATGATCCGGCAGAACTGGACAAGCGGCAAGGTCAAGCCTGGACATGTGGCTTTTGCGGCGCACCCTCGCCATGTTATCACCTGCCTCCAGTTTGATGAAGACAAGATCATCACTGGTAGTGACGATCAGTTGATCCACGTCTACGACACCAACACAGGCAAGCTCAGGCAGAAGCTTGAGGGACACGAGGGTGGAGTTTGGGCATTGCAATACGAGGGCAACACCTTGGTTTCCGGAAGCACGGATCGATCTGTTCGCGTTTGGGACATTGAAAAGGGCCTCTGCACACAGGTATTCTATGGACATACGTCCACTGTCAGGTGCCTACAAATCCTGATGCCCACCGAGGTGGGTTCTGATATGGATGGCAAGCCGATAATGTCGCCCGCCAAGCCCTTGATCATTACAGGATCTCGGGATAGTCAACTTCGCGTTTGGCGTCTTCCTGAGGCCGGCTCTCGACGATACATTCAGACAGGCCCTCCCGCTAACGACGCGGAGTGCCCATACTTTTTGCGGATCCTCCAGGGGCACACCCACTCGGTCAGGGCCATCTCAGCACATGCCGATACCCTTGTATCAGGCAGCTATGATTGCTCCGTCCGTGTATGGCGTATCAGCACGGGAGAGCAGCTGCACTGGCTACAAGGCCACTCACAGAAGGTCTACTCTGTTGTGCTGGACCACAAGCGCAACCGTTGCATTTCTGGATCCATGGACTCGCTCGTCAAGATCTGGGATTTGGAAACTGGCGCGTGTCTGTATACCCTCGAGGGCCATAGTTTGCTTGTCGGACTCCTCGACCTCCGAGACGAGCGACTTGTGTCGGCTGCCGCCGATAGTACTCTTCGGATCTGGGACCCCGAAAATGGCAAATGCAAGAGTATCCTCACAGCCCACACTGCGGCTATCACGTGCTTTCAGCATGACAGCCGCAAAGTCATTAGTGGTAGTGAAAAGACGGTGAAAATGTGGGATATTGCCACTGGCGAGTGCATTGAGGATCTCTTGACGGATCTCAGTGGAGTCTGGCAGGTCAAGTTTGACGGGAGGAGATGTGTCGCAGCGGTCCAGAGAGACGGCCTTACGTATATCGAGGTAAGTTATTATGAGCGGATTGGGTACTCAATAATGAAGATGAGAAAGATTACTAACAAAGGTGTTTCAATCCAGATTCTCGATTTTGGCGCTGTTCGTGACGGGAAACCCCGCGAAGAGCTTGGGAAACGGATAGTACTGAACTCTTCCGAAGTTCAACGTCTTCTCGAAGAGGTTGAAGCTTGAGAGGAGAATAAATGCTTCATAGCTGTAACCGCCCACGGTATGATGCAAATATGCAAGAAACAGCGCTCGGCCCTCTATCTTTATACTCATCCTGGGAGAAACAGCACCTAGCCTGCCAGCCTGGGATTTCAAATACTCCTAATGGCCTCTTATACTGGCCACTTTTTGCGTCATCAGGGGCAAGATTGAACATAGTAGGACTCAAGCGGGATATAGACCAGAGAGAAACTTCTGGCGGATATGGATGGGCGTTTGGTGTGCTACTGATGGTTTCACTGTTATTATCATTATTGTTTTTTTTTCTTTTGTCTTGGGAGGGTTTGGCATTGCAGCGCTGCGCGTTTGTCTGGTACAAGCTGGAGGTTATGGGTAAAGGAGTGTGCGGTTCTCTTTTTTGATTTGAACAAAAGTGCTAGCTGGTCGTATACATGTCCCGGCGCATTGCCTTTGTCCCTTTTTTTCCCCTGATTGTCCAGCTTAAGAATCGAGGATTAGCGTAGTGTTTTTTTTTTTTTTCTGAGGAATAGTTATCACATTTGACGTTGACAAAATAACATGGAGCCGGCCAGTGCCTGAGCCTAGCGTGACTTATTATGGGTAAGCACCCCGGTTGATCTGGTCTGCAGACTATTGCCGAACAAATAGTGCGGAGCCGGGCAAGGATTGTAGCTCTTTGATCTGGAACGGGTCTTTTTTAGGTTGGCGATTGACAGGCGTTCTGTAACGTTTGCTTGCACGCACCTCCGTTAGCGACGTGTCCAGTCTTGATCATAACGATAGTACCTACTAGAACTAGATTTGATCTTTCCTCGTTAAACCTAATTGCATCGCGATAAACCTACTTGCATATATACATCGGTACTTTTTTATTATTATTTTTATTCTCTCTGCTCCTCTTTTCCCGACGACCCGACGAATCCCAAATGCTCTGGGCCCTCGTGAAAGCAATCCGCGGACGGTGACTAGAAGCCATGGCCCCGTCGAATGACAGGAGCGGAGGAGACCGCGGCGATGGGATTCTGGGCTCCGTGGCTCGGTTCTGGCGGCGGTCATACGCTCCCGACTATGTCGGATTCGGAGTCCTGGTAGCCGGCTACATGGTGGTATGTTAGGCCTATTGTCTCTACCCGCTCTCCGAGGCCCATTGAAGAGTTGGCGCCGAAAAACAAGCCCGTATCTAACCCTTGACCACCACAAAAACAGCTCGTCTTCTTCGTAGAGCCCTTCCACCGCATGTTCTCCATCAGCGACCTGGCCATCTCCTTCCCGCACGCCGAGCACGAGCGCGTGCCCGTGGTCATGAACCTCGTCTACGCGGCCGCGGTGCCGCTGGCCGTCGTGGTGGCCACCAACCTCGCGATGCGCGCCTCGGCCCACAAGCACCACGTCGCCATCCTCGGCCTAGCCGTCGGCCTGGTGCTGACGTCGTTCCTGACCGACGTGGTCAAGAACGCCGTCGGCCGCCCGCGGCCCGACCTGCTCGCCCGCTGCAAGCCCCGGCCCGGAACCGCCGAGAACCGCCTCGTCGACTGGACCGTCTGCACCGAGATGGAGCACCACCTGCTGCACGACGGGTGGAGGAGCTTCCCGAGCGGGCACTCGAGCTTTTCCTTCGCCGGGCTTGGGTACACGGCGCTGTTCCTCGCCGGGCAGCTTAGGATATTCGCCTACGACGGGGAGAGGGATGGGGAGGAGGACGGCAGCGGCACGGGAAAGATGGAGAGGGTGGTTTCGGCGGCGCACGGACGGGGCCTCGGCACGGCGCTGTTCTGCATGCTGCCCCTGCTAGGGGCGACCATGATCGCCATCAGCAGGTGCCAGGACTACAGGCATGATGTCTACGACGTTTGCACGGGCGCGCTGCTCGGGTCCGTGGTTACGTACTGGAGCTACAGACGCTACTGGCCGAGGTTGGGAAGTTACAGGTGTTCGGAGCCGTGGCCGAGCCCGGGGGCGGTGGAGGATCGGGGCAAGGGTTATGCCAGGATGCGGAGGGACGAGGAGAGTGGTTCCCGGGGAGGCGGGGGTAGCTCTGCAGGCTACAGTGGTGGGTACGAAATGAGGATCATGGAGAGATGAGGGGATGTCATGTAACGAACACCATTCCGTCTCAAATGTTCTCGTCGTCCATGCCTTGGTTATATTAGTACAAATGGTACAGTACAGGCCTTTTGCGTTTGCTTGCGAGACGTCTTGAAGTCCCGGGTTTCGCATTGTTTGGTTGGCCCACCCACCCCATTGGTGCTGTGCTGTCTGTCTAAAGATTTGAAATCCCTATACTTCCATCATGTCATCATCCGCTCGACGGAACGTCCTTTTCACGCTTATTTGTCATCAGTGCTGTCGTCCTTGGCCAGGTCATGCTCCTTCAATAACGCCGTGATCTCATCTGCACTCCATAGCCTGTGGTAAACCTTGCCGTCTTTGGTCTGGCCAACGGTGGCGAACTCGACTGAAAGTGGGTAGTTATGTTAGTAGAGTGCCTCGTAGTTAGGGGGGCTTCGACGGTCCAAAGACCACATGCAGACACGTACTCTTCTCACTGCTCAACTTGGTGGAATCCATCGTCTTGCTAAGCACCTTGACGGCCATCCCACATGCCTCCTTCAGACTGCAGTCCTCCTTGTAGTCCTGCTTGAGCAAGCTCTGGGCACTGGCATTGTTGGCGCCGACACTGGTGGCCTTCCAGCCGCCGTAGTTGCCTGAGGGGTTGCTGAGGTAGAGCTGGAACTGGCGCTGGGGGTCCCAGCCAGCGTAGATGAAGGATACTCCAAAGGGCCTAAGACCTCCGTGCTGGGTGTAGCCCTGCTTGAGATCGCACAGGCGGCGGACGAGCTGCTCGCAGGGTATGTCCTCGTTGTAGGTCAGCAGGTAGCGCTGGGCGTTTTGGCGGGCGAAGTTGATGAGGATGTTGGCGTCAGCCGTCATGCCGGCTACGGCGCAGATCATGTTGTCGTTGAGAATGTACAGCTTCTCAGCAGACGTGTCTTGCTCCAAGAGCTTCGAGGTCACTTTTCGCTCGGCAGCCAGCACTATGCCGTCCTTGGCCAGGATGCCGATGGCGGTGCCGGCGTGGGAGATGGCTTCCAGGGCATACTCGACTTGGTAGAGGCGGCCTTCTGGGGAGAAGATTGTTGTCTATGGTGGCAGAAGGTCGTTGGTAAGCTTTGGGTTCGTCATATGGATGCAAAGCTTTGGGTGCATGTGGATGTTTGTTGGTGGATTGGTATTGTAGGTAGATACCCCGGCGTTGATATACTCAAGTGGAAGAGGAGGGGGAGGAAGTGCGGCCGACTTACTCTGGAATCGTATCTACGAGACATTGTGAATAGACTGAAGTTGAAAAAGACAGAATACCTTTTTTCGACTACAGTGGAGGAGTATGCGGTTCGTGGGGTAGTTAGTTTGGTGATGCTTGGATGCCGGGAGTATGGAGTTGTTCCAACACGCGAAAGGCGGCGTAGGTTCAGGCGGGCGTTTGGCGGAGAGCTCCAGGCAATCAAGCACACGCACGTACGTTTAGTTTAGCATGAGAGCTCCAGTTGTTGCTCCACCCACCTTGACTTTACGCTCCCTGACCAAAAGACCAAAGCTCTTTCCTATGTGGGCCTTGCTTGTCAGGCCGCAACAGGCTGATAAAGATGATAAAGACGGGTTCCCTCGCTTATGTCAGCAAATCTGTGTGGCGTCTCGGTACTTATCCGTCGTTATCTTTCTCCGCCGCCCACTTTCTAGAGCCCTCAACTTCCTCCGCATCAACGATGATCAGTCAGTCACGTTGGACTCGACAACCAACCCCAACGAATTGCACCATATTTGGGCTCTCTGACTGTTGTCAAGCTCATGAAAGCTGTCGCCGGGTGTGGGCGACTCTGAAAATACATTTTTCAATCCCATTTTCCCGCGTCGTTCCACCTAGGTCGAGCTCGATAGCCTTGGGTTGCAGCTGTTGAGCTAGCTACCAGCTACATCAGTCATCACGCGCCAGCCATTCGGCGTCACCCACCCACCACCTCAAATTTCCTCAACGCGTCGGCTTCTAACGGTTCACGCAACACCCAACCTCACAACAGCACCCAGGATTGGAGGGATTTGGACGTGAATTTATACTTTCAAAAAGTCATCTGGGTTCTGATAGCTTTTCGGTGCTCAAATTGGCTCTGGGCAGTTGTTTCATTTGAATTTGGCAGCACGGTTGGCTTGCGCGAATTGACTGGAGGAGCTTTCCCTTCTATCGTCTTCCCCGCTCCGGTCGTGTCTTTGGTGCCACTACCATTCATCATCGTCAGGTTGAGCTGCTTGGACTGTGACCAATTTCTATCTTCCATGCCCTCTTTGCGTTCGTGAATTGAGCCTTCCTCAGTAGTCAATCAGTCGATCAGAAGAGCATTTTATGGACCATCTCCGCCTTTCGAGGACCCGGACGTCATCTATTTAGAGGTAGCTCAACTACCATGTCTGGTAAGCTCCCCCGACACACATTGGCCTAGGACTGCAATTCCCCAACGGTCGCGAAACACAGGGTGCGGGTTTGAAGACTAGAGGCCCAAGTCGTCCTCATTTTCGGCAAGATGCCATGTACTGACACCATCGTCACCGAGCAGAAGCCGAACCCCGCCGATCGGTGCGCAGCACCAAGGGTCAACACAAAGCCCTCGACCAGCTCGACCAACCGCCAGAACAGCCTAAAAAGCGCGGGCGCAAGAAGAAGGAAGAGAAGCAGGAGGAGCCCGAGGAGATCATCCGCTGCGTGTGCGGCGCCACAGACCAGGACAACGCCGACCCCAACGAGCCGTGGATCGCCTGCGAGACGTGCGATGCGTGGCAGCACAATGTGTGTATGGGTCTGAGCATTTTCGAGGAAGATCTAGCTAGTAAATATTTCTGCGAACAATGCCGCCCGGCCGACCACAAGGAGCTGCTCGACGGCATCGCCCGTGGCGAGGAGCCGTGGGTCGACCGCCGCCGCGCGTATGAGGAGGAGAAGGCCAGGGAGGCCGAGGAGGCAAGCAAGAAGCCCAAGAAGGGAAAGAAGGCCAAAGCCGCGGCCGCAGCAGCTGCTGCTGCGGCTAGGCGCGCGAGTGAGGCTCCCAAGGAGCCAGCTGCCAAAGAGGAACGAGCCGCGACCCCTGCTAGTGTCAAGGGCAAGCCATCCCCTGCTCCTGCGGCGGCTCCGACTCCGACTCCCGCTCCTGCTCCTACGCCGGCACCTGCACCTGCGCCCACAGCGGACGCAAAGAAAGAGGCGACTCCCAAGGCCGCCGCGCCCGCCGCCGGCAACAAACGTAAAGCGCGCGATCCGGCCGATGACCAAGCACAAAAGGTTTGTGTCTTCGACTCTTAAAGTATCAAACTGTACCGGTATTGACCTTGCTAACATTCCCTTTGCAACTCAGGGATCTGCCTCGAAAATACGTAAAATTTCGGAGATCCAAAGTGTACCTGTCCCAGCCGAGGAACCCAAGGCCAGTGCCGAGCCAGCAACAGTAAAGCCAGTCACCGAACCCTCCCCTGTTTCGGCACCGGCCCCGGCTGCGGCCGTGGCTCCAGTTCCAGCTCCAACTGCAGCCCCGGCTCCGGCCCCGGCTCCTCCTCCTCCTCCTCCGTCTCCTCCACGCCGAAAGGTCAAGTACGATCCTCCTGCGGACTTGCCGGCTACCATTAGCGATCTACCCGCTGCCCAGCAATCCACAGCCAAGGCCTTGAGGAAAAGCATCTCTACCGCACTGTCAGCCCTGGAGAAGAAGAAGATTTTCTCTCCGGCCGAAGGATCCACGGCAGCACAGGTTGCGGAGCGTCTTGCTATTCAGATCGAGCGGGCTGTGCAGGATACGCATGCCAACACTAGCAAATATTCTGCTCAGATCAAGACTCTGGCGTTCAACCTCAAGTCTAATACGGATCTTGTCAAGGGATTACTTGAAAGCACTCTGTCACCCCCAACCTTGGCAACTATGACAACGGATCAGATGGCTTCCAAGGAGCTGCAGCGAGAAACGGCCGAGATGCTCAAACGTGCAGAGAAGCAAAGTATTTTGATCAGTGATAATGAGCCCCGTGTGAAAAGGACGCACAAGGGTGAAGAAATGATCGAGGATGAACCTTCATTGGCCGTTGATGACGCGCCTAACGCCCCCATAAGGATCCGCGAGTCCGTTCCTCGCCCGGCCGGTCCCGTGGACGATGACCAATCACCTCCTGATCAACCTGGGGGTGATGCCATGGAGGTAGAGCTGCCAGCGGACCTGAATATTCGTCGCCCTTCACAGACTGCCAGGGAAAAGATGAGGATAGACACTCAATCAAGTGCCCGATCACCAAGCTTTGATATAAACAAAGTGTTTTCCCAGGTCAAGTCTCCATCACAGCCGGGACGACGACTATCGCAGGCGGTTCCTCCGGCCAAGGGTTCCGTTCACGACCCCGATGTCGATAGGATGCTGATGGGAGATGATGCGACCGAATCGGATGGATACTCGCCCACCGAGGAGACGGACCCAGATGTCGTCTGGAGAGGAATATTAGACATGCCCAACGTGGCGAGCGTGCCTGTCACATCAAGATGGGCGGGTGGTGGCAATCTTTTGAACGCATACGGCAAGCCGTGGAGTCAAGTCTTCCCGTCCAAGCTGCACGTTCATGGCCGGCTGGACGAGGAAACTACGTCAGCGTACCTATGCGGCATGAGATGGAGGGCCGAGATGGACGTGATAGTTGCAGGTGTATATCCTGCAAGGGACGATCGGAAAGCGGATTTCGCAAAGATAGTGTCATATTTTGTCCAACGGAATCGCTACGCCGCCGTCACCAACCCCCAGCCTGGAATAACAGCGACGTACCTGATTCCGGTTCTACCGGACCAGTCTTATCCGGAGATAATGATGAACCTCGAGGATAATAAGATACCCGAGAAGCGCACAGAGCCCATGCTCCTTGCTGTGTTTGTTTATCAGAACCAGGCGGCACAATTGCAGGAACTCCGCGAGAAGCAGACACGGGGAGCAGCTTTCCAGCAACCGCAACCTCAAGGCACACCAACGCCAAATTCAATGGGTAGCAAACCTAGGCATTCCTCTGCATCAGCACCGACCTGGTCGCCCAGTACACCGCAGGGAGGATTACCGGCGTCGCCCTCACCAGGGACTAACGGTCAGGGGAGGAGACAGTCTCAGCATCAGCAGCAACCAGCCTCGGCCGGACCGGCATTTCCGCACACAACTCAACAGTTCTCGCACGTACCTCTTACCCCTCATGCCCTGGCTGCTCAAAAGCAGCAACAGATGCAGCAACAGCAGGCTGCTCAGCAGTTGAGCGCAGCATCGCCTGCAGCTGGCAACCCCGCTGCGACAAATTTCCAGGCTGCTGGTCCGCAACCGCCCTCGCAAGCCGCCATTGCGCGCGCCACTAGCATTCTGGGACCTGAGCTTGTTCACAGCGCGACAGCCCGGATGCTGCTATGTGCTCCATCGGCCAATGAGATGCAGCCAAAAGAATGGGAGGTGATCAAGAAGGTGTATACTGAGCATCCTGGTACCAGAGATGACGCACAACTTCTCAGCACGCTACTGCATGACTATAATGTCAAGGAGCAGCAACACCGAATGGCAGCGCAACAGCAACCGCAACAGCAAGCACGACAGCCGGTACAGCAAGCACCACCTCCACAACAACAACAGCAGCAACACCCGAAGCCAGCGCCGGCGCGTCCTGTCCAGCCACCACAAGCAAGAGCACCACAACAACAACCTCAGCAGCAGCAACGGATTCTGTCGCAGAAGCCACAGGCACAGTCTGCGTCTCCGACGCCGCACACGCATCAACCGGGCGCCACTACTACTCCCGCTGCAGCAACTCAGCCAGCGCCCCCACGCCCAGTATCGCAAACCCCTGTCCCCATTCCACACGTGCCACACACGCCACAGAACAAGCTTTCCGGCGCTGCTGCTGCGGCCGTCACCAGGCCGGCTCAGACTCCCGTGCCTGTGCCATCGTCAGCTCCTGTGGCTACACAAGCAACAGCCGCAGCAACGCCAGCGGCCCCTCCGACAGCTGGAGGAGCGAAGTAGGACAACTCGACCCAGCGGCGGACGGGGCCTGTATCAACGACGCCAATTCCAATTCCGCATGTCCCGCGGTCGTCAACGCTACGGCAGTCGCAGTCTCATTCGGGAAAGTCTTGAGGTTACAAAGAAGCGGGCATCATGATTAGTTTACGATGTTGCATGGTTGTCTTGTCTAAACATTTGTAGGGCGCTAATTGGATTTGACAAGTTAGCTTCGCTTGATTTTTTACTTTTACTTTTTTTTTTACTTTTTTCACGGATTTTTATGGACAGTCTATCTCGGATGATGGGCGAATTTCTGTTCGGAGTCGGCACTTAGCTTTTTTTCATTATTCTCGTCTAAACTCATGGTACCCTACTGTTAATATGCAGCGGGAATAAAACCCTTTGTGTATAAGGTTTTCTTTGACTGGACGCTTGGCCGGGAGATCATATATCTTAACTTTTTCAAACTCTTCTTAGCTCAATCGGTAGTCCTCAGAACTCCTATGGTTCGCCCACGTGTGGGAGACTTTTAATTATGAAAGGCGCTTTGATTACCTTTTCGAGGGCTCGCCTTATCGGGCGAGTGGATTGGGCATGACAAGTGGTTGAGAGACGGATTAAAGTAAATCGATATGGACTGAGAAACAAAAGACAGCAGTATACCTATCTTGCATGAGCAGATTGAAGTTGTCGATAGCTACTCCCGAGTATCGTATCAGTCAGTATAATTGCTCGCGTGACCTCTTACCCAGAGTGGAACAAGAACAAGACAAAGATAATGCCAAGCGCCAGCGGACGTAACGCCAATACCCTCCGGAGCCGGAACCCAAGTTCTTCGGCACTGGCGCCGAAAGGACAATTTCAAAACTTTGACTTGGGCCCTTGCTGATGTCGTCAGCTCTCCCCACAAGGACCAAATAATTGTTATTACCGAGGCGACGGACCCCATCCTGCGAGTCAGTTTTCACGTTGTGCCTTGTGGAGTCGAGATACCGTATCCCCAACTTCTCAAGGGTATCCGGGGGGTTGGGGGGGTTTTTTGCTTTGAGGTATTTTGGCACTTTGTCCTTTGCTAGACATACCGTTTTCTTTTGTTCTCCTTGTTCGTTTTGCTTCATTTCGTATGCAAAGTAGTTATGAGACTCGTCATATCGAGTCCAATCACGACATGTCTCAGTACGACCCCAACTTCTTTATGGGCCCAACACACCGACATGCAATGTAAAGAAGGAGAAAAAGTGAATGTCTTGGGACAATCTTGAATCCTTGAATACCACTCAGGATAGCGTCTCCTATCTCCCAACACTTACTTGGTAGGACTGGGCGCCCCGCAGGGCGATATGAACTGACCGGGAGTCGATTGTGAGAAACATGGTTCCTGCATCTTGAACCCGGCCGGTTGGTCGGAGCAAAAAGAGTCATTTAAGTAGCCCCTCGCTCTGCTGCATACTGATCTTGGACGTCTCTTTTCCTTTCTCCTCACCACCACCCTGCCACCCTCCTGGTCACCCGTCCACAAGCCCCCCCATCTTGCCTTTAGCCCGTCCTTCTCAAGACAACTCTTCTCCTCCTCCTCCTCCTCATCCTCCCATCACCACCACAAAAGATGAAGGTCACCGTCTCCCTCACCCTGGCCGGCCTCGCGGCCCTCGCCGGCTCCTCCCCGTGCCAGGCCAAGCCCATCGCCACCAACAGCACGATGCTCTCGTACTGGCCCCCGGCGGCGGCGGCGTCTCTCGAGGCCATGATCAAGCGCAACGCGCATACGGGGGCGTACGCGGCGTTCGACATGGACAACACGTCGTGGCGCTTCGACGTCGAGGAGTCGCTGATCCCGTACCTGGACAACAAGGGCGTGCTTAGCCGGGACAGGCTCGACCCGTCGCTCAGGCTCATCCCCTTCAAGGACACGGCGACGTACAGGGAGTCGCTGTACAGCTACTACAACCGCCTGTGCGAGATCGACTCCATGGTCTGCTACCCGTGGGCGGCGCAGGTGTTTTCGGGCATGAAGCTGCGCGAGCTCAAGGGCTACGTCGACGAGCTCATGACCTTTGAGGGCGGCATCGTCAACACGACGCAGTGGGTCGGCGACGCCGTGCAGAACGTGTCGGTCAGCCGGCCCGTCCCGTTCCGCGCGCAGCAGCAGCTGTACAACGCGCTCATGGACAACGGCATCTCGGTGTACGTGGTGACGGCGTCCAACGAGGAGCTGGTGCGCATGGTGGCGTCGGACCCCAAGTACGGCTACAACGTGCCGCCGGCCAACGTCATCGGCGTGACCACGCTGCTGGCCAACGCGTCGGACCCTTCCAACCCGACCACGGCGCGCAAGCAGATCGAGGACGGCGTCTACGACCCCGAGGCCAACCTGGACCTAACCATCACGCCGTACCTGTGGACCCCGGCCACGTGGATGTCGGGCAAGTACGGCGCCATCCTGACCTACATCAGCCAGTGGCGCAAGGCGGTGCTGGTGGCGGGCGACACCCCCGACAGCGACGGCTACATGCTGTTCCACGACGTCGACGTGGCAAAGGGCGGCGTCAGGCTCTGGATCAACAAGAAGCAGAGCAACATGGATCAGCTGCAGGGCATGATTGCCAACAACACCAAGGAGCAGGCCAGCCTGGGACAGGAGGTCACGGCGGATAAGAACTGGGTCATCGTGAAGCCTGAGGAGATTCTTTAAAGGGTCAATACTGTCGGTGTGTTGGCTTTTTCGTCTTGTGTTTGGATATGAGAAAAAGAAAATATGCCATGGGGTTTGATAGACGCTACAGGCATTGAAAAGTTATGATGGATGATAGACAAAATACCCCATGAATAGTAAAATAATCTACCAACGATGATGGTTGTGGTCTGTGATTGAAACATCTAAGAGCCATTTGTCTGTGTGTAATATTGATGAGTACTGTTTGTCCTCTGTTTTTCTTTATATATATTACAGTGCACCCCTCATTGCCAAGATCTGTGCAGGAGCCAAATCCCTGGATCAACCCGACAACCGTCTGGACCCCAAAGACTACTTACTCGGTGAGTTTTCACAGTCCAACCTAGTCCAGAAAGTCCACTCTTGACTAATGATCACAGCCCAGCGCTCTCTTGCTCATGTTCGTACTTGGCTGTCGGCATTCCCAGGCAAGCAACCCCCTCCAACCCCTGGCGTCAACAGCCCTATGTCTCCGTAGTTTGGATGGACTCGTGGCAAACCTTGCCGAGGTTCTTTAACATCCCCACGTTGGCTTCCAGAGGCAGTACCTCTTGGGGCCAAAAGCATCATAGACACTTCAACTTTAGCCGATCCTCGAGACCATAATGTGGCCGGTAGGTTCACTCTCAACGCCCCATAACAGTCTTATGGTCATCCTGGATCAAGCAATGCTACGCAAAGGCGGCATCCATAGCCTCCCAGCGGTCGGCCTGCCTCTTCCTCCTGCGCGCCTCCTCCTCCCTGGCCAAGTCCTCGCTGGTGACAGCCCAATCGCCCAGCAGCTCCTCCCTGGTGGGGACCTTGATGCTCCCCAGCCCCTCGAGGACGCGCCTGGCCTTGTCGGCGGCGGCGCGGAGGGCGGCGGTCTCGGCGCGGGTGCGGTCCAGGCGCTCCTGCATGGTCTGGATGAGCTGCTCGCGGGTCTGGTGCGGGCGGTACTCGTTGATGGCGTGCTCCATGTTCATGAGCAGCGCCGAGATGTCGGCGACCTTGTCCTCGCCGTGCGCCGGCTGCACCGCCATGGCGCCCACCAGCTCCAGGAAGTTGAGCAGGATCGACTTGGCCAGCCGCTTCATGACGAGGGCGCGGTCGGCATGCGCGGGCACGGCGGCGTCGGGTGGTGGCGGCGTCGGGATCACCCGTTGGATGTTTTGGTTCTCGAGCGTGGGGAGTTCGTCTTTGAGCTGTGAGAAGACGGGGGGGTTTAGGTGGATGTCAAAAGTCATGTTTGTGTTTTGTTGAATTGGACAGGCACAACGTACGGTATATGTATCTCCAAAGACTTTCCACTTGCCATCTGCCGGTTCTGCTGGCGGTTGGAGGTGCCATAGTTCCTCGGGTAGCGAAGGTAATCGAGGCGGGGGGTCAATGCCGGTGGCGTCCTTGTATTCATTGCGAAGCTGTTGGATGCGTTCAATGTTTTGGGGTGTAAAGTCCTTCCAGAAGTAGTCTGGGGGCATGGGAAAGGACCTGTTTTGTGCCGGTTCCTCCTCCGCCATTTTTTGTGGTGGTTCAGAAGCTAATATGCCGACTGGCTAGGTATCGCAGGTATCTTGGTGTGCGAATTGAAGGAGAGGCGGGGGGGAACATTCAATTGACAGAGAGACTTGAGAAGGATAATGGATATTGGTAGAGTGCTCTGCTCTGATGCGAATCAAAAAGCTCCACATTGTGAAGGAATTGACAAGGATGTTCAAAATGATGCTTCTTTGTTTTCCCCCACGCGCACTCCGCCCGCCCCAGAAACTTTCCAAGCACCTTTTCGTGGCTGAAGCTACCCCTGCTTACAGGTGGCGTTCCTTTTTCTTTTTTGATCTTCTTTTTCCCTTATCCTCGTGCCCGTTTATGGTCTCAACTTTCCCGCCCGCATGTAACCTAAATTCAATTTCAAAGTCAGCATCAAAAAGATCGACATTTCGCTTTCCCGGTACCACAGCAACGCTTGAAACCCCCCCAATCTTCGTTCCTCCTCAAAAAATAAAGACTACCAAAAAACCCCATACCAAGGAAATCAATTCCAAATGCCATCACATTCTCATCGCCAACCGTAACGAAACAACCCACATTTCTTTTTTTTTTTCCCCTTCCCCTTTGGACATCTCCGCCATGGCCGACGTCCGCTCCCTCCTCCGTCAGCAGCGCACCGCCCGCCGCATCGACCACCCCCACGCCGCATACTCGGACGCCGGCAAGCTTCTCTGCCTGGCATGCCACGAGCCCGTCCGGTCCGAGTCAATGTGGGACTCGCACGTCCGCAGCGCCGCCCACAAGGTCAAGGCGGCCTCCAAGTCCATCACCGGAGGGGGACGAACAACACCGGCAGCCAACGACCAGACAGCCACCGCATCACAAAAGCGGAAGCAGCAGCAGGATGATCACGACGTCGACGACCGGGACGCCCAGATGCTCGACGCCGCCGACGCCGAGGAGGTGGCGAGGAGGAAGCGCACCAGGACGGACGCCGCAACGGCGGACCAAGACTACCCCTCCACCACCACCAACACAGCCGCGGCGGCCATGCCCTCCCCCGCCGGGAGCAGCACGCCCACGACCAACAACGGCAGTCAGAACAGCAGTAGTAGAAACGGCGGAGGTGGAGGGAGGACGCCGCAGAGCCAGACGCACACCCCGCCCCTGACTCGCCGACAGTCCGGCACGCCTGTCTTAGGGGTTGAAATGCAGATGCCGTCGCGCCCAGCCACGCCTAACGCGCCGCGGGATGGGAACACCGCCGGGGGTGCAGGAGCAGGAGCAGGCGGAGCGGCAGCGGTGGGGCTTGGCGTTAAACAGTCAACAGCAGCGTCAGCAGCTGTTGCTCCGGCTACCGCAGCCGCACCCGTGGCTGCGTCGGAAGAGCTAGCTGCGGCGGCACCGATCGATGAGGACGAATGGGCCGCGTTTGAGCGGGAGGTGGTGAACGCAGTCCCGGCGGCGGCAGCGGCGGCCGATGACGGTGCCGTCATCAGCGCCGCTCCCATGACGGCGCAGGAGGTTGCGGCAGCGACAAGTGAAGAGGATGGACGGGCGAAGCGCCGGGCTGCGGCGGACATCGAGCTGGAAGACGAGAAGGAGGAGGCCAAGCGGGCGCTGGAGGAGGAGTTTGAGGAGATGGAGGAGCTCGAGGCGCGGGTGCGACGGTTAAAGGAGAGGAGGGAGGCGTTGAGGAGTCGGAGCGTCATGGGTCTCAATGCTGCTTCTGCTGCTGCTGCTGCTCCGCCGTCAACAAAGTTCCCCAAAGAAGGGATTAGTGAGGAGCCTGCAGGTGAGGAAAGTGAGGAGCCGACCAAAGCCTCCAAGGAAGGAGGTCAGGATAAGAACGAGGATGACGAAGATGACGACGACGACGACGACGATTTTGAAAGCTTCCGGTTGAGGAGGTAGCACTGGTTTCTCGGATCTAACCCGAGTTATGTACTATATCTGTATTAATGATCCAAACGCTTAGGACAAGGGCGAAAAAAACACAGTATAATAATTCTACAAGCAGTCATTTATCTTGTCTTGACCTGCCAAAAAAAAGCCGACCGATCTTCACATCGTCATACAACACACACAAATACAGGGAGCGACCAGCACTCCAGAAAAATACAGCTCAAAGACGCAAGACAGAACAGACCTTTACAGCCACCCACCGATGACATCCAGCTTGGCCTCGTCAGCTTATCCCTCCGTCAAGCCAACACCATCACCCCTTGCGACCCTCTCCCAGAATCGCTTGAGCCTCCAGACCCTGCCGACCCCGCGGCTCTCCTCCCACCTCCTGACGCCCTCGCCCCTCTGCCTCGCCTCCCCCGTCCAACGCTCGACGAAGCCCCTGAGGCCGTCTTTGACCCTTTCCTTCTCGACGGCACGCTTCCTGGCCACGAGCGCGGGTGCAACACCACCCCACTCGGGCGGCAGCACACCGCGGGCCACGAGGGCCTCGGGAGACGGTCTCGCCGCCAGCCGGCGGGAGAGACGGATCGAGATGAGCGAGCGCGAGAGCTTGCGCGACACGACCGTCGTCTGCGTCATGAAAATGCGGCGTCCGATCAGGTCAGGAAGCGTCGGGCGGGAGGGCGACTGGAGTAGTGGTGGTAGTATCATGCGGATCCGACGGAGACGCATCGAGTGTAGTATCGGCGATAGGGACAGGTCTCGGAGGTGGTGGTTAGTCTGTTTGGGTTGCATTATAGCATTGTTAGTCACGCTTTTTGCAATACCAGTGCGAACTATGGGCATCGGGGACTAAGGTTTGTGGGTTGATTTAAAGCCATCAAGCAGCAGGCATTCTAGCATAACCAAGTTTGTGTCAAGTTAGGGGCAGATACTGGTGCAAGTCAGTGGTATTATGGCATAGTTGCATGGCTTGCCACCATGTTCTAGACACAGCAACTTGGCTTTTGTGTCTCATATCCACAGGACTAGGGACGTGGGCTTTGTTCGGGCAGTTATAAACATGGTTGTAGAGGACAACAATATGGAGGGTCCGAGGCAAAGTGTACACGGCAACACAAACTGGGTTAAGGAAAATGAATTCCTCCCGAAAAGACAGCTCCTTGAATGTGGGCGCGTGGGAATCGCTTACCCTCGAAGTTGCGAGCAAGTCGCAAACCTCCAAGTAACTCATGATATGTAGCAAAACCTCGTTTGGAAGGTCGTCCAAGCAGTCGTTCCAGTGACCATCGCCTTCCCGTGCTGAAGCCGACTGGTCGAGACAACAGCACGCAGCAATTTGAGATTCATCGACGTTGTGGCAGCGGCTGCCGTCGCGAACTTGGCCTGGGGTTGATGATGCGGGGGCTGTTTCTGGGCCTTCAGGGGCAAAATATCCCCCGGCTTCGTGGCATTCTCCCATTTGCGGGCAAGAACCGGAACGTGGAAGAGGCATTCCACTGTTGCTAGAGCCGTCCCCGCTGCATCGGCTGATGCAGCCTATACATGCGGGTTTTCCGGGAGTCGAAGGGCCAGGCAGAAGCCGCCTGGAAAGTGTGGAACCCGATGCGTTGGCTTCAGGGTCTGGGTTGTTGGTGTCACGAACCGCTAGGCTAGAACCCTCATGTGGAAGATCAGGCCTTTCCAGATGTGTTCCTCGACTGCCAGTGGCGCCTTGCGAGCCTGTTTTACCCGCCTCGCCACAGGCCTGCAGCTGTCCGGAGCAGGTGACTATGGATCCGCTATTTCTTGGGGCAGCATTTTCAACTCTGTTGAGGTCCCTCCCGTGCCCCAAGCTGGGGGAAGCATCTGATTCAAGACTCATAGCTGTGGTTCTCCAAAGTCCGGATCAACCAGGCGGCCGGGCGAACACGTAGATACCGGCTAGTTCAGCAGGTATTGATGATGCCGGATATTTGCGTTCCAAATGGGCCCAGCAGGGATCCTCGTCTGGGAATATATGAACGCGGCGGCAAACGTCCGCCTCGACGTGTTGATGCCCAATCGTACGGTAAAAGCAGACGCTTAATAAAGTGACAATGAAGGCTGTGAATGCAGGTCCAGGCGGCACGGATCCGCCAGCCTCTTTGGAGGGTCGGCAAGTGGTGGGTTGCACGAGTTGGCAACCAGATAACGGATGGTTTGTCAGGCGGTCCAGACCAGAAGGCTGTGTGGAGATGGTCCTTCAGGCGACCATCTATGATGCTCGCCAAGCCTCGACACGGCTAGTGAGGCTGCAGAAATGGTCTTCGGGCCGGCTGGACAAGCAGTTTTCTTAAATCAGGGGACCGGCGCGACGAAGTTGCCCAAAGAAGAAGCAGTTGAGTCCCTTTGATGTCACGATTTAGGTAGAGTACAGTAGATAACGTGCTTTGACACGTCAGTAGTAGAGACAACAGTGCACTGAACCTTGCCCGGTATGCTAAAAGATCATCAGATATTAGCAAGGTTTGAGCACTGAGGGGTGTTTGGTTTGTACCGGTACGTCAGTGTTGTGTGGAGCTTGCATGCATTTGGGGGCTATCACATTACCTGAGTGAAAGTTGGATTTGGGAGGAGGTTATAGTAGCGATATCTATCAAATAAAAAGGCCAGATCGGGTTGAGATTTGCATGAATGATGTTTGACAGAGGCGGTCGCGGTGATGGGAAAGCATCCGATGGAATGAAAAGAACAAACACAAAGACGAACGAAGCCGACACAGGCACTTGGAAAGTTGGCAGGTTTGAAGACGAAGGCAAGGTCAGATGACAGGCATTGGCAGCGCAAGTTGATGCGTCGTCAACGGGGCTCGTGCCACCCAAAACCTGCTGCGCCGGATACCAAAACGAAAGCGTCAGGTTGTGACAAGGGATATGCCTGTCATCATCTCATGAGACAGACCAAAAAAAGGTGGGTGGATTCCATCAATCAATCATTTGCCGCGCGCTTCGGTGAAGAGGTTCGATAAACTTAAAACAAGGTAGGTTTTGGAGTTCACTACTATGTTAAGAAGCCCCCCACAAAAACCTATGGAAATGAACAGGTCGACAACAATAGAAGCGAGAGCGTAGGTAGAGGTAGACTCGTAGAAGACTTGTCGCCATTATTACCTGATCTTCGAGGTCAGAGATAAAAAAAAGTCGCGCTTGCAAATGAAAACGGTCATTTGGACGCGTCACGGTCACACGTGAGTTGACATAAAAGTGGGTCCATTCCATCACGCAGATGCGGGGCATATTCCCCGCGCTCCTCAAGTCTCCAACCGTTGCTTTTTCGATGGGCATGACCAGACGACAGAGCGGCTCAGCACGTGAGCTTGCCATAGTAGCGCAAACCTCTAGCTCAGTCGACCTTGATGTTAGTGCCAAAGCAGTGATCCGAATTGATATGCTATTTTTTTTCTCAATTGTATTCTTAGTCTTTGGTGGTAGTTATTAGAGTATTTTAATTGTAGTGTAGCAGTGTAGTAGTGCACTTACTGTACTTGCCATTTGGAACCGGGTTTTCAAACACTCAATTTTTTCCCGCTGGGCCATATAATCTACATTTCCCACTGAGGCCCGCATCGCTAAACCTGAACTAAATATGCAAAATAGTTAGACACAGCTCAATTTGCAACTGTAAATTATGGGAAAATGCAGGATTACTTGGAGAACCCCAGACAAACTGTGCAGATAATTTTTGTGCTCGCTAATTGTGCCAGTGACAGGCCTTCGAAAGCGGCCATAAAATGCAGCGTCAACTCGCTTATGCTCTTAGTCTGCTCCCTTTGACTCCCTAGGGGGGTTGTAATTGTCACCTGCGTGCGTTGTCTCCCCGCGTCTTTTGTCGTGAGAAAAGAGAAGAAAAAAAAGGTTCCATGTACGCTTTCCAACTAGGGCACGTTTAACCTTGGCGCCTCTATCGCTTAGAGAGAACTAATTCTGTATCTGGGCTGTCTGACATGAATTTCTACAAGGGTGCATTGGCGTATCATTACCGGGGGCAGTCGAAAATCGAGTAGGTCGTAAATACCCGGGTAAGGTAGCTACCCACATACATACCTTGCCCAATTGTTAGCGGCTCCCGATATCAAACTACTTCATCCCCCCCAACGTACCCAGCCAACCGCCCCTAGGTGGCTCGCCAGCAGCAAACTGCCCCTTTTCCCAGGTGCAAGGCACCCTGTTCTATGGAAACCGGCATGCCATTAGTATATTTTTTGAGCCCTGTAAATGCTGCCGCCCAGGGAATGTTCGGCGCCCTTTTTGGGGGTGGGAACCAAGATCAGATCCTGCAAGATTATCCTTGCTCACCAAAGTTAGCAAGCTTGCAAGGTCCTTTTTTCTTGCCCTTTTTCTCGCAAAAGGGTTACTCATGGATCCACTTTGCTGCAGCTTTAGCGCCATTGAGACCGGTGAAGCTTTTTCTGGTTTAGGAGTCTAGGTTGGCTTTTTTATACCTTGATTACACTGTAGGGATTCAGTGCAAGAAACAATGGATAGCTACCGAGAAAAGTCAGTGCTACACTTCCACAAAGCGTGGCACTCCAGGTGCTGTTCAACTGTGGGAACAGTGTAGCCAGTTCATGCCGCTTGCGTGCACCGTTCGTCAAAGACCTGTCGCTACCCGCCAGGTTGACGCCCAACGTGTCTTGGACACAACCCATCCTTAATCAAAGCCAAATGGATAAACAAGAACTGTATAAACAAAAGATGCATGTTCTTGTGCTCGAACCATAAAAAAAAGAAAAAAAGAAAAAAAAATATTGTCGTCAAAATCAAACATTCCTGTCTAGGGGGTGTGGGCGCTAGGCTCGGCCCTTGTAAGCGATGCCCATGTTTGGTTCGGCCAATAATACCGTGAATCACGTCGCGCTGAGGCTGTTGTTCTGACAAGAATCTGGCTGGGCCCTCCCCCCTGCCTTGACCAATTTTTATGAAGTGCGTGCGGCGGATCTCCATGCCTCCAGAAACTCGATTGATTTGTTGATGTGGATAACTTTAAAAAAAATGACCATTCTTGTTCATAATTCAAGTATAAATTCATGGCCTCCTGCCCTGGAGTTATGAAAACAACCAGCTTCGAGTGAGTGCCTGTAGTGAGATGTTACGGGTCACTCCTTCGGTATCTACCTGCTTGTTTGTTTGTTCATTTTCCCCTTGCCATTCGGGTCACTGGCGGCCTCCGGGCCGAGGCCGCAGGCATCGTGATTCGTGTCCGTCATGCCGTCGACCGATCAAGCTCAGGTCTTGTCCTTTTCCAGCAACGAAGAACACGAGAAGGGTTACGGAATGCTTTTTCAATGCCCTTGTTTTTCTCTTCGCGTTGGGAAAAATCCCACCGCATGCAGGGCGGCTATTGTAGTCCGGACCAAAACTGCGCTTGGCAAGATTGGGTATGGTGACATTTCTCTTACATCTATGACTATGCATGCATGTGGCATCTCAACAACACAACAGCATCAAGAAGCAAAAAGAATATATCGTCCAGATCTGGAGAATCTTCCCCCATCAAAGTTGATTCGATGATGCCGTGAATAACCAGACCGGTGGGTACTCCAGTGCATATTGTTGGCCAGATTCATCGACAATAAGCAATTCACAAGATCAATACTCCAGTTACGGAAGTATTTTTTTTGAGAAGCAAAAGTCGACCTTCAATATGTTCTTCTTTTCTTCTTTACCTCTGGCTAGATATCCTCATCCGGTATCGTGCAGTCCGTACTCCCACCGCCTGTCACCGACACAGCAGGGTGCAGAACGGAATGCGGCATACAGTTCAACTGCCGCTTTCTCGGTTGATTATGTACGGCTTGCGCCGGCTGCTGTCAACTCCTTCACAAAAATCACCGCTCTCTCAATGTTGGGCTTCGACAGCCTCACTGAAAAATAATTCCGGCAAGTTCCCGTATTGGTGTGCTACACAAGAGGCTCGTGCCACAAGAGACCCGTGAATGCCTAGTTTCAACGGTTAACCAGATGGCTGGAGACGACGGTCAAAAAACTCTTGGAAAATTGTCTCTCTATTCCTTTCTCCGAGGGCAGCCTTTGCTATCAGACGTAGCATTACGTAACCATCAGCACAACATTCAAAAGAGACAAGAGATGATTCATGACAAGCCTAATCATGCGAGCAGACAAAAGACGCAATGACTCAAAACCAAAAAGAGCAGAAGGCAGCAAGACCGGCTCACAATACCGTGGACGGTCAAAAATTCTAATTCCTCAAAATTTGGCATGAATAAAGACCAAGTGATGGCCGCAAGCCTGCGGGCTAAAAGACCCAAACTATCGACGTGCAGCCGCTGAAGGCATGCAGGCTCTTTATAGTATATTGACCGGTGTAGACGGGTGTAAGTTGTTGGGGGGTGGATACAAGCGCTTGTGTGTGAGAGTCAGTCAGTGCGTGTGTTGTATTTTGTATGTATGCATCCCCAAAGGTTCCCAAAACTGCAGCAAGCCCTCAGACTAACTGGTTTGGTCAAGCGAGCCATTTTTGTACATCATGTTCAAGTCATACCCATACGCAGAGTAGTGAATAGAAATTAACAAAAGAAAAAACTAAAACAAAAAAGGGGACGGGATTGCCCCTGTTGTGATCTGCAAACCGTGTTCGTCTTGTAGCACACGGTCCACCTTCCCGCGTGTTCCGGAAGAGCGAGTTGCACAATATCCAAGCGGGCTCTAGTTCTAGTTGAGAAAAAAAGGCCCTACGTTGACTTAGTACTTTGCCGTGTGTGGACCGGGGATGAATCCGGAAGGAGACCAAGAGCTACTGATACGACGCCACGTTGCTAGCCCACCCTGGCATTGCATGCAGGCTCTCCCTGACTGGTCGATGAGTGAGCATTGTCGCCTCACTTGGAGGGGATGAGATGGGACAAAAGGAAGAATAAGTGAAGCAGGTAATGGGGTTTGCACTTGCTGAGGTCTTTAATTCATTCCAGCATAGTACCGGGTCATGAAACTGTTTCTATTGCCCCTTTTGAGATATAATATCCGTCTCTCATCTTTCTTGAAACAAGTGACAGCTGGGGAGGTGACATACATCATCAGTCATGTATGTAAGCATGCGGAAGAGATGGAACGGAACAGGGCTCCACTGCACCTGGAAAACCATCCATGCCTAGTAATTCTCCATTGTTTTCTTTTCCCTCTTTTTTTTTGCCTTTGGCTAGGCGAAAAGAAAAACACAAGAAATCATCCACACACCTTTCAGCTGCAGGGCCACCGTTGAGATGGCCTTTGTGGTCTCAGAAACAGGCCGGACGCGGGAGCTACCAGCCCGGCATCCTGCTTCAGAATCAGGACCATTGGGCCGAAATTTTAGGCTCCTTCTTCGTCGTGTCACGGCCTACTTTTGAGGCCATCTCGCCACGAAAGTGAGGGGTATTTCAGGGAAATTGGGAGAGAGGCAGTAAATTAGAAAACAGGGAGGAACAGATAAAAGGAAGAAAATCAAAAGGTCATTGAGGGATTGAAATCGAAGGGGGGAAGCACAAAGCAGCATATGCTTTGTTTAACGTGATGACAGCCAAGAGCGGTGTTGACCAGAATTCGTTTGTTGAGATGAATAAACCAGAATCATCCCGCGTCCAGATGCATACCGTTGCCTGCCAGGCGTCTCGAACGCGCAAGTTATGCGGGGGGAGACAGAAGGGGATGGGTCGGAGCCTGAGTATCTTATAGCAGCACCCTCCTCGTGCACACCACACTGGCTGGTTGGCCCAGGCGTAACAAACCAGGACCAAAAAGACACAAGAAAGGGGTGTGCGTACCTGAATAGTAGGCCCCTGTGCCGGCGCCCAGCATGCGAAAAGCCAACCCACTTCTGTTTTTAACTCCCCAGCCTGCAGTTTCCCCCATGCTTTCGATAGGAACGGAAAATCTCCTACTATTTTACTTTTGCCGAGTTGAGCTGTAGCCAGTCCGGCATGCATGGTGAAGTGGCCTTTGCCTCCTCCCTTTGCTTCATTTTCCCTTTCTTGTTCCTCGTTTCTTTCCCATTTGAGCCGTGGGCTTCTCGGCTCGTCGTCTTTGCCAGCTTCTGTTCCCTTGTTGATCGCAAGTGCGTCAATGTAACCGTATATCATGCCATTTGGGGAGTTTGCGGAGGATTTCCCGGCTATTGCCCAGCTGTATTCCCTTTTTCATATTCACCCCCCGATTGGCTTTTATCCCTTGACAGAGGTGTGGGCCTAGCCCGATGGTGGGAAATGGAGGTCACTCTTGATGGTTTGATAGCAGGGGATGATGATGGTTAGGTAGGTAGCAGCCAGATGCAGAATGATGGTCATTGCCTGATGGGGACATGCCAGCCAGGTCAATCCGCTTCTTGTACGTCCAACGGCAGCTGGGATTGCGGCTCTTGCCCTGTCTCACTTTGGTCGCCAAGGCGGCTGAAACAAGAATCAAAGAAGCTGTCTTTACAGAATTTGGTGGCCCATGTGCAAAGTAGCTTATTCTGTTCCCTAATTCCTCACCTTGAGGGGTATAAGCGCGGGAAAGATATGAAGAAATAGTAGAGTTCGTAGTCAGAACGTAAAACGACCTTATGCACATCAACCAAAATAGGGTTGATGCATCCTTTATTGAACTAGGAAGAAGGGCTAAAGGCAGCCCTCGACATGTGGTGTAACAGGCAGGAGTAGGGAGTAGCCATGAGCTCGGCGATAGACAGCCGTGCATTACATTTCGACTTTCCAACCTTCATGCTGTCCTATCTCCATTTTGAATGTGCTGCAGCAAGATGAATAGTATTACGTGCAATTACTATTCATCTCTTGTCTTTCAATCACTCGTGTGATTCTCCATGCATGAATTCCATCGCCATCACTGCCAGACGAGGCTGATGAAGGGAATGAGCTGGAGATACAGTGTTGAATGGAGAAGATCCCCATTTCCATAGGAAAAGCAAGTTAGGGACACTAGCCAGGGCAAGGATATGGCCACTTCAAGGATAGCAGAGATCACCATCTGCTGTGCAGTGGAGAATTGCGTACCAAGGAAAATGGGGCGAGAAGGGGCGATGGCAGATCGACTGCGGCCGATTGGATAATATGAATGGCACTTGCACGTCCCTTCGGCAGGCCTGGTCTGGAAGAGAGCTAGGGCAGGGGGAGGGGGTAAGGTATGTTTGGAGTAGTAAGGAGTGCTGATATGCGTATATTTCGAAGAAGAGGGTGGGAAAGGTAGGGAATGGGCCTGCCACTGGGTCTCTGTGAGAGGATATCCACCCACACCCGCCCACTTGGAGCTTCTTGGCCGTGATGGAGGCTTGCCCCTCATTTGGATGAGTACGTACCAAGACTCGGAGAAATCAAATGCCCGCTGTCTGAGAAAGACCAAGACGGGAAGATTTTGTGATGTGATTTATTGCTCATTTCGGTTTATATGATTGAACGTCACGGGCCAGTTAGTATAAACCCGCTCAGCCTTAAATGCCAGATGATAGATCCAAGGGGGGCGTAAAATTGCTTTTGCAAATGATCAAGAAACGGAGAGGGGTCCCGATGAACAACTAAACTCGACCCAGTTTGGTATATGTGCGAACCTGCGTCTATGTGGAACCAGGGTGTGGTTCGACGTCAACGCTGTAGTCAAGGCCACGCCACGCTAGGTTTATGACAGCGGCCAGGCCACCAAGACTGGTTGGGCTCTCAACCCCCTGTACCTGATATAGGTATACCGGTTGCTCGAATGTGTATCCGCTCGGCATGTGATCCGCAATGGATAAACCCGATGGATGATAGAAAGCAAGAAATTGAGCAAGAGAAGATACCTGTCTGTTTTGGTTCTCTCGGCTGAACCTTGCAGCGTGTTGCAGCATACAACAAATCGAAAAGAAATTCCACTCCGTGTATGATTGCCCCCTCTCACTTCCTTGAGCTGTCAGGTAGGTTCAGGCTAAGTGAATGAGGTAGAAAGGCAAGGTACCAGAATAGGCAGGCCGGGTTAGGTAACCACCCATGTCTGCATACCCCTATGGGCAATGCAATGACGAAAGAAAGAGGGCCGCACCCCCGGCTCTGACCGAGGTTGGCACCCATTGAGCCCCAGCCTACGGCCACTTGCTTGCTACCACTGCTGTGTACCTGGCGAAGTCACCGTCCCGCAAGACCCTCGCAGGAATAATATAACGATGTGCCGTAAAGGAGGGTAGCAGCAGCAGCGGAATTCATACATGGCATGGGTTTGTGGTTGTGTATGTTTTTTTATTCCTCCAAGGAGGGGTGCTTGGGGCGTTTGAAAAAAGGAAAGAAAAAAAGGAAATAAAAAATAAAAAAGAATTAATAACCAAAAGGAAAGAAAATGAATTAGAGTCGAGGGGTATAAAGGAAAACAAGAAAACCTACCACGATTCTGACCTCTCGGTTTGCTTTCCCCTTTTTTTCGTCGTCGTCTTTTTTCGAGCCCATACTTTCGCGCATGCCGCCCTGCATCCTTCATCGACCTCCTGACCTGGAGGTGTGAAAAGAGATTCAAGACTACAAAGACCAACAAAAAACAACCCACCCACCTTTTTGAGTTGGATGTGTGTATGTCCATCCTGTTTCATTCCAAAAAGAAAATCAATATCAAAACATACCAGATCATACACCCGGTTATCTTCCGAACGGGTGACCACCAACATCATCCATCCATCCCATCTGGTCATCGGCGAGACTCCACCACCCTTTCCCTGATCCAGTACCGCACCAGGAACAGACAAAAGCGACTCCAACATAAACAACAACGGACAAACATCTGCCGTCGTTGATATTACTGGCTCTGTGGAGGGCCCGGTGAGAGAAGCAAAGTGGGAGATCAAAGGTGTGTGTATGTGTGTGTGTGTGTGTTGCGCTCGCCTGTCTGTGGGCTCACTGTGCCACTTCGTTGCTTCATCCTTAAATTGCCTTGGCCCCCAAACCTATGGAGTCTCGCTGGGTGTGTGAGCCGCGTCGTGCCGTCCCGAATTATGAGAAACAATTATCAAAGGGGCAGGCAGTATTGGACAGTGTGTTTCGTCAATAAGACCGGCACATGACACGGGCAAACAAAACCCAACAAGCAACACGCCATATCCCATCAATGTTCAGTTTCAGAGTGCTGACAGCGGAAGCTTAGCGCCCAGTCCCGCCGTGCTCCATCTGAGTAGCGGGTTGCCAGCTGCCCATTCGCCCAGTTGGTCCACCTACTTACAACTCGGTTTCGAGCACACAGACGCACACCAAAACCGAAAACCACCTTTCGCCCGAGTAAGAAAGGACGGACCGGACCAGGAAAAAAGGAGGAAATCCGGTAGTTTTCTACCGACAAAGACCACAAACAAAAAGAAAGGATGTGTTACTTTGACCACATTCGATGGAGCTGCGGTTACTGGAAATGGGGCAACTTCCGGCAGCAATGCACCAAGGAATACCGGACGGGGGAAACGTGCGGGCTCAAGCTCGTCTACGACACCGACTACCTGCCCAACCAGTGCCGAATCTGCGATAACGTCCATAAAAAAACGCGCCGTTACTACAAGATGGCGGCCGATGTCGAGAGGTGGCGCCACGAGGGGGGTCGAACAGCAACCATCGAGAAAACCGAGGACGATATGGATGAGCTGTCAAGACAAATCGCCAACCTCAACGCGGAACATGCTACGAGAGTGAGTAGCGTGTCGTAGAGTGGTGTGTGTGGGGATGATTGGGAAAGGGGAGAAGATGGAGAGCAATATGCGAGTGGGGAGCCAGAGAGGAAGAGAAGGAAAGAGCAGAAAAGAGAATGAGGGGTTACGTCAGTCTGAATCACGCACAAAGCGTGGAGGGGCTCTCCCGAAAATTGAAAAGATATTCCGTTTTTCATGGTCTTTTTTGGGGGAGGTGCTTACCTCAGGGATGTGGGACACAGTGGTGGGAAAGAGAACAGCAGCAGGAAATCAGGGAAAGGCATAATCACTCCCAAGGACAAAGAGATCCGAAGGGATGCCAACAAAATAATGGTCTCAGTGCCGGTGGAGGGATGCCAAGGGGATGTTAAGGCAGAGAAATAAACAAGGGGCAAAAGGAAACGGGGTTATTTTTTCATCTCACGGCGTTGGCGTGTTTTTCTCTCTCTTCTTTCTTGTCCTTTTTTTCTTTTGCTTTTTGGAGTCTTTAAGGGGCGTTACCCTGGGTAGTAAATTCATGACCTTTTTTGAATATGGTATCTTTGTCGCTTCTTCTCTTTGGTCTCTTGCTCGGCCGTGTTCTCCTCTTATTTCGCATGTTTTTTAGTGTACTCTTCGCACACACTTGGTGCGGGTTAGTCAATGATCAACGAAATGAAGATAAATGAAAACCCATGCGAGTGTGCCCATGTCTGGGACATCGGTCCATACGCAGGGCCGCCTGGGTCCTGCTAGTGTATGTTTTTTACAAGAAGGGCCGTGTACATGATTGCGAGCTGTGGTTCCTTGGGTTCGGAGTTCGGCTATCGCTTGGTTCGCTTGCTGCCCAAGATGCGCTGGCTATGCATGGCATCTACGGCATCGGATCATCGCTGCATCCATGGAGAAGGCATGCTCATATAGTCACAGCTGAGGCAAGGGACTGTAACGCTGAGCGCTTCTATTCGTCTTCGTATTCCGAGTCGAGTAGGAAGGGCTGAACATGATGAAGATGCTATTCTCAAAACTAGTTGTAAGTTAGATGATGACAAAGACGACGATCAAAGAAGCAAATTCTATAGTTCAACCACTTTGAGGATTGGAAGATGAGAAAGCCAGGGTGACATGGTAGCACATGCAGGCACAGCACACGAACTGCATGCCTTATGCGCAACTCTCGGCCGAGCAATCAGACCCGCATTGCATGATGCTTGGCTGTATACCTAGGTAGGTATTCTAGAAAGCGGCGGTTGGGCGCACACACTGCTTGACCTTTGAAACACCTATCGTTGAAGAAGATGTAGAGGCAGAGATTTCTCATGGCTCCAATACAGAGCGATGTGTGTTCTTGTGATTGGCGCGCAATGACTGGGGAGGAATAGGCAGAAAGAAGTAAAAGAAAGCTAAGGTAGGTACCTACCTTACCTAGGTGGCCAGACCAACAGTCTGAAGATGTGCGGGGACAGACACTGTGATCGACTGTCAGCAAGGACAGGGAAGCCACTCCATCTCAGGAAAAGGAGCGGAACAAGGAGCAAAATAAAAGAGGAAGAAACCGAAACCAACGTCAATAGCTTTGCCACAAGAGTAAGGCTTACTGTATGGGTAAGGTAGATAAGATCCGGGACGACGAGGTGGTGATGCGGAAAGAAATTGCGCGATGGAAAGATGTTTGCTCCCATCTTGCGTCTGTCGCGTGCCCCGCGAAAAAGCAGAATGGATGGAAGCGAGAGGGGCACCAAGAGAGACGCGTTGAACGGTCGACTCGGAGGAGACGGTTCCGGCAGGCGGGAGGCAGGACAACGTCAAAGGGGGAAGGCGCGGCGAGGTGCTCAGCTCCAAAACATGACAATGGATATAATAGCCGAGTGCCGATACGGTCCAGAAGCGTTCTAGTGCATATCCGAGAGACTGGACATGACCAGGAGGCCACAAGGAAGATGCACTGATGGCAAAAGCCCAAAGGATTAACCCTACAGTAAGAAAGAAAATAGGAAAAGAAGGAAAAACGTTGAACAGAAAACTCAGACCTTCCAGCCGCAAGCCGGGCTTGTTCGTCCTTCTCTCCCTTGAGCCCCTCTCTCCCGCAGCCCCCCCTCGCTTCAAAACATGCCTAACTGCCTACAGTACACAGAAACTAGCCAGTTCAGTTCAGCTGGTCAGATAGAGTCCCGCCGGCCCTTGTGTGAGAAATGACAAAATTACAACGTAGGGAAACCTTTTCTAGTCATGTAGCAGTCCTGTGGGCTCTCAACCTCCTAGCGACCCTGCTCGCATCCAGTGATCGTCGCAGTTGCGTCGAGTGACAGGTGGGCGGCGCGGGCAGAAGCGTAAACTAGCACCGTCAAAATTTTTCATATTTCGTCCCCCATGCTTGCTGGAGGCAGCCCGCTTGGTCAAACTCGGCCGACCATTCACGACCCCTGTCCAGAGGGAGGAGCCATCCGAAAGCCTGGCGCTCGAATCACAAACCCTGGCAGGAGACAATGCAAAGCGGCGGGACAAGACAAAATCAATTCAGAGCAAAACAAACCGCACAAGATCCAGACAAAGCGATGGAGGGGTATGGAGTCATAAAATGTCGTCCCGCCCTTGTGAATCGATCGTGTGAACAACAACCCTGAACCATGATGTGTCGAAATACCGGTTTCGGCGGTCTGATGCACAAGAGAGGATCTTTGACTTCGGGTCGATGGATCCAAGACTAAAACTTTATTACGGTACAAACCCTCTCAGTCTGCGAGAATATCCCTCGTCAGATTATGATCTTCGAGTGCGCAGCTACCTTATATACAAAAGAACAAAAGAGACTACAGTAGATGTGACAAACAGAACAGATAGGAAATATGGCGGTGGTAATGTTTTCGTGAAATAAGAAATTCAATGATGCCCCTTCATCCAAACATCTTCCGTGACTTCATGAGCAACGCAACCTTTTTTTTCAATGTTAAATTCACTTCAAGAGCCATGCCCTGGTCGCCATGGGTAGGGTATGGGTGGGTATCGGCCAAATGACCACAGGTCACTTTGAATCTCGGATGTCGATCGTGCAGGACGATTTCAAGCCGCGTTGGTGATGCAATCGCATTAAGTGAAGCCTGATTGAATGACGCTTTTTTGCATATAGAAAACAAGACTTTGGCTGCCTTTGATGCGATCGTGTGTCGTCGGTGACGGACAGGGAACAGATGCCAAGAAAGGAGTTCGTCGGTTCGAGCAGGGGATGGGCTGTTGTCTGAAGCAGGGCAATCCTTGCCCATCGGGTTCACGGGGGCCAGGTTGGCGGCTACCGACGCAAATTCCACAGCAAGATTGATGGGATTGATTGCGAGGGCGGGCGAGGTGGAGATCGGTTGGTTGTGGCGTTGCGTTGCTTTATGAGTCGTGTGTAGGGTAGGGTGATGCTTTTTCTGCCGCGCATATGAGCATCACAAAATTACTATGTGCCCAAAATCTGCTCCTTTTTTTGTTTCTTTTCTCAAAGAAAAGTGTTCTTTTCTCAAAGAAAAGATGAGAAAATCCGATCGATCGTTCCATTATCTTGCAGCAGCCACAGCAGCGGCGTCGGCAAACGTGCCAACAAATGGTTCTGAGGCCTCGATCTTGAGCGGTGGCACGATGGCACCGTTGTGCATCTCAATGTTGTCTTCATCCCACGGTACCCAGTCAACCTTGGTGCTTGCTGTGCTGCTTAGGCTCAGCGGCTGTTGAGCTGCGTCCTCGGAGAGTTTTGAGAGCAGACTCTGATATCGCGCCATCTTGGGGTCTTCCTCTCCTTCAACTTCGTACTGTTTTGGTGCCGCTCTTGTATCTTGAGGGGTGATTTCGAAGATGTCGACCATGTTGCTAGTAATAGGTTTGTAGTGTCAGCATTCTGCGAGTGCCTGCGAGAGTCTGCGAGGGAATTGTTGAGAGAGGGAGCCTGCGACTCTCTAGGGACTAGGGACTAGGGACGAGGGACAACCCGAGGGACATACTCAGAGGTTCTGGCCACAACCCTCTGCAAAGCCTCGATTTCTCGTCGCGTTTCTTGAGGGTCCTCCTGCCCAGTCAATTGCTGCTGCCCAAAGCTTCCATAGTGCATGTTATTGATATCATCGTTCAGCAGCCGAGATTCGTCGTCCTTTTGCATGTGCGTAAACAAGGCGAGTGTCAGCATTTACTGCCGACTACCCAGAGAAAACAATATCTTCCTTTCCACGCGCGCCACCACTAACCTCCTCATATTGCTCGCTACGGTTGTTACCGAGGCATGATGCGCAGACACCCATGGTTGCGGGCGCCGAGTAGCAGATGATCGGATGGTGGCCCGCTTCGGTCGGGCTTTGTTGTGCAAAGCTATAGCAGAGGCCTCATGAGGGCCACGTAGGACAGCGTCGCCGGGGGCCGGATGCTGATTGAAGTGTAAAAGCTCGATCGCAACGTTGTTATCGTTGTGTTTCTATCCCAAAAGCCGCCCGGTTGATTTGCGCTGCACCTTGTTGTCTACTCGCAAACAAATTCGCGGCTTGAGCCCCACGTTGCTTGTGACGTGACCCAGTGCGAGAAAATTTTCACATCTCTGATTGGTTCCCGGCTGCAATGTTTCTCCGCTATTCCGTCCGCCCGTGCAACGCCGCTCCGCTCTATAACCGAAAAGCTCGCCGGGGCGACAATGGTAAATCTTTCTCTGATCTTGCGCGATCTGATCTGGTCCGATCCGAACGAGCCTCACACACCGGCAATCCACCCATTGAACCATTCCCTCGGTTCCTTCTCCCTGGAACAACCCTGTCTGATGCAGTCTGCAAGCCATACTAGGGCCACATTGGCTCATGTCTGTTTCAGACGACCGCTTTGCCCTAGTGCATGTTTGTTTAGAGTGGTTGGTTGTACTGATGTATTGATGGCACCGCACCCAGATCATCATGCAATACCAACATTCAATCGTCGCCCTGTCCTCTTCTCAGTTACTTGGATTCTTGGCGCTGTAACTATTTGGTGTTGCATAACTTCCATTTCATCTTTCCCTCCCTCTCAATTTCTAGCAAGCAGTTCAACGGCTGTAGTGAAGCTTTCCCTATCCAAGATTATTGAACCAGTCGTTCAATAACTGAACATCCAAGTCTCTGTTCTGTCCCTTCGGGTTTCTTCATGCTCCCTATTCCCCGAGCAGCTTCACTGCGACCGAACATGCTGGAATTAACAATTCAAGCCATTATAAGAATCCAGTCTGCTCTTCTCAAGTCAATCATATGCACGTCCTTCCATTCGTCAACAACAGTCACTCCTTGTATCAACTCAAGCAATTGACAAAATCGAGCTCAAACTTCACTCTTTAGCCACTGCAACGCCATCATAGGAAAATGGGTTTCCTAACGCACATTCTTGGCGTAGCTACCATCACCTCCTCCACTACTGCTGCCCAATCTTACCCTGACCATGCCCGTATCCACGCGCGAAGCCATGGCCAGCTACAGCAGAGGGGAGCACCTCCCATGACCTGCGCATGTCCTGCGGATAGCATTTCGACATCTACTGCGCCTGCTGCCTCGGTTATTACGGTAACTGAGACAGAGACACAGAATGCACCCTCGGGGTCAACGTCGACAGTATTTATCACGATTTCGCCATCGGGTTCAGTAAGCACTGTGACTCTTTATGTCTCAGACGGCACCAACATCCCGGCTGAGACCATAACCATCATTGAGTGGGAGGACATTTATACCGTGCAGCCTTCCATTGTCACTGTCACTGCGACCCAGTCGCCGCCAGGCAACAGCTACCATGTCATTACCGTCACGGAAACCCAAGAGACTCTACCTACAGTCACGCAGACGCCTAGCCAAACCGACGGTGATCTGGGTGTCCCAACGGACAGTTCTACTCCCACGGAAAAATACGACGCTTCGAGCAGCCCTCCAACAACGGCATCACCCACCATCCCTGGCAACTATCACTACTGTCATAGCCGCACATGCTATAACACCCGCGGCGATGTTGTCACAACCCTGGCCCCCACGACCACTGACACCCCGGGCTGCAGTGCTGATGCTGTCTCTGTCGTGATGGAGACTGTGTACAACACCGTCACACAGACCATTTATGGTTTACCGACTGGAGGTGCTGGTAACTCAACTGGCCCTGGCTCGGGGTCTGACATCAACTCGACGGCCACATTGATGCCTTGTGGGACGCGTGTGCCGAGTGGACTTTTCGGGAAGCTGAGAAGCTACCATCACTGAGCTGGAAGACCAAGCTCGGCTAGGATTTGCAAGGTCTATCATATTTCTTAATCATGCTGAACGCTATCTTGTCAGTTTCATTAATTTCCTTTCAATATGGAAATTGTAGCACGACAAATCTTTCCCATTTCCTTTTTGCTCGTTTCTCAGTTGCATCTGCTTAGATAGATGAAACACTTAATGTTTGATAATTTCATCTCTCATGACGAAAGCTTCTTCTCCAGTAATATGTTATCAATCCCTACCGCCATACGTCGCACGAAGTCCGCATACTTGCTCTCAGCCATATCCTCAGTTTTGACAACTTCATAGCCGAGCCGTCGATACCAGCCAAAGAGCCTTTCCTTCCCGGCATGCGGGACCGGGCCCCTCGGCCGCCAGAACTCAACTGCACAACATCCCCCTGTACCAGGCATCCCGGCCCGCCCCCTAGCCTCGTCCTCGCAGAATGCAATGATGCGCCCACCCAGCCCGCCACCCCGACGGGCCGTCGCCAGCATCCCAATCATCAGCCCTCCTTTGCCGTGCGGTGACAGACTCGCGCAGCCGGCCACCGCGCCGGACGGAGACCACGCGACCACAAGGTCGCCAGTGGTGATGAGGCTGCTGACCACGGCCGGATCGGTGCGTTCCAGCCTGTCCTCGGGCCGCCAGAGGTCGCCCTCCGCGGCGAGGTAGCATTCGTTCACCATGGTTGCGATGGCATTGGGGATGGTGGCGTCGGCGGCCAGATGGGAGGGGCAGATTTGGATTTTGACATCTGAGGCGAGTTGCGTTTCTGGAATTGATGTCATTTTTTTCAGGGCTTTGGTGGACTTTTTTATGTATATTATCCGTGGTGAATTGAGTATTAATATTTTGAACAAGTATAAACAGGTTGCAGTTGGTTTTGAGTTTATGGCAGTGGTCAACTGGCTGCGATAGCTTACTTTTGAAGGCACAAAGATGTCGCAGATCTAACTCGGTCAAGGCATTAAATAACTCCCTCCTTGGTACCTAACGACGGGCACTAGAATTGGTCCCATAGAAGAGATGACTCACAGCCAGAAATTTCCCGTAGCTTTATCATGAGATGAATAAACCCCTACCCTAAAATTAGTTCCCGAGCAATAATCAGCTTTCCATTCCTGATGGGGTTGGATAGGTGGTAGGATTTTGGGGAAGCGCCTGCCCCTGGACAAACAAGGGTTAGGGTTGGTTGCTCAGGAATCCCGCACTGTTCTCCAAACAGCATGACGTCGCTCCGACTCTTCCAGCAACGTACACAGCTTTTTTTTGTTTTAGGTACCTCTGGGTGTACTCGTGGTCCGCAACAACACGATCCTTGATGCTCGTGCATTGTCAAACAAGACAACTTTCGAAATGATCTGAACTCAATTCTTCCTCGAAATCACAAACTCAATTGCTGATCCTGCGATTAACGAAGCAGGCAGTTAATTAGATGGAGGAGGACACGTTAGCTGCATTAGCAGCAAAAGCAACCGCCCGCATGGAGGCGGAAGCTGCCGAGGCCGAGATCGCCGTTGAAGATGAGGCGGATGCACAGGAGCCGCCGGCCGACTTGTCCAACGTCGGGCAATCGCCACTTGGCCTTGCAATCGATGAAATCCAGCCCACGATGCTGGATGGAAGGAAGATGGTTCACTCACCGCTGCTCGCACAGTTGCCCACGCCCGCTGGTACCCCCACCGAATCTGGCTCGCCGTCGCCTTCGCAAACGGCCACCGCCCAAGACGACGCCGAAGACGCCGTGGGGCTACGTCTCGACGGCAATGCTACAGCCACCGCCAACAAGGCACGAGGTCACGACCTGACCCTCGACACAGATGTTGCCGTTCATGGCCAAGACCAACCACCATCCTCAGACTCTGCCGCCATCGCCCGATCCCAGCCCCAGTCTGCTACCACCAAAGCCCCCGCGCCTTCAAGACAAAACACCCAGGACAATGTTCGCCGCTTGTCGGCCAGCAAAATGCAGGAACTGGCCTCGTCACCGGAGTCTCTCCCCATCGCTCCAATCCCCGACCGCAAACTTCCCGAACACCCGCTATCGGCCGGAATCGTTGAGACTGCTGCAGGACGCCCATCCATGGCCGATCAAGCACGCACTCTGCTTCAGGGTTCGATGCCTATTGAGCGCACTACACGGGTAGCGATGCAGCGGGCTGGCTCGGCTTCGGGAAATGGTACCCCTCGCCCTGGACCTCCGCCCAGGACCGTCTCTACACCGCCTATCAACAGAAGGAAAAGCTCAAGTCAGCCGCCCAATCCAGCTTCTAACCGTCGCAACTCGTTCCACCCTACACCCCGTCTTGGCCAAGGCACTACCGCATTCCCACCACTGGCGAATCCGAATCCAGAAGGTGCAGCCCATGCGTCTAAATCAGCACCGGGACAGGAGCCGCAGAACCAGCAAGCGCAGGCGCAGTTGTCTTCTGAATCAGCCGTCTTGGATCCCCCCGTTCCGACCTCTCCGGTGATTACAAACCTCCCCCTGCCGCCTCTTTCCGTACCAACCTTTCTGCAGCTCGAGCTGGCAGGACAGCGGCCGAGCCCACTCTACATATATCAGTCATACTCGGCCGATATTCCGTACGAGTCGAGCGCGGTCAAACTCGCACGCCTGAAGAACTTTCTACTTCTTCCCGGATTTCTCGAGCGAACCATTCTGTTTGGTGCACTAGCTTGTGTCGATGCCTGGCTATGGACATTTACCATCCTGCCGATCCGCTTCGTCATCGCAATCGGCGTGCTAGCCAAGTGGTGGGTCTACGTGGTCATTAAGGAGGCCCGTTGGTCCATTGGATACGTCTGGTATGGCATTGGGCGATGGTGGAGGCGCGGAGGGAGGGGAAGATCCGCTTCAAGGGCTGATGACGGTAAAAGCTCCGCGGGTGAGGAGTCGCGTAGCCCTAGCAGGGTCCGCGAGGTTTCAGTGAGCAGCGCTAGGACCCCTATTCACGAAGGTGGATTACAGCCATCATTGGTACCTCCACAAGGTGGAATTCGTATAAATGACACACCCAGAATTGGTGGTTCTTCTGTCGGGGATGGTACCATACATGCACGACGTCGTGGCGAATCAAGGTCGTCGCAGCATAGCCAAGGGCGCGGTCAAGGCACGACCCACTCAAGCCGGAGATTCTTCAGGCATCGGAGGACTAAATCAACGCCCTCTGGCCTTACCTCGTTCCACAAGGCCGATATCCTGCAAGGACTGGTCATTATGTTTACATGCGTCGCACTGATGCACCTGGATGCCAGTCGCATGTATCACTCCATCAGAGCACAGTCCGCCATCAAGCTCTATGTAATATACAACGGCCTCGAGGTGGGGGATCGTCTTTTGTCGGCGCTGGGACAGGACATTTTCGAGTGCTTATTCAGCAGCGAAGTATTGGCGCGAGACCATCGCGGCCGCTCCAAAGTGATGGTGCCGTTCGGCATGTTTATTTTGGCGCTGCTATACAACTTCCTCCATTCCGTATGCCTTTTCTACCAGGTCATCACGCTCAACGTGGCCGTCAACTCGTACTCTAATGCGCTCCTAACGCTGCTGATCTCGAACCAGTTTGTTGAGATCAAGAGCAGCGTGTTCAAGCGATTTGAGAAGGAGAACGTTTTCCAGTTGACTTGTGCCGACATTGTCGAACGTTTCCAGTTGTGGTTGATGCTCATGATCATTGCCATGCGAAATATCGTCGAGGTTGGTGGGTTGACCATCCCTGGCGCCGGGACTGGAGGCGGTATGGGTGGCATCTCTGGCGGAGAGCCGGTGCCCAAAGTGCCGCTTCATAGCGCATCGATTCTCCCAGCCAGCTTCACGGCCCTTCCATCTTGGTTGTGGTCGGGTGAAGTGCTCTCGCCATTCTTCATCGTGACGGGAAGCGAGACGATCGTGGACTGGATCAAGCATGCCTACATCAACAAGTTCAACAACATCAAGCCAAACTTCCACGGGCGCGTGCTTGACATACTCTGCAAAGACTATTACACCAACGCATTTGTTACGCCATCACTGACCCGCCGTCTGGGCCTTCCACTACTTCCTCTATCATGTCTATTCATCCGCGCCTCGGTCCAGACCTACCACATGTTTTTGGCCACTCACCTTCCCGCCCCTCTTCCGCCCTCGACGCAGACCAGCTTGACTGTCGAATCGAGCTCCGCCGCAACTCCGAGCAGCCAGGCGGTGGCGGCGTCACTGGAACGGCTTGACGGGATCATCAGAAATGCACTCGGTAGGGCGGTGCACGGGATGCCGTATGCTGCTGCCAACATGACGACGGAGCCGCCATCGATGATGACGACAAACAGCAACATGACCGATTTCCCGTATCGAATCTTCATGAGCTGGACGACGGATGACGCTATCGCGCTTGTGACGATGCTGACCGTCTTCTTCCTCGCCTTCCTCGTGTTGTTGGTACTCAAGTTGGTCCTGGGCATGACTTTGCTGCGGTACTCGCGTGGTCGGTACGCTGCCATGAGGCGGCGCGAGCACGCCGTCTCGACGGGAAAGCAGGAACCAGAGCAGTTTGACCAACCGGGCAGCAAGCGGGTCGGCGGGTTCGGTCATGTGGAGGTGGGAGAAGATCGTAGAGCGTGGCTCTACGATGACGATCCCGAAGGTTTGAAGAAGGCGCAAGCAACAGAGAAGAGAAATGCTGGCAAGAGGGAGAAGAGCGAGAAGGATCTTGGAAGGATCAGTCGGTACGAGATGGTAGCCAAGAGAATTTGGTGATTTTTTTTTCGGTGAGATGAGAGGCTTGCCATAGAGATTGGTGCAATGCAGAAGGAGTGCATTTCCTTTTTTTTCTTCCCTGTGGCAATGAATGGCGTTGGGTTTGAGCATATCATTAGGCGTTTATTTGGGTTTTTCTATGGGATGAAGAATGAGATATCAATGCGATGCGTCGTTTTCTTGCGGTAATAGAAACGCTCTGGGCCGTCTGGCCATGAGCAGATACATTTTCCCTGAAAAAAGAAAAGGATGCAAATGCTACCCATGCTTGTCGTGAATTAAGTGAGTCGCAAAAGAGACGGACAGAGAAAATTTAGAGAAGCCCCATTCCGTCACTTTTCACAACCAACTTTCCACCAAAAAACATCCATCACATAATGACGCACGGGATCGGGATGCAGCAGCACGAGACGCCGTCGCACTCGAGGCATTTGGTCTGTCCAGAACCGCCGCCCGGCTTGATGATGGACGAGGCGGTTGAAGAGGCGGCGCTGCCGGGCCCGTTGGCGTCGACGGGGCCGGAGAGGGATGCGGAGCAGGCCATTTTGTTTATGTAGTGCTTCAGGGGGCGGTGTGAGGTGACGTCAGTGGATTAGTTTTGTTAAACCCCAGGATTTGAACTTTTTTTTTTTTTGTTTTTAGAAAGGGTCGCTTACGGGTTTATTTTTGGGTGGTTTGGGTGATGAAATGTGGTTTTTTTGTTGAAATTTGAGGAGAAATGAAAACGCTGCAAAAGGTGCGATTCGATTGCGGAACGTTTTTTTTGTTTGATTTTACTTGAGTCGGCGAGAGTTTTATTTCACGTCAGGGGGAGAGAGAAAGGAGGAAGCTTTTTGTATCCAGTTTACGGCTCGCGGCCGCGTGTTTGAAGCTGGCTTCACCCCTGTTCAGCGGGCGGCAGTGCTAGCTGGATACCTACCCTTCCTTTTGGCGGGGCCGTCCTTGGCTGCAGGGGGTTAAGTTTACCAGCTCGATATGATTCGTGGTAACGCCCAGATAGATGGGACATAGGGTTAGGGGTAGGCTCAGGGGCTTAGGTCCCTTTCTTTTCAAGAGATGTTATATTGCTTGGTATATAGTATATATGTAGTCGAGATGTGTATATAGGTACCTTGGCATGTGAGAAAGCCACCAGATCCTATTGTTCGAACTTAGAACAAGTATTACCGCAAACTTTTGGTGTTTCTTTCAAACTTGTCCAAGTAAATAAAACAGAACTCGGCCACAATGAAGTCTAACCAACCCTACAAGCTACTCAAAGCCAGCGGCCAGTGCAAACCAGCCTGGTAACAGAAAATTTTACCTTACCATAGTTGGCCCTAAATATCTTTCATGATGCCTCTTTGATGCGTGCGAGGGTAGAGTCGGTCATGTTTGTTGGCCCTGCTGGGACTTCGTGCATAGGTTGACTGGTGTCATGGTCTTTCGGTGCAAGGAGCAGGGCGAGGATAGAGGGCGAGGATAGAGGGCGAGGATAGAGGGATTGCATGCGGGACTGCGTCAGACTGGGGAGCGCAGGTTTGTTAAATGGTGGTGACTTGATGTGGTTGGAGATGGGAGGATATCCTACCTTCATCTGATGGATGGACTGCGGGAGGGTCTATTCAGGGGTATGATGTGATACTCTTCAGTGGCAGTAAAAGCAATGCAGACGTTGTCATATGTATATTTTTACGACATTGAATAAGATCAATGTGATAACTTGTACAAAGAAGTGAATGTTAACAACCAACCCATCAACCACGACTATCACCAGCCTGGTTGCCCTCCATACCGTCATCCGGGCCATCTCCTTAACCCGGAACTCTCCCTCTCCTCGAGACCAGCAGACCACGCAAAGGCTTAGCGAACAGTCATGCTGGCCGATCCGCTGCTGTGGTAGCCCTCGACGGCCAGGATCTGGTAGTTCCACTGGTTGCCGAGGTTGAGGCCGGCGTTGCGCCAGGCGTTGACGTGGTTGCCAAAGGTGACGGTGCCGCTGGCGCGCTTGTTGCGGCGCACCGACCAGAACTGCTGAAAGGTCCGGGTGCCGTCGATGGAGGGCTGGTTGTAGCGGGTGCTGACCAGGATGTCGTAGACGCTGCCGTCCGAGGTGAACGACCCGCGGTTGGTGGCGCCCGACGACGGGTTGTAGCTGCCAAAGTTCTCCACCACGTAGTACTCGATCAGCGGGTTGCGGGTCCAGCCATAGACGGCCAGGTAGGAGTTGCCCTGGGGGTTGTAGTTGCCCGAGTAGTTGATGACACGGCTGTTTTGTTTTGTTGGTGTTATTGTTAGTACTTTTGTAAGTGATAGTCTTTCTTCTTCTTTTTTTCTTGAAACTACATATACAAAAGTATAAAAGAAAAAAAGGCTCACCCAGCATTGCCCGGGTTCCAACCCTTTCCACCGACAAAGTTGCCGCTGTTGCGCCAGGTGTACGAGAACTGACCGCCACCACCCATGGAGTAGGTGACGTCGGCGTTGGCATTGTCGGTCCAGTGGGAGTAGTAGAAGCCGTTGTGCGTACCGGTGGACGACGGGGTGCCGCGGGCCACAAGAGTCACGTTGGGCGAGCGCTCAACCAGCTCGTCCATGGACGAAGCCTCGACCGTCTCGACGGGTGCCGCAGTCACGGCGGGGATGGCCGCGAGGGCGGCAAGGGCCCATGTGAGGATCTGCATCTTGTGGGTCTTTTTTAATATTTGACTCTTTGTGCAAAGCGGTATGGCGGTGAGGTTTGTCTGGTTGGAACAGCACACTTGGGATCTCTGGGTTTGAAGACCTGGGGAGCAGATGAAGATGGTATCGTGATGAGGGCCGAGGGGGAGGATTTATGTACTTTTTTGCCATCTTTGATAATTTGTTCACCTCTGAGATCCATATATCCTTTCCTCTCACTTGACACCACGCCCAGCTATTCGCTTAGCTGAGTGGATACCCGCGTTTACTCCTTTGGGCATGTGAGAAACAACATGTTATCAAACGAGACCTCAAAGTAGCATGATAAGAGGAGAAAAGGGGAAGGTCGGTCCGGGAGACACGGCAAGGGGAGATCATAGTAGCAGCCGCATCGCATCTCCAGAACGTGGATCTACAAACCATGGCATAACCCTGGTCAAATGCGCAGTACCACTTCCAAGAGGAGTCTGGTAGTCTGGGGATCCCCAGTTGGGGCACATTCGCCAGTCGCGCGGCTGTAGAGATCAATACAACGACCATTATAGGCTGTACAACACCCCCAAGTCTCTCGGTCTTTGAGCTTGGTGTACTTTAATTCAAGTTGTCTTGTTTTCAGCTCTAGACCGGGTCTAGACTAGAGCCTAGACTTTTGTTTACCGAACGAAACCAGACAGCTGGAACCCATGGTTCGACTGCGTATAGTAAAATGACAGGAAAAGAAAAGAAAGAAAAAACAGAACAAAAACGTATACGAAAAGGAAATGACACAATAATATGGCCACCAGTAATGATTCGGCAATTGACATACATGTCTCGGTTGGAACCGAGCTGAGCGGTCATTCGGAGGTGGCTCTCCGGATGCTGCCGGGCACCCATTGGCGGCGTTGCAATTCTCCGGAGAAGACCCAGCATTTCGACTCCACGATGCCAAGAGTCCGGGGGGGTTTAGGGGCAAATCACGACGTTGGTGGGAAATTTATTTACAATGAACCACGTCTCCATTGTTTTTCTTTTTTTTTTATCATGGTAGTATTACAGTACTTGCTGGAACTTTCTTCTCCATGTCTTTTGATCAGATAATTACAGGTGCTTTTGTGGTCACAACCGGGACTTGATGTCCGCGTTTTGCAAACTTGAAACTTTGGTACCGAAAACCTCGACTTTCCCCGTTATAAGTTTTCCCGAGCAAGGCTGTAAATTGTGCATTTGCATTTGCTTCTGCGTTTCATATTGTCCAAATCCGGATTCAATTTCCTAATCCAGTTCGTTCACAACATTCCTTATCTGTTAGTCTGTTCAAAGACTGGAAATGATCTTCATTTTACATCCATTTCCATCCATTTCCCTGTCTATCAGAATGAAAGGACTGGAAAGATCTTCATATCATATCCGTTCTCACATATGTTTATCAGAATCGGAGACAGATCCGACTCAGACAAACATTACAGCTTTCTTCAACGTTTTAAGCGCATGGTACACACAGCCCGCCAACCTTGTATCCCAGAATATCCTCTCCTCCTTCATACCATAAACTCCATCCAGCATGCATGCCCGACGCATCCCACCGCCCCGCCCGGCTATTATGTTCCCCAGTCTTGCTTTTGTCTTTTTTGCCAGGATGCCGGTATCCAGATTCACGGAGCGCCTATTCTACCTCCGCGTGCCAGGTGACCATGCAACAACTGCCGCTACCACAAAGTCCGGGGGCATGGTAGTATCTCGTTTGGTGTGCAGCGAGCTGGTAGGGGCGCCCTGGCACCCAGCCTTTTCTCTGGGGTCGACCTCCCACGGTTGGCATTCTGCAGGACGCGCTTATAAGTCACAGCATTCATCACCCCACATGCTTTACCGCCCAATTACTTTGTGCCAGGATACCTCCTTCCTCTTCCGTCCGGCAGATCGGCAGTCCGCCCCCCTGCCGACTCGCTGTCTCCCGAAGCAGAACCTTGTCTCCGATATGATGGCGCTTGGTTTTGTAGGACTGCTACCTCAAAGTCAACACGGTCCTCATTCCAGATTCCTTCTCAGACGGCAGTGCTGGTGCCTGGCATGTTCTCTCTGTGAAAGCGCGACTCCTGATCCCACCTGTAACTCGCTGTAAAGTGTATGAGTTGAATTGGACCTGAAATATGCTCTTTATATAGCGGTGTTATCCTGGATATTGTGCAAGGTACTGTCCAGACGTACAACTTGGACATGATGTATAGATGATAGTTTTTTTTTTTTTTTTTTTTTTTTTTTTTTTTTTTTTTTTTTTTTTTTTTTTGGGGGGGGGGGGCGTCTTTGGCTCAAAAAGAGTATACTCGTATGCAAATATCACACTTGGATTGGGCTGTTTGGATTGGTGGAGGAATATGCAATGACCAAGAAAAAAGCAATGCGTAGAATATATTCTTTCTGCATAGGCTATTGTCAGTGAGTATTGCCTGTGCGTACCTTGGAAAGAGATTTAAAATTTGTCTGCTACCTAAGCTTGGGTATGGCCTACGAGAAGGTGCAATGGCTTTTTGTATGTCATTCTGTAGTAGCCTGACGCCATCATGGTGACACGAGAACTAGACCTAGTCTTGCCTAGGCAAAAAAGTGGAATACTTTGCTTCTCCGAAGTATCAAGGCGAAGAAGAGCGAAGAGAAAGAAAATCCCAATCAGGGTATCAGAGCGTAATAATGACAGGTCAGTTCAAACACTTGGCTAAACCAGGTGAATATAAGGTTAGCCGGTAGTTGGATCTCTTCCTTGAACAGTGTTGCTTTTAGTTCTTGTATATTTATGTATGGGTTTCTGCATATCGGATTACTGTTCCGTTGAGGAAATTAGTGGGATAAAAGAAGTCGTAGTTAAAAAAAAGAAAAAAGAAACCATCACTTGCAGCCCCAAACCGGCTGGGCATGTTCTTGGTCATGGTTTTGCCTTTTTTGGGGGGCAGACGAAATGACCATCCCCGAAAACCGTCATAAGCTAGCCTTCTCTGGAAGTCACAACAGCCAGGTGTCGAACCAGGTGACGGCCTGGATAAAAGCCTGCTCCTTGGCGTACCGCTCGAGCTTGTTGGACATGTTGCCGCGGACAGCAAACCCGTGGAGCACGCCAGAGTACAGGTTGATCTGGTAGGGCTTTCCTGAGCGCTTGAGTATCTCCTCGGAAAGGTGGCGCATGTCGGTCGTGAAGATGCTGTCGGTCTCGGCGGCGGCGATGGCCAGCGGGCCCGTGATGGCATCGAGCTCCTCCTGGGTCACGTCGGAAGGGTGACCGAGAAAGCCCACATCTATACCATTTTTGTAGTGACGAACAACATACTGGTAGGATGGTGGTTTGGTGAGTCGCTTTTCGTTAGCATATTGGTTCAAAACGGGTTATGCTTTTGGATAATAATGCTACCGACCTTGGCTCCGAAGCAGTACCCGACGGCGCCAATCCTCTTGGCGCCATGGTCCTTCTTGAGCACCTTAATGGCCGCCTCTATAATGGGATCAACAGCCTCGTAGGTGTGAGGGTTATCACGGTTCGTGCCAAAGTCCCTCCAGCCGACAAAGTCAAACTTCTCCAGCGCGGTGAGTGAGATGTTGAGCGGCACGGGGTCGCCGTTGTAAGTGTCAACCACCAGGGTTGTGTAGCCTTGGGCAGCAAAGTCGTCGGCCATCAGCTTGCTGTTCTGCCATATGCCAAGAACATCGGGCAAGTAGAGGAGCACAACGTCTTTATGGGCCTTGCCCTCGGGTGGCAGGGCGAGATAGGCATCCCACTTGTTCTCTATCATGACCATTTGGCCAGTAGGCGTGCCTCTGGATTGTGGTTCCTGGTCAGCTTTGAGAGGAACCGGTGCAGACTTGGGGTTTCCTCAGCTGTCACGTACTCGTGCCTCACGCCAACGCTGCAGCATGCTGCAGGAGGGTTGGAAGCCATCCTCCAGTCGTCGGCCTTGTTTTGGCGGTTTTGGCGTCGTTTGAGAGTTTGTCTGCGCTGGTTATTTAATAAATTCTAGATACGTCACTCGAGCCTGAATTGAATGATCTAGTTCTGGATCTAGTCTAGACCTAGACCTAGTTCCAGTAGTTGTTCAACCTTTGCTTGATTGAGTAGCACGACAATATAAAGCCCGCTTTCTTGTTCTCCAAATTCCAAGGGGAAAATGGTGTCGTCACCCGTCACACAATTGGAGGTGGGGTACTTGTAGCGTGATAAGCACAGCAGAGAGATGTGGTTTTACGTAGTAGGATACATAAGCAAAGTGCAGCAATTAAGTGGTACAACGCAAAGGGCACAAATCGCCCTGAAAACTTTATTTAACCTTCAGTAAAGTTTGCGAGAGTCAGCAACTTGCTCGTGCTGTGCATGAGGGGTACATAGGTATAATTAAGTATCAAGGGTCGCCTAAAAAACAAATTAACTATTGTCACTACTGTAAATGCATTAATCGCTCAAATGCAAGCGTGGTGGGCCTGTGTTTAACTTGACCAAAGGTCAAACGAATTTCACCTTTCTAGACCTCGGTAAAGAAAGATACTTCGCAGGTGTGGAAGGCAAACAAAATGAGACGAATGAATCAACCTGTTCTTAGCTTCATAAAGCTTAAAGTTATTTTCCACATCGCAGAACATTCAAGTTGAAAAAAAATACCAGTGGTTGGACATTATCGAAGATTTTAGAGCAACGGTTCCGTAAATGGCAAATCTGCATCAATTACATGTCCTTTTCCCACCCATACTAACGCTACGTCAGACAGCGGAGTCGGTTCCTGGATTGCGCACTACTAAGTCGAGGTCTAAATTGATTACAACGTCACGTGCCCTCGACGACGTCACGTCAATCAAATTACTGCCGCCAGATGCCGCCAAAGTTTAGACGCGACAGACGTGGACCGACGCCTATTGGAGGAATGCCAAGGACCTTCAACTACCCTCACCACCTCTAGTCCTAACATCCAAAGACAAGCACAAAACAACATGCTCAAATCAACGTACAAACCATCTGCCGCCGCAGAAGCGGCAGCTCAACCACTGCCCCCTGGGTGGACCGAGCACAAGGCCCCGACCGGCCACACCTACTACCACAATGCCGCGACCGGCGAGTCGACCTACAAGCGGCCCGCCGCCGCCGGAGTCTTCCCCCTTCCACACCAACCAGCCCCACAAATGCGCCTATCCGACCCGGCCGTCGCCAACGCCTTCATGGCGCAGATGCAGCCGCGCCCGGCACACGACGGCGACTCGCGAGGAGGAAGGGGAGGTTTCCGGGGCAGGGGCGGCCGCGGCGGTGGCGCCGGCGGCGAGAGGAGACCGCCGCCCCAGCCGAACGACAAGCCGAAGAGCAAGGTCGCCATCCCGGGGTGTGAGCCGTGGATACTGGTGTACACCAAGTACGGGCGGCGGTTCGCGTACAACCCGGAAAAGAACGCGAGCTACTGGAGGATACCAGACAGGCTGAAGACTGGGATTCTGGAACTGGACACGGCGCGGATCAGGGAGAAGGCGGAGGGTGCTGCTGCTGCTACGGAAGGCTCTGTTGAAAAGAATTCTGCTGGCGGTGGTGATGAGGGCGATGATGCAGATGATGCGCCTGGTAAAGATGCCCCTCAAGGAGACGACGGCGATGAAAGTGACGAATACGAGGAGCTGGAGGTCACAGACGATGAGGATGGTGAGGAGTTTGGAGATTCAGATCAGCCATGGAAACGTCAACGGACAGAAGAGCCTTTGGAGTTTGGCGAAGACGATATTGCTTTCCAACTTCAGGCTATGGGGCAGGAATACGGCCTAGAGCCAGGCGATTACGATGACGGAAATATGGAGGACTGGCCCGAGGGTGCCGAGGGCGCAGAGCTTTCGGAAGAGGACGCCCGCGGACTTTTCAAGGACATGCTCAACGACTTCAACATCAACCCTTATAGCTCCTGGGATAAGTTGATCGAAGAGGGCAAGGTCTTTGACGACCCCAGATATACGGTACTCACCACCATGAAGGATAGGAAAGATACCTGGGAAGAATGGTCCCGCGATCGGATAAAGCTGCTCAAGGAGCAACGAGCCAAGGAGGAGAAGAAGGACCCCAGGATACCTTATTTGGCATTCCTGCACGAAAAGGCCAACCCGAAACTGTACTGGCCAGAGTTTAAGCGTAAATACAAAAAGGAAGCCCCCATGCGGGACGCGAGTCTCGGCGACAAAGACCGCGAAAAGTGGTACAGGGAGCACATCAACCGGCTCAAGATGCCGCAAGCCACGCTCAAGGCCGACCTCACGGCCCTCTTGCGAGCACAACCGCTGTCGACGTTGAACCGCCAGACCAACCCTTCGCACCTCCCGACGCCTGTCCTGACCGACATTCGCTTCATATCCCTCGACGCCAAGACCCGAGACGAGCTGGTCGAGGGGTACATACAGACCCTGGCCCCACCGCCCGAGGACGGCGAGCACGACGGCGGCGCCAAGGATGAGGCGGCCACCAAGGCCAAGGAGGCACGGCTGAAGCGCGAAAAAGCCATGCACGAGCGTGAGCGCGCCCTCGCGGAGGAGAAGAGGCGGAAGGAGCGCGACTTGGCGCGAAGCAAGGCCGCGCTGAGGGAGCAGGAGAGGGAGTTGGAGAAGGCTATGAATGTGGACCGCAGGGGTTTGCAGAGCCATTTGATGGATGTGGATGAGCCTGCCAAGTGAATATGTGACAGTGGTGAGAAATTAATAAGCTGAACTATTCCAACGCCCCGAGTGACCCCCACGCGATGTCGTGGCCAGTAGAGCGGCACAGCCACCCCCATCAATGAAATGCGAGAATAGACCGCGAGTTTCTTCAGATCAATACCAGCATCCGAGCAAGCGGGCATTGTAAGAAAAAAGAATTCGGTTAGGTTGCATCCCTTGAAGACGTTAATTTGATCGAGCGGGTGAGATTAGGGTAACCGTGCGATATTTCGATGGGCAGTTGGGAAATAACGAGCCAAATCAACGCAACGCACAATTGTCACATAGATTTGAGAGACCAATTCTTGTCAAGAAGAAAACCATATTGGGGTATGACCCTACTTGATAAAAAGACACAAATACGCTCTCGAGGTATACCCAATGCTCACGCCGATCAACCAATGCAAAACCCAACCAGTATCCAACTCCATGCCAAACATGCAAAGAAACAAAAGAAAATTCATAGCTTAGAAGCCAAAGATTCCGCCAACCGTCTTGACGAGTTTACCACCTATGAGAGCACAGTTAGAGTTAATGTCAGCAAAGCCATAGATCCTAGTAAAGGACTTTCGTAGATTCCAAAGGCACTGGGGGGTGCAGCCGGAGAAAAGGTCAACCAACCTCAAATGAGCAGCATGAGACTTTTTTTTACTCCCCTCTCATTTTTTTGTGTGAGATTGAGAGATAGAGAGCACTTTAGTGGCGATACAGGCCGCCCATGCCCATGCCCATACCCATGCCCATGCCGCCCATGTGAGGGGGTACGCTGCCCGCGAGTTTACCGGCACCCCCAAGCACCGAGGAACCCACTTCGAGGAACTTCTTACCGTATTCTTTGAGCTTGGATCCGAAGCTAGGCTTCTCACCGGTCACCGGCGCGCCCGTCTGGGGAGGCGGGGCCTGGGTCGGTGGGGGAGTCTGGGTGGCGGGAGGAGTCGTCGGGGGTGGGACTGCGGCACCGGGGCCGGGGGCCAGGGGGTCGGGGCCAAGCGGGTCCTCGTAGTCGTCCAGCATGTCGGGGTCTCCTCCGAGCATATCGGGGTCTTCGTCAAGCATGCCAGCTCCAGCACTTGCGCCCATGCCCGGTGCCATGCCCGGTGCCATTCCTGCGCCAGCACCCGGGCCCATGCCTGGTGCCATTTTAGCAGCAGCACCAGCACCAGCTCCCATGCCCGGTGCCATGCCCGGTGCCATCCCTGCTCCCGGTGCGCCGGCAAGGGGACCACCGATCTCATCATCGAATCCATCATCGAGGTACTCGTCATCCATCATATCCCCAGGCAGGCCACCGAGCTGGCGACGGGCGAGACGCTTGTATGCCTCTACACTGTCTTCCCAGTATGCGGCCAGCTCCTCGTCGTTGAAATCGGCCAGCTCGTCATCCTCGGCAAGAGGGGCTGCAGCCCCAGCCGGGACGTAGTCCTCAAGGTCCCCATCGGCCATGTCGTCCTCAAAGTCATCATCCCCGGGCCCAAAGCCCGCGTCAGGGAAGACCTGAGGAGGAGAGGGGACCGCAGAAGGGCGGTTGAGCGCGAGGCCGTTGCCCAGGCCGGCGCCGGCGCCAACGCCATAAGGACCCTGGCCGGTGGGCAGGGCGGCGACAAGCAGGGGAAGGAGAGCCACGGCGAGTGTGGCGTGCATGGTGGCGGTTGTGTTAAGGGGTGGTGGAGGACAAAAGAAAACGGTCAAGAAGAACAAGCAATTGGCAAGGAATATCAAGTCAGTGGAGACGTGATAAAAAAAATAAGAAAATATTGCGCGATGATCGATCGGTTGGAAATTCGCAACAGAGTGAACGGATTGGATATGGTGTTTGGTAGTTTGGATGTTGAGAAACACAGAAGATGGTTTCTCTGTTGCTATATAGCTTAGCCATGTCCTAGACTTCTAGAGGTCTTGATGACTGCCTTACTACGGCGCTGGGGTGTTGGGTGGGCGATTATCCCTTGGCTAAAGAGCCAGGTAATCGAGTCTCGGCGATGGCTTCAATTCCCAAGGTACGAGGAAGTGGCTCCGATGGATCGTAGTAAAGCACACCTGCCAGCCTCAACTCCACTTACTAGGTGAGAGCACTTGGCGGATGATAAGAAGAAGACATGGCGCAGTCTTGCTTTGTTCCTAGCATGCTTGGTCTGTACGGGACCGAAGATCTCTTTTTTTTTCCCAGGCTGTGAAGATTGTACTGTTGGAGTGTTTTTCCAAAGGTCTGCAACCGCTCCTCAGACAAGAACCAATCAATGGTTGGTTTTTTGCTTGCTGCCTTGCCTGCGTGCGCCGTCAGCAGAGCAGCGGAGGCAATTGAGGCGCGGCAACCAAAATAGCGTGCACCCCCTGGAGAAATCCAACAGAGTGGCTTCCATGCTTACTGCGATGACCCGCTTGGCACGTGCCCGCAGTTAGTTAGTTGCCTTAGGTAAGACAGGGAGTGTACTGTTTTTTGTAGTGTTGTACCGCAGCTTACCTTGGCCATCAGCAACAAACACATTTACCTAATTGCCAAGATCTCCATCCTTCATCAATCCACAAACAACAACGACTTTCTTGATGGAACGAACCACCACCAACTGCCAACAGTAAGCAGCAAATAACCCTGTCTTGATCTGCTTTCTTCTGTTTCTATCGGAAGATTTAGTGTTGAATCTTTGATCAAGACTTCATTCATCCTTGCCCATATGGCATCATCCGGATGTGAATAATAAGTTGCAATACAATAAATGCATTGCCAACATTGTCACACAAAAAGTTCCAACCCTCACTTTATCCGTTGCCAGTCTAATCAAGGTAATCAACACAACTGTGCCGTTAGCCAAATCCTCCACGATTAATCACTCTGTGACAGACTACCAATAATGCCTCACTACAATCTTGTAGTGAACGACTCATACTCAGTGACAGCTGTTGCCCGATCTAACTGCTCATCTTAACTTAGAATTTCCCCAAAATAAAACCGACAGGGAAACATGTGTTTGGGCTTAATATTAGATGATAGATGAGCCATTTTCGTGGGGAATCAGCAACACATGCAATACTGCACGAATGTCAAGTTTTACCAGACGACAACTTCGCTTACTGTTATGCGCCCCGACAAGGTTGAAAGCAAGTTTCTAACCATAACACTACTCGAGAACACCCACTCCAAGCCACTGTTGACATCCAGAAACAACTTGTGTCCAAACGTGCGTGCGGCGATCGACATTTCCGACAAGAAAGATCGAACACTATCCCATCTCAACGGTCCGTTGACAAGAGAAAAGAGATGCGCCCCTCAAGGAACAAGCGTTCACGCCAACGCCAATGTCAACCCTGACTAATTGCATGCTTGTTACTCTTAGGTAACTTGTTCCAAAACCACCTATGCTAGTCTGTACGGCAGCTAGAAATAGTCTGATATACAGTATATCCACACGGAACAGTAAAACAGACAGTACTGTACGTACAAACAAACAAATCAACAAAAAAGCCTCAAACCGAGGTCTCTTACTTACCAGTACAAAAGAAAGAAAACAAAAAATCCACCTGAGATGCATCCACCCCCTCATCGTGCCCGGTTTTATCTCCCCTTTGAAAATCCCCCCTCCTCCAGATTTCCTTCTCCATCGAGATCGACCGCTTGCCCACGGGGTTGCGGCATCCCTCGCAGGAGCCATCAAGCCATGTGAGAAAGGAAGGTTCCCAGTTGTTTTTTTTTGGACCAAGGAGGTTATTGTCTGGCGCAATCAATGCGGGCCGTCGGGACTCCGGCCACCAAAATAGGCCCCTTGCCGATCTCACTATCTTCCTTTTTCTCTTTCGTCTCAAGTCGGCCCGTTCGCGGGGGGCGGTTCAATAGACTGTGTGAGTTGTGGAGGACCAAGGCCGTCTTGTTGACCACCAAGCAAAGTCCGGACGCCGGGGTTGCCAAGAGAACCTCGGGGCACTATAACCTCGGAAGCAAACACCTATACCGTTAGTACCCATTGGTGGCCTCCTGCCGAATACGTCGTAACGTATTTACTGTACTCGCGTAGCATCGAATGATTTCTCATTTCCCCTTCCTTTCGCCCACTGTATTGCTGCGGACGTGGGTACAGTGGTATATTTTTTTGTGGATACGTCTTGCAAGAGCCAAGATATCACTACTTGTAGCAAGAGATTGCACATTGAGGAACTCGAGGGCCAATCGATAGGGAGAGACGTTGTCGTCCCGTGGAGCCTTGCGAAGTTGTGATAGGCTTTCCCGAAATCCCCCAGGCCCGAAATTCCCCTCGGATGGAAGACTAAGATTACGGAGCGTAAAAGGATAGGTCCTTTTTACTATCTCAGTAAGTAAGGATCTTCAAAGCGAACAGATGCAAGTTCGGCAGGGTGGTAGGGGTAATTCCCACAAATGGCACCAGATTCTTTTTTTTCTCTCGTCAATAATACACGTTGTGAATAATGATTTGTTTTCCCCGCGACGAGAGGCACCCTCTTTTGCCAATATTCCTCCACCCAGCGGGCAGCCCAACTGCGATGCGTGCAGCCTGTTATGACACTTGCAGCAATAATGGTGTAGCAATTATGGCGCAATTCAATGCATCCAAGACGGGGATCGATTCATACAATACATATAGATACCGCGTTAATATTTTGTAAACGCTTGGGGGGTTGTTGTTGTTGTTGTCATTGTCTGCCTGCCAAGCAGGGTATCTACGCATAAGTGAGAAGTGTTTTGCGCTGTTTTTAGCCTAGTCGTGCCGGCAAGTCAATAAAAAAGTACCACGTAAATGGGTCCGACAAAAAAGGACCCCCCCCCCCACCGCTAGAATGGCGGCCTGCTTACTGGGGGAGAGAAGTACGTCACCACGCTTGACGGTTTCCAAGGGTCTGGCATGCAGCCCGGAAGGAAGTGGAGAAAAAGGGGTCCTCCCAGGACGCACAGCAGCAACTGAACCCAAGCTTGGCGAAAAAGCAACACTTTCAACTGCAGGTAAACGTTTAGGTAGTAGTAATAATTAATACGTAGGTAGGCAGGTAGGCGATTCTTGGGTTGTGTGGTGCAACACTGCAACTCCTGAGATAGCGGCAGAAGTTGCATTAGTGGTACATATCGTTACTGTATGGATCCACACCCAAAAGGGGCCTCTCGAGTGAAAGCGAAAGTGAAGAAAAGAGGCCAAAACAAAAACCAAAAAAAAACCTGCTGAGTAGTACTCCGAGTAAGACTTTGGAGGAGTATTGCATGTCTTGGCGCATCAACGTATCAATTTCGCCGCGTCAGCCTCAAGAAAAAAGAAGCTTGAAATTCCTTTTGCCGGTAGCCGGTGGAGGGGGATGGGAAGGAAAATCAAAAAATCGGCTTTGCCCAGTCGCCTTCGCCCGCTTGTCTATCCCGTTCCCTTGCACCCATACGTCCGCGACCAAAGACCGACCGAAAAATACAAAGGGGGGCCCAACCGCCCGGCGCCGCCGCGACCGTAATGTACAGTGCACTGCATAGTACGTCGGAAGGATCTTGGCCCGCGCCGCAGTTGCACAGTCCATCGCACAACCGGGTGACACCAAGATCAGTAAGCAGATCGCTCCCTTAACCAGATTGACACACAAAGCCTTGACAGGTCCTAGCGGGGTGGCACAAAGGACTATAGCAGAACTAATGTTAATTAGACTAGGTAAGGTCCCTAAGGTAGGGAAGTAGGCTTCTTTCTGACCTTCTAGTCATCCCCTGGTGGCTGAAGCCAATTGACTCGAGAATGTTTGTCGCATTGGCGCTAGTGTTTGGGTGCACATGCTTTGTCTATCAGTCAGACATACTAGGATAATGAGAAATGAGATAACTACTTACTTACGAAATATTAGGTAGGCGTGCTTGCTTGGCTGGTAGGATCCTTCGTCAGAGTGCATCTTCTCATACCTTCGTACATATGCGGGCTCTTTCTCCCAGGAGATGCTCTTTTGGTGGGGTCGCTACGGAAAGGGGGTGAGGGGCAGATCGACGTCACTGCGGGCCGTTATATGGGACACTGTACTGCACTTTGCCGGTTCACCGTAAACTCCAAGCACGACTCGGGCATCTCAGACAGTGTCAATTATTCAACCCTCCGCGGGGCCTTGGGGATGCCTGAACAGGATAGGTTAGGTACCTTAATTACCTTGACAGATATGGAGGACAGACCAGACCATTGCGCAATTTTCCATGTTCGAATTGATGCTTTTGTTTGAGAACAGTGTTGTCGATACGAAAATCCAAAGTTGTTGAACTGCTATAAGATGAATAGGATTATCAGGGCGGAAAAGATAAATAAATAAAAAAATCACATGATTAACCGCTTACTATTCCATCAATCCAAGCCAATCGCACGGTTGATCTCAACCAGAAACACAAAAGCGAACAGGCAGACCCTGACTATCGCCCGCCCGCAGAGCCGCCCACTCCTGGCGAGTAAATCGTTACCGATTTGGATTTGTGCTACTGTACGTGGTACTCACCTCACTCTGCAGCGCCGATCAGTAGTGTGGATTCCTTGACGGTCAGTCTGACCTTGATTGTGACCCTATTTTTTCTCTCTCTTTTTCGTTGTTTCCTTTTTCCCCCTTCCAATGCCCCCGCCATTTGGATGGCGAGACACTAAGCAATGACCTCGGAACCCCGTGCCTTGTCAGACAGCTACCTAAGGTGACTAACCTAGCAACTAGCTGCACTGCACCGCACCGCCGAGCATACCTAGGTACATACTATACTGTACAGTACTGTATGGTACAGTACAGTAGCTCAGTCTTAGCTGTATGCCGATCAATATTTTTTGAAGCTCCGTTCCGCAACACCCAGCACGGCTTGCACGGTACGGTCGTCGTCCCACATTCGGATCAACTGTGTAGCCGGGCTTGTTATGCAACATTGCAAAAAAACCCCTCCAACCAAAATCCCAAAACCTGCCCTGCACGCGCTCGCACAACTTGCTTTGCTTCCCCCTGCCTGCCATCGACGTAAGGCAAATTCGCTACTGTACTACTTACTGGTACGGACACTAACACCTAAATATCAAACTTGATGAGCGCGAGTCAGGCCATCTACCACAACCACATGGGCTCTGCCAAGTGCCTCATGCAGTTTTGGCCGTCCAATGGCGTCAGGCTTGTCCGACGACGTCACACCAAGGAGGGTCTCAACCTGCCCTGTCAAGGCCTGTGTAGCACGTATTACCAAGAGTCGTGCTTTTTGGGCTGGCATCTCCCTTACATGGCTTTGATGTTGGAACCACGACAGGCATGCGGCGAAAAATAGCTACCAACGTAATTTTACCACACAAGCAACTTACATACGCATACCGCTGTCTGTTTTAGCGAATACCGGGACAATAGAGTTTCGAAGTAACGCTTGTTGTCGGATCATTACCAACTGAAAAAAAAATAAAAACAATGACATAGGTACCTTACCATACTTAGACGACCCGCCCCAGCTTCTAGGGCCGTGATGGATTTGCGCATCAGGTCTTGGCCCCCTGAACAACTAAGTCGGGTAGCTCAGCCTCAGCCGCGTCCGGCTTTTTTCTCCGCTGCTCGCTGGTTTTATCCTTGTTGTTCTTTCTTTAGCTCTGAATGATACACCGCCGAAAGAAGAGAAAGAAAAGAATTAAAGAATTTCTAAAAATTCAATCACCGCAACAACGAGATTTACACAAGCTACATGACTTGTGCTTTCTTTGCTGTGCTGATCAAGCCAACAGCCAAAACACCGGACGGGAAATTTGGGCACACCGTTGGAAATTGATGAGCCTCGCACGGTAAGGCGGTGCCTTCGGAACCAAAAAAACGGCCAATGGAAAAAAATGCAGATCGATTCTTCATCCGCCAACCAGCAGCCATGTGTCGCCATTTCTTCGGGCAAGGGCAATGTTTATCGGGTTTAAACCCAAGTGGAAATGATAATCGTTTGCCATCCACACCAGAACACAAAAGAAGTCTCCAACCACCCCCTTGTCTTTTTACCGCCGAAATGATCCTTGTAGTGGCTTTTACTGTGTGGAAATTTCTTGTTAGGACGAACAATTCAGAAAAAAAAATACAAACCGGCCTTGCATCATAGCTCGGCCTACCCACCAGGGTATACCCACAAGCGTCTATCTGAGGATTGTCTTTATCCCGCACACTGATGAATCTCGTCCTATCAACTCCCTGCTCCCCACAAGGCAGGACGACTCGAATAAGTCTTGGACATGAAAACTCGTTCATGTTGGCGGTTCCACATTTTGGGCACGCCTCCTTGCCCTGACCCTGTCGTTACCAAATTCACTCCTTTGTTCCCTGCTCCCCTGGGGGCGAGCTTATCGAAAAGATGCCCGCGTCCTTGCTGTTTGGGATAGTTTGCGTGGCACCCAAAAAAAAGGCGTCCACAGTATCAAAAAAATAAAAAAATAAAAAAAAATAATGATAGCCAGGCAAACGTAGGGGGGGTGGGACATGGTTTTGAACCATCTTCTCTTTTTCTTGTGACAATCTCTCGGGTATAAGTAGATGGCCGTCAGACCCAAAATAAACCCCAGAAAACATCACTTCATTCTCCAGTTTCCTCCCCATATCATACGCTAGCATCTATTTCATGATTCAGTACTATTAAGATTTCTGCTTGACTTGCAATCATAGTTAGCTTGAAAGGTCAACATCGTCACCAGTATCGTCATCATCTCTATAACGTCACCGGGTCTTCTCGAGCTTCCTTAAGGACTCGCGTTTTCCACATCACAACTCTTCATTTTTTCTTCTGTTGTCAACCTTCCAAAACCACCACCACCTCCAAGCACAAACAAAAAAAGGAATCAAAAAAATGTCGTCTCAACCGCAAAGACCCGCCGGCCCCGTCCGGACCCAGTCGGCCAGCAGCTTCGCCGGTGCCTTCGACGTAGCCCGCCACAAGCTCGACAAGCAGCTCGACAAGGAGATGCGCAACGAGCTCAAGAGCCTCGCCCTCGTAGAATCTGACTCCTCCACACCGACCAGCCCCGGATCCTTGGCATCAGATTCGGGCTCCGGCACACCCAACAGCCCCGGATCACCCCTGACTGCCGCCCTCACCCCCCTCGCAGATCCGGACGTTGCTGAGGAGTTTGCTTTTGCTTTCGACATTGATGGCGTCCTCATCCGTGGAGGCAAGGTCATCCCCGAGGCCGTCGAGGCCATGAAGGTCCTGAACGGCGAGAACAAGTATGGAGTCAAGGTGTAAGTGTAACAGACCCCACCAGAGTGGGAAGTCATCCCACCTCTCCCCCACCTGTCACCACAAAAGCCAAAACCCATAAAGTCCACTGACACGCCAAAAATAGACCTTACATCTTCCTCACCAATGGCGGCGGCAAGACCGAGGCCGAGCGCTGCAAGGACCTCTCCGCCCAGCTCGAGATCGAGGTTTCGACCGGTCAGTTCATCTGCGGCCACACGCCGATGAGGGAGCTGGCCGAGGAGCACCGCACCGTGCTGGTGGTCGGCGGCGAGGGTGAGAAGTGCCGCGAGGTGGCCGAGGGCTACGGGTTCCGGGACGTCATCACGCCCGGCGACATCATCAAGGCCAACGCCGCCACCGCCCCCTTCCGCAAGCTCACGCCCCAGGAGCACTCCAACTCTCGCGACCTGCTGGCCCGCACTGGCGGCGACCTGTCCAAGATCGTCATCGAGGCCGTCTTCGTCTTTGCCGACAGCCGCGACTGGGCCAGCGACCTGCAGATCATCATCGACGTCGCCATGAGCAAGGGCGGCCGCCTCGAGACCAGGTCCGAGACCTTTGACGAGGGCCCCCCAGTCTACTTCAGCCACAACGACACCCTCTGGGCCGCCCAGCATGAGCACGCCCGCCTGGGCATGGGCGCCCTCCGCCGCATCGTCGAGGTCGTCTTCTCCGACGTCACCGGCGGCAAGGGCACCCTGCGCGCCCACTCCTTCGGTAAGCCCCAGGTCCCGACCTTTGAGTTCGCCACGCGTCTGCTCCAGCGCTGGCGCGAGGATCGCCACGGCCTCACCTCGGGCGCGCCCCCGCCCGAGACCGTCTACTTTGTCGGCGACACCCCGGAGAGCGATATCCGCGGCACCAACGCCATGGACGCCGTCAGCGATAACGAGTGGTACTCGATCCTGGTTAAGACGGGCGTCTACCAGGATGGCACCGTGCCCAAGTACGTGCCCCGCGTCACCGTCGACACCGTCCTCGACGCCGTCAACCACGGCATCGAGAGGGAGATGGAGAGGAGGAAGGCCGCCGCTCTGGCCGCGCCAGCTGTCGCTGTCGAGAAGGGAGTTAAGATGCAGCTCACCGAGCAGGAGAATGCTGTCGAGCACCTCGAGGTTGTTGCATAAGCGGAGGCGAGACCTTCATCTTCCTTTTTTTTTCTTTTTCGTCTCGGTGGTTTCCAATTGGTCTTCACTTCAGTCTTGATACCACGACGGTTTTGCCCATGGTGGCAAACCGCGATTTACCATCGCTCGTTTGATCCTTCATATTTATTTTTTTCCTCTTTTCTCTTTTTTTCGTCTTATTTTCCTTTTTTGCATATCTTGTTTCACGAAGCACGAACTGGCGGTCATCGGGTAATGGACTCGAAAAATATTTCATATGGGTTATTGGCTTGGTTTGGGTTTACTACAGGATAGACAACAGATCATGTTAGAATTGGAGTTTTATATATTGGGTAACTTTTGCTCACCTTTTCCAACTGCATTGTGATTTGCAAACATGGACTATCATTATTATGATGCATCTCCAAAGATGGTAATCCATTCATGTAGTTGTTTTGGCCACCTCACCAATGTTTGTCTGTTTGGATTCATATGCCTGTTTAACTCGTAGACATCGCGATGTATCTTGGTTCTTCGTTGCTGTGCAAGTCAGTCCAAGGCATAGTGTTGAACCATCCAAATGGAACACGATATGAAGACCAGTTTGAGTCATAACGCCATTATTCCATGGATTAACATTGCCCATTGAGCATGAATCTGTTCCAATCCCGAGAAGTTATTGCTCTGGGCAATACCTGGCGCCTGCCAGATTCGTGGTAGATGGATATCGTGCTTTGTTGAAGCCGTCGGATCGTAACGCCGAGGTTCGGCGTAACTGAAATCGAGAGATAGGTAGTCGACATGAAGCAGCCGTCGAGAGCAGCAAGGTGGGCCCCCTACGACTCCCCAAAGCCAAACCCACCCCAAACGCTCCCGGCCTTCCATCCAGCCTCGTCGACCGCCCTCCGTCGCCGCTCTCGTTCCACCAGCGCCTCCTCGACGCTCACCCCCAGCCCGAACCCAGGAACCTCCTCCCTCTCAACACGCAACCAGCCCCTCGGGCCCGCAACGACGTCCACCGCCGGCGACGCGAGCCCATCCTCACCATCCCCGGCGGCGGCGGCGGCGGCAGCACCTACGGCGCCACCCACCACAACAGTCCCCCACCACTCGCGCCCGCCGCTGCCATGCCGACCGTACACGAGATGCTGCTCTGCGATGGCGACGGCGGCGCGGATCACGGCCGACTGCGGGCCCGAGGTGCGGGCGGGCCGGTGAACGTGCACGTGGGCGAGGTCTGCTGGCGTAGGCCTGGTGATGTCGTTGCCGGTGTCATCTGGGGGAGACGACGACCAGGGAGTGCACTGCAGGACTCGGACTGGGTCGAAGCGGCAATCGAGGTCGACGACGACGACGGCCTTGCTGTGCGGCGGGGCGATCAGGGTCGCGATCAGGAGGTGCAGCAGGGCGAGGTGGCGGCCCGATATGGACACGAGAGCTGAGCCGGTCGCTCGGCCATGGCGTGCTGCTAGGTCGTTGAGAGGTGCGATGGGCAAGGTTTTTGGTCGTGGTGGTCCCCTGCGTTTGCTGTCGGGAGTTGTTGTGGTTATCGATGTTGGTGGTGGGTTTGGGCCCGTCACATGATGTGTTTCTGCATCGAGGGCGGTGATGGATACCCGAAGGGAATTGAGAATCTGGATGACATGTTAATAAATAAAATAAAACCGCGATTAAATTTCATTCATATTAAAAATGCGTAGACAATTTGATAAAAGTTGTTTACTTGTCTCGAGCTTTGTCAAAATACGCTTATCCAAATAGTTTTGTTGTTGAAACGATAAAAAAAAGAAATTGCTCATCCTTTCCCTTTCCTTCTCCAACCACTAACGTCATCGACATCGACATCCACGTCGTCGACATCATCGACCCCAGCTCACCTACTCAAAAGAGCTCTAGGGAAAAACCAAGAAGACAACAAATAATTCTAGAAGAGGGGCAAATCTTACCTCTTCAAGCGTCGTCTCCTCAATCTCCCCCAGCATTCTGGCGCCGGTAGATCCGGTCGCCGTCATTGTTACACAAGGAAAAGGAGAAAAAAAGGAGAAAAAAATACCAAGAAATAGCTTGAGAATATGCCGCAGATAATGGCCTTTCAAGCCGCTAAGCTCCCCGATGCGGTGCAGGTCAACGAAGAGGGCAAGAAGCGAAAGCCGCTGGCCGGAGGTTCTGCTCCGTCCGACAACAGAATCGATCTGCGGCGCGACTGCGAGCTGCTGTCCATGCTCCAGCACAGCTGCGAGGTCGCGAGGCCCAATGAGCCTGGGTCGGTAGTCACGTGCTGGCCTGTGAGGCGCCTGTTTCGGAGGTGAGTTTTTGTTTTTCTTTTTTTTCCTGCTTATTTCTACTTTTTTTCTGATAATCTTTGGCTTTTTAATTGGTTGGTACTGATGAATGCTTTTGTTTGAATGCAGATGTCAAGATAGAAAGGGTCCGTTTATGGTCGAGACAACGGCATGGGAAGGATTCGAGGGCTGTCCTGCCGATAATCCGAAAGGTCTCGTACATGCCGTAGACAACAAGCAGCCAGTGGCCGGGAAATCTTCGGCATGGCATAAAGCGTACTGGAGTTGAGATACCTATTATGACATACAACAACCTAGCACTTAGCAATACTGGACTCCGTCGCTGATCGTCGATGTCTGCTGGATCAACCTTGGCCTGGTTTCGTCGTGTGATATGTGCCCAAGTGGGTAGTTCATGCATCATCCTTCCCTAGATATTATTTCATGTGAGGCATTCAACCGCAAGTAACTCCCATTACCAGTCATGGCCGCGTCCGGACAGCTCTATGCCGTCATGGCCCAACGAGTTACATGCCTTTCTCCATACCTTTCATAGACAGACAATCTATATCCACCGACGCATCTGCATATTCAGTCACGTCCAAAACATCGGAACCTTGCTTGAAGACAATTGCACGGGGACAAAGGAAAGTAAGGATGCGAATTGCTTGTGACTCCGTCTATAGCTCTACGTCGCCAGCTGCGACTCTCGGCAAACCCAATCACGTCTAGCCCGTCACCCTTCCCCCAAAGAGCTGCTACTCTGTTCTTTTCGCCGTCACGCCCACAATTCCACTCAATCAAGCACGTGCAGCAGCCCTCTGGTCCTCGAGCTTCTTGTAGTAGTTGTCGCGCATGTTGGTGCGCGGGACGTGGTATCCGTACCTAGACCGTACCCGTCGGGGGTTAGCAAATGCTACATGACGAGTCGTTTTGACCGCTTGGAACCAATTGCCATCGTCTTCTTGGAAGAAGAAGGAATGGTTCATGAAGGAGTTCGTATGTAGTCGCCATACCAGTAGAGGCTGCCCATGGCAGTTCCAAGACCTGTAGACGGATAGATGTTAGCAATCTACGCATTGAACGATAAAAGAAAATGGCATGATGGCTGCCGTTTCGCTCGGGCAGAATCCCTTCAATCCGTACACCCTCCACCATCAAATCGAGTTTTCTCTCGCGGGTAGACACGTACTGAGACCAATTGAGAGGTCGAGGATGAGGCCCCTACGGAGCATCTACATCAGAGTCACCAAAAGCCCGCGTTAGCTTGCCAATTCCATCTCAATCCATAAGCCAGCGGCCAAACTCGGCATCGCGCCGGTGGTGTCGAGGCCCAATCGCGACCCGTTCCAATCCGCACACCTGGTCGGGAGAGACAAGGCCGCCCTGCTGCACACGTACACCAACGATGGGCTTGACGGCCATTCTGTCAATTGATCGGTCGCAAATTCTTCTCGAAGTTTTTTTTTCGGTCGGGTAACTGGGTTGCGTGAGGTGGGGTTGCTGTTTCGGTTTGCGGTCGATTTGATAAATGAGATTAAAAGCTTCAATCCAAGTTCTTTCCCGAGTGGTCTGACGATGCTTCGGCAACAGCAAGGCTAGTGGGTGGAGCTCTGCCTAGGACAGCTATCGCACGTGACTTTGGCAGGAAAGCTATCAGGACGCAGGTACCGATTGGTTCAATTGGCGGCAGGTGTGGGTGGTAATTGACATTATGTCAGCAGATGCATCTCCCGAAATTTTGGGAGCCGCGTTTCTTTGAGTGGAAAGGTTCAACATGGGAAACGCTCCGACGACGACGAGGAGGAGCAAGAGGTGATTGAACACAACCACCATTAGCAGCAGCACGGTCTCTGCTCACGTCGCCCCGAGCATTCGCAGCGACAAGAAGATAAAAAGAAGTACAATCACGCGACAAGACACGATGAGCTTACACCTCCAAACAAGGCGGGCTCTTGCAGCCGGTTGGTGTCCGCCCATCCACCTTTTCTCTTCCAAAGGCGGTGCTGTCACTTTTGCAGCAAAGAATAGCCATGGCACACATACCAAAACCAAACAAAAAAAACTATCCGTACCTTCAGTCTTAGCTAACCTCTTCCCGTCCACCTCGGCCACGCCTTTTGCTTAGCCTGTAGCGCCCGCCCGATATCGCGCCAGCAACAGCTCCGCGGCTTCTTTAGCAGGAAGAACTTCTTCAAGTCTTCGTCCGACAACAAGAACGATTTCACCAGCAAAACCATCGAGGACGCCATGAAGAGGCAGAAAGACCAAGAGGCCCAGGAAAGGGCCAACGCGCTCGCCATCCAGCAGCGCCTCGGCCGCACAAAGCTGGGCAGCGAGTCCATCTTTGACGAGAAGGACGACGTCGAGGCCTCAGGCACCGCCGACGAGGCTGCCGGCAGCGGGACGGAGTCGGGCGGAGCCACCCACAAGCCCGGGACGATCCCGGGGATGATCAGGACGCACGAGGCCATGTGCCGCAGCACGACTCCGGACCCGCGAGGCAACATGCGCTTCACGCGCAAGATGTTGACGCGCTACGTGGGCCGGGCCCTGGACCCCGAGGGCCGCGAGACCAAGGCCGAGCGGCTGGCGCGCACCGAGCGGACCCTGACCTACCGGGGTCCCGTCTGGCGCCTGCCCCCCAAGAAGCACGTCAAGCTGGCCCGCCAGATCGCCGGCAGGACGGTCGACGACGCCATGATCCAGATGCGCTTCTCCAAGAAGAAGTTCGCCCGGGACATTGGCATCACCCTCGACGCCGCCAGGGATGAGGCCGCCGCCGTGGCCGGCATGGGCCTCAAGGAGCCGGCGGGCGAGAAGTCCAAGGCCGAGAAGATCCAGCTCAAGAACGGCCAGTGGGTTACCATCACCGACCCCAACAAGCTGTACATTGAGCAGGCATGGGTCAACAACGGAAGGAAGGTCTTTGCCGGCCTTGAATACCCGGCTAGGAGAGGTCATATCCCCAAGTGGTCAATCCCCACCAGTAAGTCAAACAACCTCGTTGCAATTTTGTTGATTTGTCGGCACGTCATGTGTGGAAAACCGCGTTTACTGACGGCCCGGGTTACACAATAGACTTGAACCTTGTTCTCAAGGAGCAAAGGACACTTGTCAGGCAGTATAAGGAGAGGAAGGCCAAGGAGGACGCGCGCAAGCCCTGGGTCCATCTGCCCAACAGACCGGTAACAACCCAGAGGCAACACTACTCGTGGTAAACCAAGTCCTTGACCCCAAGACAACCAGTATCACGGCTGCGTCTTGACACCCTTACTCTCCTGTTTCTGTCGCGAACATCTGTACAAAAGCTTTGATGGGTTATATTGGCATTACTGCCATGAGATGAAATGTACTTGTAAAACTAGAAGTCAATCAAACATAAAGGCCTCTTGTAGATTATTTGCGATCTAGACTTTAAAACAATTAAACTTCCTAGACTCCTCGTTTGATACGTGCATACCACTTCTAGAACTAGACTAGACTTGTAACTGCAACGTACAGGTTCAGAGACAGACGTCAACAATTAAGCCAAAGATACCTTAGTTAGGCATGCGTAACAGTCACTAGAACACGCTGAACAGAAATCTCCGATATTTTGCTAACTGATACGTCTGATAACTCCACCCCCAAAAATCAAAGCCAACCATGAAAGACATCACCAACACAAAAGTTCACTGGCTTAAAATCAAGGCATGAAAGCAAGTTAAGTAAGTCATGTTAAACATCATCGTCATAAGATCATTTGCAACCCCCAGTAACATTTGTCGCCAAAACTTTAGCCTCAAAGCCGAAAACAAGGAACATGCGTTCAACACATCATGGGACGGGGCATGAGGCAATAATATAGCCTGTATTTGATGGAAGAAAAGAAGGCAAGTGACGGAAAGCCATCCGCATCCCAATTTGTTTTTTTTTCCTTTTGGATCAAGAAATATGCTTGATCGGTAATTTATGAACATAGAAAGAAAAGAGTAACAAACGAAAAGAGTTTTGTTCACTTCAAACCATGTTCCTTGGCGTCTGTCTCGGCAACATATCTTCGTATCGTCGGCTCTTAAAGTCAATGTCAGAAGGCGAGCTGCTTTGGTACTTGTCGTGGAAGTGATCACCGGCGTACGTCCGGCCGGCACCAGGCATAGGCTCGCTAATCTTGAGGCGGCGAAGCTGGTCGTTATCCTGGCGCTGGTTACGCCTGTGCAGGAATACGCAGACCAGAACACCAATCAGACCGAGTGCCGCCACAGCGCCGCCAACAGCAATACCGATTTTAGCCGTGTTAGATAGCCCCTCAGCCGACTTCTCACTTGCTGCGGGCGCAGCAGTTGCTGAAGAAGTCGCCGAGGATGAAGTAGTGCTGCTGCTTTGAGTCGAAGATGAGGTGCTGCTTGATGAGGTTGTTGGCGCAGCCGACGCTGACGTTGAGCTGGGTGTTGTCGAAGCGGCAGGGGTAGTAGGTGCAGCAGCCGAGGTTGGTGGCGCTGAGGTAGAATGAGGCGCACTCGACGCTGCAGTGGATGGGGCTGGAGAAGCAGATGTGGCAGCAGCCGGGGGAGGACCAGCAGCAGCTATTAATACAGTCAGCTCAGGGGCCTTTCTCATATAGCAGCTATTCCGAAGACCATTAGGTGACACAGTGACACATACCAACACAAACAGCATCGACATATACGTTCAATGCAGAGTGGACTGCGTTTGCATCAGCGCCACAGCTCTGAGTCACACAGTCTTTCAGACCATTGCGATAGTCGGGTTTGTCGCAGAGGCACTTCTGGTCGGCAGGAGCACAACCCAATGTGCCCTTCATGCTATTGAAGCAACCTTGCTGTAGTGCTCAATGTGGTTAGCTGACAGCCCAAACAAAACACCTGCATGCAGCGGAACGAGATGTTCCCCCCAATGCAACCCCCTCAGTTACATTAGCCTGCTGCAAGGCCACCCAGTGACCTGCGGTTGCATGGCGTATGTAAGAGGTATAGTATATTGCAGCAACTCGACGTCATGAGAACTGGAAAAACTATCTCCTCTCCGACGGGATCCCAAACCACATCGTGGGGTACGGAAAGATTAAAGCGATGGGAGAGATGGAATTGCAAACTGGAAAATGAGACTCACCCCGCATGCCGGGACAGGGTTGATGTCCTGAGCCAAGGCCAGACTGGCCGCAAGTGAGACAAGAAGCAAGGCAACGCGCATTTTTGCTGATTTTATTTGCGTGAGAAGTCCAAAAGGAATATCTGGTCTGGAGTTGCTTGTTTGGATGGTGAGCCGAGCAGGAAAAGAAGAAGAAAAAACGGGTTGGTTGATCGACGACGTTCGTGGGAGGGCCCAAGTTGAAGATGTACAGCACGTTTGACTGCACAAGTCAGGGAAGCGTGTTGTCAAGAGTTGTCACGCTTTGATCCTCGCAGTAGGATTCTTCGGCGTTGCGCGCGATCGTTTCGGTAACACAGGGTGATGATAGTTCACACCCTGAACTCGGTTTGGTGGTACCACAACAGTGAGAGGCTGATGAGGATTCGTATTTGATCCCGTAAAGTGGCAGATAGAGCTGAGTTGAACGGCTGACTGGCACGGTAGTACGGGCTATGCAGGCCTGTCGAAAAGTAGGTACAGAGAATTGAAGAATCGTCGGAAAAAGACACGGAGGATAGAATTGAAGACGAGGACGCCAGACCCCGTGGGCTTTGACCAAATTGAAAAGGCGAAGATGATCACAACCGAGCTCGAGAGGCCACCAAGGGAAAGGCGGAAGGTAGGACCGAAGAGTTGAAAGTCGCGAAGAAGAAAAACCTTGGCGAGGAAAGAGCAGAATAAAAAAAAGTAAAAAAGGAGTCAAAGGAGTGACGGGGAAGGTATGGTAAATAGATGATACCTAAGAGAGGAAGAGGTTCTCACGAGAACGGAGGAAAGAACGAATGAATAACAAGGAGCGAACCCGATTACAAGTAAAAGGCCAAAACAGGAAGGAGCGGAACAGGCGCAAAGCGGCTCTCAGTCAGGACAGTCAGGCAAGAGTTGCTTATTGCATTTGCTCTCGGTAATGGGGGAGCTCTGCAGGAAGAAAAGAAAATAGGAACCTCGAAATGTGCCCTGACGACAAGTAGACCGGGTTGGGACCAAAACCAGAGCTAGGAAGCCGCCTGGCAAAAAAGAACGGACGGAAATCGAATTAATATGCAATATCAGCGCGCTTTTCCTGGATGCCCGCAATCAATCACATCAGCTGGGTCCGGCTGGGATGTGGGAGGGGGCGTGTGTACCCGGGCAGCCAAGACCCCTGGATTGAACGACACCCTGTCGCGGGAACAGTAACTGACTTGCGAAGCCCCGCTGACAAGCAGTGGTGGGTCCTAGGTTTCGCTCACTCTTTCTGAAAGGACTCGTTTGCGCCCGTGTCCCAAAAGCTAAGCCAGGAGCCTTGCCAAAAAGAGAGGCCGGTTTTGCTCCCTGCATCCATCGCGTCACCTCAACGAATTAATGTCAAACCAGGTAAACAAAATGAATAATTTGTGGTCTGAACTATTTTTCTTGCTACCAAGCAGGCGAACAACCGCAAAGTACCTACATTACCTAGGTAACTTAGATGACTGAGCAGCAAGCTTTGTCCCAAAAAGCCGTCACTCATCGGAATCAAGCGCCCTCATCCTGCCAAGTTTACTTACAGGGCGGGGCCTTGAATACGGCATGCATGCAACTCCAAGCCCCTCTAACAACGGCGAGGATACCTTCGTGGGCAGGAGGATAATTGGAGCCGAGCGCGGCAACGCGGATAATGCTTCGAAATCGGCAAAACCGAAGATAATAAGACCTTTTTTTGCTCAAACGAGAACATTCCCCCATACCTGTCCTCCCGCCGATCGGAGTAACATCCCACCACACCCTCTTCTACCGAGAACCACGGATTGTTGTCAATGCGATCAATTATAGCAGCTGGTCGCTCGATATAGCCGGTCGTGTTCCCCAGGTTTGGGCCTCGCCTCTTTTTTTCCCTGATGACCGCAGCAGCCGCGAATATAACACCATCTATTATTCGTCCAACACTCTTGGGTTGACGCCGCAGTAAGCGGCTGACTTTTTTTTGTATTTTCTCTCACCGGTATAATATGGTCCAGTTTTAGACATTTTCTTTTCGCATTCTGCATTCTGTTTGAGACATTTGTTTTTTGTTTTGTTTTGGGGGCGTGGTGGTATTCATCGCATTCCGGCAGTTCATAAATCCCTCCCTTGATCTGATTGTGTATCCGTTGGCTGTTGCACCCTCAGCTCCCGGACGAGCTGTAACAAGAATCGCGCGCAAGGGATGTATTTTGTCGCTCTTGTTGGCGCACTTGCCGCCCCCTTTATCACTTTGTGTCCACACTCACAGTCCACCAACGAACGTCGTCGTCACCTTTGCCCTTTTTGCTCATCCAAATGAAGTTGATAAGGCGGGCAAGGACAAGGGTTGAGGATCTGTTGCAGGGACCCCTTCGCATCAGCCACACTCTGCCAGCCAGTTGGTCTCTTCTTTTTTTGTTTTTTTGCCCATGGGCTTTTCCGGGCCCACGAAAAGAAAATCCAGGGGCACCGCGGGGCCGACCAGCTTGGCACCCTTTAAAGAACACCCCAAAAAAGTAAACGAGCGGAAGGGTTAGCCTAGGTGGTACTGAAGGGATTACGTGGTTTCTAGAATACTAGCTAGCTCGAAAACAGTAATTATGGAAACAGATGCATTCTACTTTTATTGAGTATCAACGTTCAGGTCGTGTTTGATGTTTGTTGTTGGGTTTTTCTGATCCCTCAGCGTGCCGAGTGAACCGTTTTTTTTTGCCCTTGCCTTGACAGGTAGGTAGTCATAGTACCGGAGACATTCATGTTTGTTCCTGTTCGCTGATTAGCTGCAATATGCGACTTTGGGCCGGCGTGTTTCAGAACCAGGGGGTTGACAGGAACCACAAAGTACCAAGGATTCCCCCAATCAAGGGAGAGCTTCAAAAGTTAACTCTGGCTCGACTGGGCAGCCTGGGCGGTTGCTTTAATTTTCATTTAACTGACTTGCTGGGCAAAAAAAAAACTGCAAATACATGTACACAATTCTCATGTCCATTGGCTTGTTCTGCATGGGGAAATGCTTGTTGCACAGTCGCCGATCACCACTCAGCCACTTGCATTCCCCTATTGTAATTACTGTACTGCACATTTGATCCAACATGGAAATTGGGCAGATCTGCATGTGTGCACCGAATGGACGGGAGCCGGGCCGTTGTACAGCCAGCAGCAACTACTGTATGGTACGTAAAACTTTGGATGATTGCATGTCAAAGTCAGGCCCACAACCTACTACCTTGCGTAGAACCAACAGTCCGGTTGTCGTTAGTGAAGCGCTGCAGCGCTGCACGCCCTCTTGCTGGATCTGACCGGATCAATTTATCATACGAGACTAGAAATAGTAGCAGAGGTACCTTGCGTTAGCTGCCGTGGGAAATGTACACTTTTGAAACTGCAAAGAAGGCATCCGGCAAAATCCTGGGCCGCAATTGAAATCATTGGGAGCCCGGCAGATTTCTTTAACAAGCCGTTGAAGACGCTACACATGCTACACACAAGCGTGTGCGACCATCTAATGAAACATGACGCGCCGTGGATGGCTCCTTTTCATGCTTTCGAAAGCACACAAAAAAATACAGAACAATAGTTACATGCTTGACGATGACTTGATCACGCGCAATGCATCCGCATAACGGCTACCTCCGTCTGGGCGGGATCGGGAAGGAAGAGCGGGATTGTTAACTCTCGTGACCCATGGCGGATTTGAGGCAGCATCCCTGTTCTGTGATGATTGCTTTTATGCCTAACACGTTAATGCTCCCCTATTTTTGTGCAAATTTCCAACGCTCTCTGGGTTTTGTTTTTCCTTTTTTTTTCTCTTCACTTTCGCCAAGGACTTTTTTGTGCAACCGGGGAATATGCAAAACACCACCTTTTTGACATCGAGGCGGCCTTGGCCTGGTCCCTGGATTTTACTTTTTTCGTCTTTTTTAGCGCCAAGTTACCGATGTGCTGCTCTTGGCGTCGAATTTCCCCTGATTTCGATCTTCCCATCACCTCTTGCCTTGTGGATGAGTTACGCAGCATGAATGGGGACGGTGATTTAGAAATGACCCAAGTCGCCTCGTCGCGTCCTGCGCGTCGGCGCATCCTCACAGGCCCAACAGCCCGGTTGCATGATGGATGCCTCCGCCCCGTCATTTCGCGATCGTTCCAGAATACTGGTTTTTTTTTCTCTGATGTTGGCCCCGTTTTGTACCTTCCGGCGCCCCCGCAGCACCCTGACCGATCTGCATCAGTGGAAATTCGATTGGGCAACGATGAATGCGGATCACGATATCGCATTGAGGATTGGAAAACTTTCTCACCTTGTCCCTTTCTTCCGACCGTCATGTTACGGTAAATTATTTTTCTGCTCACTAAAAACCAATGAACAAAATCGGACGAGGTCTCCCTGTTTCGAGTTAAAGACGTTGAGCGGGGGATACATGATGAATCTCGGTTGTGGAGCCGACTTCTTTGTTTGCGCTTTGCTCTCTCTCTCTCTCTCTTGCTACGACGTCATGACTAACGGTCCGTTTCGAAACTCATGCGTTACCACATGATGCCTGACTTTCACTGGCACTTGTCTTCCCGTGGCTTTGACGTTCCTCGTCGTTGATGTTGCTCTCCTGATGGATGAACATTCAGTCAAAAGTCAACTCGCACAGGTCGCCAGTTGCCAATTTTGGCTCGTTTATCGGACGGCGGGTACCTGCATATAGATTGTCATTGTGTGTGAGATTTTAGCCCCCTGGGGTCCCGAGCGCTGCTCTGTGAATGCGCATCTTGAGTAACCATCACCTTTGCTCGTCTGGTTATGCGGTCATCCACCGGGTGTAATGCCGTTTAACTTCTGCGTCTGGTTCCATAACATCAGTCGTGCACAAGCCCTTGGGTATTTGGCTGGCTTCCCAAGTGTAGGGACCTTGCAGGGCGGAGCGAAACGACCCGGGTGACACCAGCACCGGACACTACGTCACAAATATATTGCAGTACTCTAGAGCTTCCAATCCTGCCTGTCATGGCTTTACCGCGGTTTTGACAAGAAATGTTCGGTTCGGGTTTATGCATATGGTGATACAGCCCGTTGGTATGTCAATCCCCCGTTGGAGTGTCAGAAGCACAAGTTGAGAAAGGAGTAAGGGCATGGACGGGATGAGATTGAAGATGGTAGCCAGCCGGCAAACTTTCGTCTGCAAGGTCACCTGGTACAAGCAGTGACAGTGTTGCACATCAAGCAGAGGATGGTGGTCCTTGACCGCATTGGCTCGAGGAATCTATGGCTTTGCGTGATAAATGGAGATTGAACTCCAGCGAAGAGATCGGCACAGTCGTGCATTTCAATACTCAAAATATGGAGTATGAGTTGATCCATTCATGATTGATTGGAGATAGGGCGCGGGTTCAATTCGCAGGTTCGCCATAGCCTTCATCCAGTCGCTTTGCCATTGGTTGCGCCCCCTCCGTTCCGAGGTATTTGAATTAGCCACTTGCTTGACTGACAGCCGGTTTTGGTTCGCAGTAGCTACAAGGCCAATATATCCGTTACGTTACGGTTCTCAACGTTGTCTGCGCCCCTGCTTGCGAGGTACTCATATACCACTAGCGAGTCCAGTCTGTCTTATAATTTCCTTCAGTATGCCAGGTCAGTATCTCGGGCACAATATAACGTCTCTGTGGATTCAGTAGTAGTCAATCAACCCGACCAGCGTGTCGGCGACACTGATGATAGTATGATGATAGTATAATGTCGCGGATGCTTCGGCAGACGATATGGAAGTAAGCCAACCAATCAAAGTTCTGGCCAACGAATCAGGGTTCTGGCAAAGTGCTCGTTGTGGTATCGCGCTTATGCATCATCCGGTTCCTGTTGTTTGCGTGCCTCTGGTTCTTGAACTGGTGGAAAATCTAAAGCATGTTTTTGGGACTAGACTAGTTCTAGACACCTACAGTTTTCTAGTCCATGGTTTATCCGATGACAACCTCTCTGGTTCCTGGACTTGATCCATAGATCCATTACTATCAGTGTGATTTTCGTCTTCCATACTGAGTTTGTTGACACTGATACGGTTTTGTATAACGGTACCATGTTGGTAGTTGTCGAGGCATTGATCTTGTAGACGATTGCCATTTCGATCCAATATATTCGATATCTGCCTTGGTTACAGTACTTCGTTATCGGCTCTTGTACAATATACCAGCCAATCTACACCGGTATAAGCCTGGGTAGCAGATATGCTGACAAACCCCCGGATGTGTGAAAATATTTTTGCCCTCGAAACCAGCAATTCCCGGAACCTGGATGAGAAATGCTTCCTGGAAAGAGGTGAGGAAAATTGCGAGCCACACTGACCGGCTCTGGCTGCTTAGACTTGTGGTAAAAGAAAATTTCATTTTGAACCCGAGGTCTTCCACCAAGCTCTCGATGAAACAAGACACTATGAAGCACAAAATTTAGTAGCAATTATATCGCATACAAACATATAAAGCCTGTAGAAAAGCTAGATATGGGAACTACGGAATATGCAGAGATATCGAGGGACAAAGCAGATTATAGCTCGCCGCGTTTGCAGCCATACAGGTACTTATTTTATTGCCCATCTCAACGGCAAGCAGAAGACATATAGAAGCATATTGGCTTGTTTGGGGGATGTCAAGAATGCGGCGAGGTTTTGTCTTGGTACTCATCCGGTTCGATCATCCATTCGGTGTCATGAGACAGATGTAAGAACATCGCTCATTTACGAGCATCCAAGCCATTACACTTTGAGCAGAATAGTGCTCCTTGTTCTTGTCTCTATAATCATGGCTTTTGGCCAATGAATGACAAGTGTTGAGCACTGCCTGGAACCTGGAGGATTTGTTGCTCATTTCCCGATGCCAAACTTTCACACCAAGCCCAGTCATTTATATCTGGAAATATGCATGTATGCCTTGAAGGCTCGCCTGTTTCCCGATTTCTAGTTCTCCATTAAAACACGCAAAAGAAAAAGCGTGCGGCTTTTCTTTGTGCAGTTGTGTTTTTAACAGAGGGGAACTGCCATCACGTGCGAGCCGTGCTTCTAGCAATGAGGCCAAAATATACAATGTGGATGGCGCCAAGCTATATTGCTCCTCCGCGTGGTACGGAGCGGATCGACATGCGGGGTAGGTGGAATTATACACCCAGACTATTACGTTACTCTACCTTGTCGACGTAGCATCGGGTGGTCTGCATCGGGGGCCGGGACCTGATTTTTGGTTTTTCCTTGATGTCATGAATCTTCCGGTGGTCGGACATGTCGCCGATAATTCTTTTTTTCTTCTCTTTGGCCCGAACTTTTGCCTCGGCTGAGTGCAGAAGAATTAGTTGCATAATACCTCGAGCAGCAAGTTAATTCATGTATGTAGGGACGGGCCGACTACAAGCAATTCATCATGACCCCACAAATTCTTTTGGCTTGTTCGAGCGGTCAACATTGGAGGGTCTTAATGCTGTTCCTGACCAACGAGAAATATTAGCCGCTGTCTTTCCCATGTCTTAGTACATATTAAAAGCAAAACATCACAAGAACCAACGCGACAGAAGCAATCCGGTCGGATCGAGGATCTACCAGTAGTGCGTCGGTGGTTTCGCCCCAAAAATGTCTTGTGTTTCCCCAAAGCTCCAAGTGGTTCGGTCCAGTGACCCCGACTCATGATCAAACCCAGTCAAGTCAGTCCAAACAAGTCGGTGTGCAGGGCGCATCCAGTCGCCTATACTGCCTACCCACTTGCAGCGCCTTAATATTGTAATTACATCCCCGCACGTATACTACGTTGCTAGTAAACGCCTGACAAGAACCACAACACGCGCAGCCATGGATCTGCGGCCGCCTGCAGGGCGGGGGACCATGTGTTAGCATACGTCAGTTTGGCCGGATGAAAATCAATAAAGAAAAACAAGAGGAGGAAAAGCAAGTACCAGCCGAAACTACAAAATGACTAGGGGTCTAGACTTCTCTGTGCGCGCATCGGACGCTTCTTTCCTCCTTTCCTCTCTCCTTCACTCCCAGTCAGGCAAGCTACCTTGAGGATACGGATAGGATAGGTCGTCAGAGACCGCTATCGAAAGCCCAGCATGCGCGCAGCAAGAAAATCAGCATCTAGCAGCAGCAGGAGCACCAAAATGGCGGCCCAAGCTATCCTCCTGCTCGCCGGCCACGTCGTCGCCCAGTGCCCAGACTACGTAAAGTATTCGACACAGCGACACGAGCCTTTCAGCACGGGACGCTATGGCATGTCGTACATGCGCCCGCCGCCCGAGTGCCGGACCTTCCGCGCACCCGAGGTCGAGGATGTCGTCGACAGGATGAAGACGACCATCGCGGATCCTGACCTGGCGCGGCTGTTCGAGAACGCGTTCCCCAACACGCTCGACACGGCCATCAAGTGGCACGGCGTTGCGGCCGATGACCCGACTGAGGAGCTTACCTTCGTCATCACGGGTGACATCGACGCCATGTGGCTGCGCGACTCAGCCAACCAGTTGCAGAGCTACATGCCGGTCCTCAAGGCCAGCAGCAGCAAAGAAAGCATTGCTGGCCTGTTCAGGGGCGTCATCAACCTGCAGGCGCGGTACCTGCTCACGTCGCCATACTGCAACAGCTTCCAGGCTCCCGTTGAGAGCAAAATTCCGCCCGCCGTCAACGGCGCCGCCAAGGAAGACACAGTGACGCCACAGTACAGCAACTCATCCGTGTTTGAGTGCAAGTACGAGCTCGACAGCCTAGCTGCGTTCTTGCAGATCTCCGTGGACTACTACAACAAAACCCAGGACGCCGAGTTCTTCGGGAAGCACAAATGGAGCGACGCGGTGCGGGCGACGCTAAAGGTAGCGAGGGACATGCAGACGCCGACGTACGGACCCGACGGGCGGGTGCTGGCTTCGCCGTACATGTTCACGCGCGTCACACCCCGCGCAACCGAGACCCTAACCAACGACGGCGCCGGCAGCCCCGTCGGCAACGGCACGGGTCTGATCCGATCTGCCTTCCGGCCCAGCGACGACAGCACGCTGTTCCAGCTCTTCATCCCAGCCAACATGATGTTCGCGGCGAACCTGGGCGCGGCGGCCGAGATTGCGGCTAAGATCGGCGGAGGGGCGCTGGCTGACGAGATGCGGACCTTTTCCAAGCAGTTGCGCGACGCCATCACGGCGCACGGCATCATCCCCGACACGACCAATGGTGGAGTCGGCGTGGGCCGCGGAAACATCTATGCGTACGAGGTGGACGGATTCGGGTCGGCGGCTGTCATGGACGACGCCAACATCCCGAGTCTGCTGAGCGCGCCGCTTTCGGGCTACATTAGCCGGGACGACCCCGTGTACCGCAACACGCGCGCGGTGGTGCTCAATGAGAGGGGCGTCAACGACAACCCATACTTTATGCGCGGACCCGTCATCAACGCCATCGGTGGGCCGCACGCCGGACCTGGAAAGGCATGGCCCATGGCGAGCATCGTGCGGATCCTGACTAGCGACGACGACGAGGAGATCACGAGAGTATTGAAGGAGGTGGTTAGCAGCACCGATGGGCTGGGTCTCATTCACGAGAGCATCAATTCGCACAACCAGTCGGACTGGACGAGACAATGGTGAGTTTTGAAAAGAATTTTGGATGAGACTGGCCGACATTATTGACGACCACAAACTAATTCGATGGCTTTACTGCAGGTTTTCATGGGCCAATGGCTTGTTCGGACAAATGATCATAGACCTGGAGGGGAGGAAGCCCGACATTTTGAAGAAGAGCTTTCAATAGGCTGTGAAGTTTGTGCTTTGGTGCTAAATAAGTTGTCAGGTAAGGTAGTTAAGGTAGATAATATACCTAACCTAATTAGCTTACCTATGGCTGTATGCAACAATTCTTCCGATGATCAACAAATTTATCTTGAAGTAATTGGCTCGATAATTCAGGCTGAGAATTTCAGGGTTTGTGGAGTGATAATTGATTGGATGCAACACTGCAAGGCAATGCAAGCAAGCAAGCAAGCAAGCAAGCAAGCCAGCCAGGCAGCCAGGCAGCCACAATGCGGAGAGAGTCGAGTTAGGTTGACGAAAAAGAAATGTGGCACAATGGTACAGTACGGAACGCGCCACGTTGACCCCAGCTTCAAGCAGGAGCAGGTAACCTGTATGGAGACCTTCCCGAGTAAACATGATACCTGCGCTCGAGTCAACCTCGCCGTGTCTTGTAACTCAATCCTTTCCTTTGACGCTGTTCAGGACTTAGCTAAGCTTGAGGACGTAGAATAACTGGCGACTTTCTTTATCGAGCTGCAATTTGTTTCTTTGTTATTTTTTTATTTTTTTGACTTTGGCAATCAGACCAAGTCCAGTCTGTCCGTGCTCCCTTCCCTGTTGACATCCCTAGAGCCTATTCTGGAAAGACGCATTCAGAAGAACGTCAAGCTTTGGTACCTACCTCACTCACCCATTCGACCACGCATTGAAATTTGCAGAAAATGACAGCATGAACTCGCGGGACCGAGCACTGTCTCCGGAATACACCGAATCATCGAAGTCAATCACGACGACGACAATATAAATTTTTATCCTCTTCTCCCTGTGATCCCGGTCGTCGCAATCATGAAGCGCCAAGTCGTCGTCCCCCGCCGAAATGCGCTCCTCTCCTCGACCTCCTTAGCGACAACCCTCCTCGTCCTGACGCTCGCCTTTGCGTCCCTAGCAAATGCCTACACCGAAATGTCCGAGGCCTTTCTCAAGGCGATCCCGCTCGACCACGGCGACTTTGACATACTAAATGAGCGTGGCCTGCTGGCGCCCATCCTGATTCCCCGTGTGCCCGGCACGCCGGGACAGGTGCAAGCTCAACAACACATCACCTCCTTCTTTGCGCGCGAGCTGCCCAAATGGAACGTTTCGTGGCAAAACTCGACCGGCACGACCCCCGTGACGGGCAACAAGCAGGTGCCTTTCCAAAACATCATTGTGCGCCGCGAGCCGCCCTGGACAAAGCCCGGGCAGGCAAACTACCTGACGCTGGTGGCACACTATGACTCCAAGATATCGCCAGAGGGCTTCATCGGAGCTACCGACAGCGCGGTGCCGTGCGCCGTCCTCATGTACGTGGCCAAGAGCATCGACAAGTACCTGACGCAGATGCACGATGAGATGACCGCGCTGGGTGAGGGCGGTACCATACCCCAGGATATGGCTGTGCAGTTGCTTTTCCTGGATGGTGAGGAGGCGTTTGCGTCGTGGACGGACACGGATTCGGTCTATGGTGCTAGGTGAGAATTTACTCCTTTTTCCCCCCCTTGCCCCTGCCTCTGGTCACATAAAGTTTATCAGCACTGACCCAAATCTCTTCGCTACCGCAGAGCCCTGGCGAGCCATTGGGAGTCGTCACTCAACCCGGCCATGTCCTTTTACAAAAACCCACTCGACCAGATTAGCCTCTTTGTACTGCTGGACCTGCTTGGCTCGGCCAACCCAGCGGTGCCGTCATACTTTCAGACGACGCACTGGGCGTACCAACGCATGGCGACGGTTGAGACGCGCATGCGCAACTTCAGCATGTTGGAGTCGGTTCCTACGAAGCCCTTCTTGCCCGAGCCTGGCAAGACCAAGTTTTCGCCTGGCGGGATTGGTGACGATCACATCCCCTTTTTGAAGAAGGGAGTCGAAGTCCTGCACATCATCCCCAGCCCGTTCCCGGACGTGTGGCATCGCATGGAGGATGATGGCGCACATCTCGACATGGCGACTGTCAGAGATTGGGCGAGGATTACGACGACATTTGTGATGGAATGGTTGGATATGATGGAGGTTGCGCCCGAAGGTGCAGAGGCCGAGGCTACGTGATGGGTTTTGCGGGCTTGTTTACAATCATCTACCATGTTACTGAAGAGCTACTCGAAACGACAAAGGAAATTTCTCTTTTCGAGTTGTTGTAAGGCCCGAGTTGCCTGTGAAGACTGATAATGTCTTGGACGCTCAAACTGTGGATGTCAGTTGGCTCGAGAAACAGCCGGTTGGCCCTTGAACGGATCTCCACATTCACTACATTGTGAGGTATTCGATACCCAAAGAGGCTACACTGCTATTGAGTTGCAGGCTCTAGCCAGCAAACCATATATATTATACCCCGATCCTATTTGTAGCAGTTTCTGGGAGCGCTGAATTGTCGGTGTATTGTACTTTAGGAAGCCGGCACCAAAGTCAACATGTCTCTCTTCTCGGATTTGTACCTAGACAGGGACAAATCCCTCCAGATCAACCCAGCGTGCAGGACCATGTCACAAAGATACCCTGTACAGTCAATCAACGGCCACGTTTTTTTGCCATGTGCGCATATAAGACAAGCAGCGCAACCGGCATGGCAAATAGTGGCTGTGCTGGCGGGGAAATGTTGCAGTCATCGCCGCCAAGACTCTGAGGGCTGATGTGACAGCCCGGGAATCGAGATCAACAAATGGTGCATATTTTTTCTTTTCTTTTTTTTTGCTCCATCGTCCAGGTTCTTCACATCACCTTCAACTACGTACCTTGCCCAGGTATGTACAGCCTTTTATGCAGTGTTAGACTGTGGGCTGGGCTTACACAGAGCAAGATCACGACCATGAGGGTAAGATGTCGGAATTTTGGCTTGCGGCTTTACTCTTTTTTTTCTCACCTGGGGTTCTAATAGCTGGTAACTGACTAGCACGGCCAGAGAGACCTCACCCACCTATTTACCCGAAGGGGTCATGGGGGGACGTCACATTCACAGAAGCATCCCCGATTCGTCGTTCTGACCTTGATGTATTCATATGGCCCAACCTTCTGGAGGGATGACTGAGGCGCTTGGCATATCTGTGATTGGGTATTTGAGAAAATCTTTCCCAAATAGGCCGGCAGCGCCTCATGCCCAGGGCTTGGGTGCCATACCCACGCAGCTTCACCTACCAACTGCTCAGGCTATATATGCGTAGATAAGGCAGCCATCGTCACAAATATCTGTACAGACGCCCCCAAGCGACCTAGGTACCCAAGTTGTGTCTCGCCATCTGTTATCAGTAAACCTCCTTCTCTCCTGATATTGCTAGTCGTCCACACCAGATAGGCAGATTTTACGCCAACCTACAGCAATTCAAACCAAACCCCTGATCATCATCTGGCCCAGCAGCAACAATGACCAACGACAATACCTCCCCAGAGATCAACAACACCGAGTCCGGCCAAAAGAAGACGAGCGGGCTGTTTTCAAAGATAAAAAGCGCCTTCAAGTCGACACCAAACCAGCGGTGGAAGGAGATCGAGGCGCAGCGCCCACCGCGGCGCGAAAGCGATGAGTGGTCGTACATGACGGACCCGGAGGACTCGACCAAGCGGGTCAAGAAGCGCAAGAAGAAGATGGTGACGTACGGCTCTTACCATACGCAGGACCAGGAGGGCATGTGGGCGGCCAAGGGGGGAAGGTTCTGATCATGAGCTGTGGGTGGCATGTGGTGTATTGGTTGGGTTTGTATTCGTGGGAGCTTTTCCAGACAGATCGAAACTTCTGTCTGGCAAGATATGCCGACCTTGTAATGACTGACTCCGTTTTGTTTTCTACTTTGTTAGGTTTGGTTGTGACATTTAGTCATGGTTTTTGGTGTGACAAGTTCAATAGCTGTTAGGTAATATCCGGCAATTATATGCACACGTCCATCTGCCGTGTTATGAATACGCGAAAGTAGTCCAATCCAAACCAGAAACCGGCATCCCCAACATACTAAAATTCTCATCGTCACTGAAGATTCACAAACAACCCTCCATCAACAAGCAGCTGCGCGCCCGTGACGTAGCCACTCAGGTCGTCACAGGCCAAAAACACCGCCGGGCCCGCCAGATCCCTTGGCTCGCCCGTCCTCCCGAGCGGTATCCTGCCCTCCATGTACTCCCTCTTCTTGTCGTCGCGCAGGTCTTCCTCGTTGAGCTGCGTACGCACGGTGCCCGGCAGCAGGGAGTTGCACCGGATGCCGTACCTGCCCAGCGCGACGGCGGTGGACTGCATCAGCGACAGCACGCCGGCCTTGGTGGGCGTGTAGTGGGTCTGCAGCCCGCCGCCGACGAGGGCCGAGATGGACGACACGCCGATGATGGACCCTCCCGGCGGCGTCTGGCCCCTCGCCATCTGACGCGCCGCCGCCTGCACCACGTAGAAGCACCCGTCCAGGTTGGTGCGCGTCGTCTTGTCGTACAGCGCCGCGTCCAGGTCCAAGAACTCGGCAAACGTGCAGATCCCCGCGTTGCTGACGCATATGTCGAGCCGGGACGAGCTGAAGGTCGCCAGGGCGTGCGACACCAGCGCCGTGCCGGTGGCGGGCTCGCGCACGTCGCCCGGCAGGTGGGTCAGGCGCCCGGCTGTGGAGGAGGAGGACGAGATGGCCTCGGCCTCGGAGATGAGGGATTCGAGGTGTGGTCGGTCGCTCTCCAGCCCCAGGTGGTTCACGGCGACGCTGCAGCCCTGCCGGAGGAACTCGAGGGCGATGGCGCGGCCGATGCCTGTGGTGCCGCCGGTGATGATGGCCGTCTTGCCTGCGAGGAGGTTGGTTGGAGGCATTTTTTTGGGGGCGAGTGATGATGCCCTCGCCTCGATGAGTGGTAGTAACCCTTTAGTGTGGGGAAAGAATACAAGGCCCCTTGTGAGTGATGGCTGCTGGAGGTGGTGTTTGGTCTCTCAGGGGCGTGGTTAAGTTCAAGGTTCAGGGTCAAGGTTTCTCCTCGGACAAGCAAGAAATTTCAGAGTGATGAAATGAATATGTTTACAAGGTAGTTTAACGGCTGGATCTGATTCAATCCAACTGCCCCAAGAAACAACGCAGCCACAAAATTTCACACAATACTGATCACTGATCATAACCATTCGGGGTGAACACAAACATGCCCCGACATGGCGGGGGAGCTCCATGTAACCCGGCATCTAGAACCCCCGGGCGACTGTTCGGAGCAATGGTACAGCACTATGCAAGTGGATTTAGCCTTGGAGATCGGGGGGACACGAGTGGGGTGGGGTGTTGGAGCTGTTTGCCCCGCGATCCTCGGGGTGCTTTATAGCGAGCGTTCATATGATGCAGATGCGGGCGGCCAAAGTCAATGCCGACAATCGTCCCCCGCTTCGTCATTTTCTGATTTTGAGTTGAGGGCATGTGACGGCAGTTGTTGTGATGAATCAATACAGCAAATTACAGAGATAAAAAAGGACCGATTTAAATGCTAGTTGAATTATGCCAAATGGGAATTATAACAAACATGCAATCCTAAACTTCATGATGTCGTAAGCTCCTGCACCTTGTTCACCACGGACTCCACAGCACCCTCCTTCTTTTCCTCAGCGGGTGCACCACTGGTAAGAGCCTTCATCGGCGCTGGGTTGACCCAAAACTCGCCAGGGATCATCTTGGCCCTCGCGGCAGGGTTGAGCGTCAAGCCGAAGCCCGGCTTGTCCAGGTCCTTGGGCGTCAGGAAGCCCTTGGATGGGATGATCTCGTCCAGGAACAGATCGCCAAAGACGGGCAGCACGCTCTTGCCGTCGGGCGAGTTGGCCAGATACTCCTGGAAGGGGGTGTTGGGCTGTGACATGACAAAATGATAGCTGTACGGGCCCGAGGCGTGGGGAACGACGGGAATATCGTAAGCAGCGGCCATGGCCGAGACCTTGAGTAGCTCCGTCAAGCCGCCGAGCCACATGACGTCGGGCTGGATGATGTCTAGGTTGCGGCCCTCGACGAGCTTGCGGAAGCCGAAGCGAGAGTACTCGTGCTCGCCCGTGGTGAACTTGAGCGTGGGGTGAGCGCGCTTGATCTGCTCGAAGCCGTCCGTGTCGTCGGGCGACAAGCACTCCTCCCACCAGTTAATGTCTAGGTCCTTGCACTTCTCGGCCAGCTCGATGATGTATGAGACGTTCAGGCTCATGTAGCAGTCCACCATCAGGGGAAAGTCCGGACCGACGGCCTCGCGGTGCTTGCGAAGGAACTCGATGTTCTTCCTCATCCCGACATGGCCCTCGTCTGGGCAGTAAGGGAGCGGCACCTTGGCGCCCCAGAAGCCCATCTCGCGTGCCGCCGTTGGTTCGGGACCTGTGCAGTAGAAGTTGAGCCGGTCCTTGGTCGCGCCGCCGATCATCTGGTAGACGGGCTCGTTGCGGATCTTGCCGAGCAGGTCCCACAGGGCGAGGTCGATGACGGATATGACAGCGATGGGGAGACCTTTGCGGCCGTAGAACATGGATGCGCGGTACATCTGTTCAAAGAGGTGGTTGGTACGACGCGGGTCGGCGCCGATGAGGAAACGCTCAAAGTGTTGGTGTGTGAGCCAGCATGCGGGAGGGCCTGTGTGTTGAAGGGGTGTTAGTATTGGACCAAATAGCACCATGGAACGGCTGAAAACTGTTTGTTTCATTGCTCACCTCCAAAGCCAGTTGCATAACCAACGGTGCCATCAGTCGCCTCAATCTCTACAAAGAAGGAGCCCAAGACGTTGATGCCCCAGCTTGTCCGAGATTTCCTGTACTCTTCCCATCTTGAGCACGGCGTTGAGATTGGCGAGTCAATCAGCCTAGCAGTCATAATTTGGGTCAGCATTGGTTAATTAGCTTTCCAAAGAATACAAAGAGAAAAGAAAAGGGTGATGCCTACCAGTGTCCTCCCTCAACATTGTGGTAATCGCCGCCTGAACCGACACCGCCAATGACAAAAGACCTAACGGCCTTGATCGTTGGGAACTCTTTGACAGAAGTCATTGTGTCCGATAACGAAGAAACTTATGAGAGACCAGAGATCAAAATGCTGTCAACTGTGACAAGCAATTCAAGATGTGGCATGCGACAGGGAGAAGAAAGAAAGAGGAAGAAAAGGAAAACAAAAGGAGATGGGATTGGTTTTGTCATGTGGGCATGTACGCCTAGGTAAATGTATCCTAACCAAGGTCATCCTACCAAAGAACAACCGTCCAAGGTTCGGGCTGTTTTAGTCTGGGCTCGGGGTCAAGAGCTCCAAGTGCCGAAGCCATTTCTCGTGCGAGATGGGGTTGAAGGCATGAGGAAATGCTCCCCCAAAAAATGCCCCCGAGTTCGGTAGCTCCGATGGGCAATGCACCAAAGATGGTGGGGGAGGGGTTGCCGAGGTGAGATGGAGTTTAGCTCGGGTTATTTTGCACCGACGTTATGGGCCTACTATCCACTGCTCAATTTCAGTCGGTCAACAATCCGGGATGCAGTCACACTTGTTTTACACAAATTGTCATTGATTGCGTGAGTTCTGAACCTCAGTGTTGCACTGCCAGCAACTAACTCAAAACGCCCCCTTGAAGCACCGATATCTTTCGTGTTAATATCATGAATGTTGTCTGACCAGGAAATCCCTTGTCGACCATGTAGGTTCACAACTTTACAGCCCAGATTGACGTCAACTCACAGGTAATGAATGATATCTCCCTCATCATAACACCTCACTACATCATCCACCTCCCGCGGCAGCTGTCTCATCCACCCGTCGTCGTCCTTGATCCTCGAGACCTGGTAATACCGCAACAACTCCACCCCCTCAAAAAACTTTCCCAGCTCCCGCGCTTCAGCCTGCGAGATGACCCGGTTCCGCTGGAAAGTCTCCACAGGGCTCGTCATCGAGAACGTGTCGGTACGATAGTCGACGTAAAAGTGCACCAGCTCCCCGTCGCGCACAGTCATCTCCCTTTCTACCCACGGCGGCAGCTCCCCCGCGGCGAGATGTTCCTCGGCAACGGGAAGTGGGTGCTCGAGGAGCACCTCGCGGAACAGGGCCAGCTCGCGGCTTCCTGCCATCCGGGCCTGGGCCAAGGCATCCGGGTCGCGCAGAGCCTGGTTCGCCGCGGCGTCGGGGTAGAGAAAGTTGCTTGAGCGGCCGCTGACCGTGTCGTACTCTTCATACCATGACAGCGGTTGAGTTGTTTTGGGGGCCTGCAGACCTGGATGGTTCGGCGGAGCCTCGACGAACGGGGCCGGGGACTGGCTTGCGGCGACAAGTCCTGCGTCTTGCAGCTCGGCGAGCCTGCAGGGATGGCACCACGACGTCCGGCCCGTGGCGTAGTTTATATGAAAGGTGATTACCTTTAAAGGTAACTGAGGGGAGCCTGGGCGGCGCCATTGGGATTGATGCCGGCAGGCAATGGGATGGCTATGGGACTGACTTTCTCGCCTGGCAGCAAGGGAATGGGTCGAGGCTCTTTCAATTGTAAAATGTTCATTCGAATGCGCAGGAACGTGTCCGGACTCAACATGATGAGATGTGGGAGTTGAAGTGAATTGTTGGGTGTAATTACCACACGTCTGTCGTTGTATCATGCATACAAAGTCAATCAAAGACTCAAGTACCTTGAGGCTGAGCTGGGATAGCTAAGAATAAGGTCATCATTGGATTCCGGAAGCGCCGAATGCAAGGCTGACAACAGGAAATGATGTGATAGGGTGCTGTTCTATTCATGGCTATTCTGCCAATGGAGGTCGATCCTGCACAACAATGAGCCTATGGGAGTTGGAGGTTCTGAAAGCTCTGCATCTGTTGGCCTCTGAAAGCATTAATATTTTCAGCTCATTTCATCCCTTGTGAACCATTGGTCCTTTTGGGGTGGCGCAAAGAAGTCAAGAAACTATTCCAATCAAGGCTACTGCGCTATATAGCGATGCGGTCTCGGAAGATTTCATTGATGACAACAGCAGCTACCATTTGCTGGAGGATGCAGAGATGCCCACGGATGAGCCCGGGGAAATTTCAGAAAACAGCAGCGGTATCCATCTCCACAACTCGCGGTGTGAGGAAGCCAACATGAACCGATCAAAAGACTCATCCTCTTCGCCACATGAAGACAAAACCCCTCTGACATCCACTAGACTAGTGCCAATATACTTGAAGGCCGCCCTAGTCAAGGGCTTATGAGACCCTCAAAACCTCGAGCCCACTACTGGCCCTCCATATACGTCAATAGGGCTGTGCAGCCGATGCGTGGATTCGTCCGAGTTCATAGTGGTGCGAAGTGGCAGTCATACAGCTGGAGATTGGGCGATTACAACGTCACCTTCCCGGGAACACCTGCTATTTTACCCCTGGACGGATGGACCCCAGACCTGGATGACTGCCAATGCGGGAGCGGACAGTAGTTATCTCGCTGGCCAGCTGGACGAATTTGCCCCTGCGTCCCTGGTCAACGTCGGCGTCCTCGCATTCACCGAGGCTCCATGCAGAAACCGGGTTATGAGTCTCGGGGAGAAGGGCGCCTGTCTACCGCCGCCCAACATTACCCTTTACGATGCAGTGGAAGCTGCCATTCCAAAAGGTGCTGTCGCTACTTCTTGCAGCATTTATGTTTGCCTTGAAACATATGCAGGTGAAGCGCAATCCGGGATATTGAAGGAAACTATTCTCTCAACCACTCTGGCGAGCATCCCCGATCCAAAATCCCGCGGCGACATCAACTACACGGCCTTGCTCAACCCCTGCCATAACCCTGGCGGTATTGGTACCTCCGACATTGACGACTTGACGACCGCATACAAAGATCAGAACAAGAGCCTCACAGTCCAGTCCCGCGATCAGTGGTGGCTCAACTCTCTGTGAAACGTCGGCCAGGCGACAGTCGCGTCCATCTTGGACGCATCGAGGAGTCCCCAAGTCCGGGTGTTTTTGGTCACTATCCCCGCTCAGGCAAAGTCTCGCAACTCTGGCGTCACTGTTCAAGAAAAGACTAAACGTGGAAACGTCGAACTGGGCTCTCTGTTACCCAAGGTAGTCGAAAAGAACAGATGAAACCCCTTAAAGAGCAACAAGAGGCCCACCTGGGGAGTGAAAGCTCGTTGTCAAACAAGCATTGAAAGTCAAACACACGTAACTTCTTCAATTGGGATATTTGATAACAATTGCGCAGATGTAGATTTCACAAGGGTTTAAATGCCTGCCTGGTCTTGGAATGTTGAGATTTCTTGACTTGTAGAGCTATTTCTTCTTCAAAACTGCGCGTCTCTGCTGGCTGGGCACGACCACAAAACGTTGTTCATCTTATCTGCAGTACCTCGAACCTCGAACTGATTACTACTTGGCTTTGATTTCTCAACCTTGGAGCAAGATACGAATCTTGTGACAAGCCTCAAATTCCAGGTTTCTGCCTCTATGCACGTGTCGCTGAAACTCTTTCCATATGTGCCCAGCGAGACTGAAGATTATTGATTGATTTCAAAGATGAACAATGCTAACTAGAACTAGACTAGAATATTGACGCAAAACAGTGAGAACGATTTACTAAATCGAACTAACATTCCTAGTCACCAAGTCAATAGAGACTAAACTGACTTGAAGTAGCCCTTCAGACATTTAAGCCCCTAGGTCATTAGTAGGAACGGCTCGGTGTCCTTGTTTGAATTTCTGCCTCTATTTCCCAGCTTTTGATGTCACAAAGCAATGTTTTACGGGAAGAGGGCCCCTTGAGGCGAAAAGAACATGACAATAGTTTATGGGTCATCTGCAAGTCTCAACAACAGTTGAATTCAATGCCCGTGATTGTATTATTATAGAACTAGCCCTTCAGCAAGATCTTGAGCAAGTCCCAATATGCTAGTTAGCCGAGTCCGCCTCAGTTATCTCAGTCTTGACCAAAAGAATTCCTTTAGAAGGCATGCCGTCCTTGTCAAAAAGACGAACAAAACGGTATCCGGCACGCAGCCTGTCCAGGCGAATACAAGCCCACGCAGCAACAACATCGGGCCCCACGACGTCGTTCATTACCACAAATGAAAGGAACGTCAGCTCGGGCACTACGCCCTCGACGTTTAGGAACTCGATAATGTCGCCGCCAAAGTCCGGGCTGGTGCCTGCACCCTTTACTGTGGTGCCGCTGTACCCAACCTGCCTAACGTCCAGAGGCGTCATATCTTCGCCAACCAAGGCAGTCAGAGGGTCCGGTTCCGTATGCAATCCCACCTTGACGTAGGGGATGAAGGATGGGGCGTCGTCTTTCCCACTCAGCAACGGCAGGTTCTGTCCCGCCAGCACGGTGATGGAGATTCTGTCGAGAGTCTTGCTCCGTAGAGCACGGTCCTTGACATCGCTGCTTCTGTAACCCTCAGGCTTGACGACGTAACCATCCGAGCCGGCAAACATGCCCTCGTTGAGCATCATGCCCGAGTCCCACGACTGCCAGTTCAGCGCAACTACCTGCGCACCTGCGCGCCAGAAGAGGACGGGGTCAAAGTTGGACGAATCGAAGCGCATGCCGTGTGGGTACAGCCGCATCAGGTAGTTCCTGTTGTGCTCGAAAAAGGCAGCCGGCTGGCGGCGCTGCGTGTCAAAGGCCACCTTCTCTGACAGCGAAAAGATGTGGTTCGGCATGGTGGCCTCGGCCTGCGAGAGCGACTTGAAGCTGACGCCGCGCGTGTATACGCCCATCCTGCTCAGCCTGGGCGTGATCTTGGGCGCCTTGACGCGTTGGGCCTTTTTGCTGCCGTCCTTTTGGTCCACGACGTCGAGAATGCTGTCGTCGTCTTCACCTTGGCCGTTGTCCGTGCCCGATATAATACTACTGCTATCGTCCTTTTTGCTTTCGGAAACGTACTTGACCTTGATGAGTATCTTTCGGCGAAGTTCGGCGGGCGACGGGAGCGAGGTTGGATCCTCCTCTGGCGTTGGAAGCAGGAACTCTTCCCAAGCCTCCTCCATAATGTCGCACATGGCGTTCTGCTGCAGCGGAGAGCAGTGGACCTCGAGGCTGACAATGAGCGGCAGCTCCGAGACGGCAAAAGCGTACTCCTTGACGACCCTGCACACGTCGCGGAACAGGACCTCCTTGGTGAGGGTGAAGCCGTGCAGGACGCGGGGCTCGCCACGCATCATGTCGGCGATGCGGTCGTCGATGGTGCGGCCTTCAGGGTCGACGGGATCAAACTTGTTCATCATCCAGCGTGCGGCCTTGATCACCATCTTGTCTTTGAAGGTGACTTTGTATGTCGGGCCGGGCTTGGTCTCTGGCTCACCCGCCTCCCTGGCCAACCGATACCTCTCGTTCTCGGCGTCGTTTGGACCATAGCCGGCCAAGAAGCGCTCCTCGCCGTCCCAGACGTCGATCTCGATGCAGCGACACCCGCGGAGGAGCACATCCTTGTAGGCGTCGACGCTCGAGTCGCTCGACAGCTGGTTGCCCGTCAGGTAGGTGTTGTGGCTGGACGAGATGAAGTAGTCGCTCAGGGGCAGACTCAGGTCTTGAGGCGCTGCCATCTCGAGCGCGTTTCCGCTGGGCGAGGCGATGTAGTCCAGCAGATCTCGTAGGCTCATGCCTGCCTTGTCGGTGAGGTGCGAGGAGATGCCGTTGGGGTCTTCATGCTGGGTGTGCTCCATGAAGATCCCGAGCTGGTCTGCAGACCACATGTCGTTTGAGTTGGCATATTTGTTGAAGAGCCTGGCAATGTGGCTGTACAAGGACTCGTCGATCTTTTCCTGGATACCGCTGCGCACGGCACTGGGGTGACCGCCACCGGCTTTGTACTGATTCAGTGGGAAGCCGGCAGACATTTTGACAACCCAGGGAGTTTATATAAGAGTCTGTGTCTCTCCCTCTGCCTCTGCCTCTTTCACACTCTCTCTCTTTCTCTTTCTTTGTTTCCCCCGTTCTTTATTGTTCTTTTAGCTTCAATCCCAACTTCCCTCCCATCTTTATGGCGTGCAGATCCTTTTAAGCTCTAGACTGCATGCCGCCAAGGTGAGGCATCCAGCCAAGTGGGTAAGGTAATGATTCGGCTTTCTCAAAACAGCATCGTGGACCCCTAACCTACCCACCGCTATCATCCCCGACATTTGGGAGAAAGTCCCCCATCCCTGATGTCCATCTTTATTTATACACGTTTTGCGATCTGGCGAGACCCAGGAGTCTGAGAAATACCAGACTTAAGCAGTACAGCGTTACTTGGCTCGTTTTGTATTCTCAGTGATGCACATACTTTGTATATTTGGCTTTCGAGAATGGTAGTATGTGTAAGATAAGGTAGATATCTACCAGCCGACACCGCCTGGATGGACCGTACCCACATTGGTGCCACTTATACTGACATGGGAGTAGAAAAAGGCCGCGCGGCCATCTCGATGATCAGCTCTAGAACTAGTCTAGATTAAGATCTAGAAATAGTTTTGACTTGGGGCAATTCGGTACAGTACTGCCGTGGTATGGTAGGGCTAGGAATCGCTATGTCAACTGTTGTGGCAGATGCGTGGGGATGCGGAACTAGATCGGGCCTTTTTTTGTCCATGTCTAAAATTAAGTATTAAGCCGCGTATGCCTTGACTACCACAACACGTGCTTATTATGTAACACTGAGATGGTGAAAAGTTATGGTGTTGAAAGGTGCAACGGCGGAGTGGCGCTTCGATAATGTTGCTCTCTTTGGCGTTTAACTCATGTCTGACGGGCATGGTCTTAAGGGTGTGTTGATAACTTGATACTGACAGGCAGTGTCCAAGAGCAAAAGCCAAAAGAAAAAACAAAGAAAGAAAAAGCCCAAGCCTCCATCTCGGCACAGCGGGTAAGGCAATAAAAAAGCAACGAAACCTTTCCTTCTTTGGCAGCCAAGCAGCACGGGATCCAGCCAGGAATTACAGGCGCTACAGTACCTCAATTTCCACGACTGAAAAAGGGTTAGGGCTTGTGACCTGGGTGCGGAAAGAAAGGTCGCGAGTTTCTTTCAAAGCGACTCCAAACGTACAGTATGTAATTAATTAGTCTAGTTGGTAGGTAATTACCTGGTTTCTTCCCCGCAACCGTTTGCCCCGCTTCCAGACTTCAGGCTGTCGTTTCTTCGTCCAATCCATCGCAAGAATCGGTGCCGCGGCTCCCCCAAAGACCCCACTTTAATGTCTTCCCCAAACAAATGTGAATGAAGGTCGCATCCGAATCCCCGAGTTTACGAAGAGTACGCGAGAACAACTAGCAAAGTAGCATCCATCAACAAACAGCCATACATTACTTCTACAATTTCAGATACAAGAAAACGGAAAGAAACCGCTTTTAGGCGACTTCTCCGTGTAGCTGCCAGGAGGATTCCAGGCAATGTGGCTACGGAGCGGCACGCAACGCCGGCGCCGCAAGAGTAAGGAAGCTCGCTCAGATCAGAAACGAAGCCAAACCCAACCGTCAATCTCAATCAGTGAGGGGAACAGAAACAAAGAGAAGATTCCCAGAATGCTCAAAATTCGGGCTTCATGACAGGAGCTAGCTTTTCTATACAAGCTCCGCCTCTGGATTAATTTGTCGGCCCAACGATAACAAGTTTGTTCCCGATAACAAAGTGTGTCAAAGACTGAGTGGTTTTCGGTTTTTGGTTTTTTTTTTCTTGCTGCCGGAGCATCTCTTACCGGCTTGCTGGTGTGGGACGGTGGGTTTGAACGCACGCGCCTTTGCGTGTTCGGACCACCCTCACCCCGTTCTCTGGCTCATCATTGCACCGAAAACACCGCGAATAGTCAGTCCCGACTTTTCTCGCGCGCTGCGGACCCCCTCGGCACCCTCGCGCCCGCACGCCGAAGTTGGGCCCAAATTTGCATGCACAACCTTGATACCTTGCTGCGCTGGACGGCAAGATGCAGACGGATCTTCGCCGTGGGAGCAGTGGGAACCACCAGTCGTCGCCCACCGTAGATGGCAATCGGGCAGACGCTCAGAACAACAGCGGCGATGAGGGTCAACCCCTCAGCGATTCCGACAATGATCTTGATGACCAGGTTGATTTGGTTCGCAACGGCAAGCGGAAGAGGCCAATCTCAGTCTCGTAGGTTCTTTTATTCTATTTTTACTATTATTTTCATTTTTCCTCATCAAACTTTCAACCCCATAATGGTGCTTCTTTTTACCACTCACTACCCACATCCGCATACCCTCACTGTCTAGATGACTATTCCAATTTTGGCCATGTTTTCCTTTAATTGGAAATTTGAAAACTTGCAAAACTCGTCACTAATAAGCGGTCACGTAGGTGCGAACTGTGCAAGCAGAGAAAAGTAAGTCGTGTTCCTTGGAACATCACTGCTCTTGTATTGCTAAAATGGCAACCCTCCATGTGCATGCATACTACTGGCATATTTACCATCGTCATTGCACTTCTGCTGTGTTTTTTCATGATCGAATTCTCATTACATGTCTATACATGATCGAAAGCCATTGCCTTTTTATATTTGCACTCAGCACTGACACTTAGCCCCTTCTAGGTAAAATGTGATCGTGGACAACCATCATGCGGGTGGTGTAGTCGCAACGGCGCCACTTGCGAATACAAGGAGCGCAAGAAACCTGGTCTTCGTGCAGGATATGGACGGGAACTTGAGCAACGACTAGACAAGCTCGAGGCGATACTGCGATCGCATCAAGAGATCCTCCAAACCTCAATGGACGGTGGTAGCAGTCATCCCCCACCAGGTCTGCATCATCCCAAAGCACCCTCCAGCGTTCGTGGTAGCATCCATAGTTTACCCAGCGACCATGGCACACCAAGGGAAACGCAGCCTCCTCCATTCACTAGGTCCGACAGCTCTATACGGACTCCTCAGGCGGAAACGGCTCTCTTCTTACAAAAGCCATCCTCGTACCCACCGGCACCATCCGCACAGCACCACTCACAGTCAATGGATTTTGGATTGCATCCACCAACGCCAACCATGCGCGATGGGTTTCAATCCCAGATTGGCCCTCCGGCTGGAATATCCCCTACAAATTCCCATAGCCACATCCGTGGCACGAGTACAATGTCAAGCGCAGCATACGATTACTACAACCCAACAAGCGCGGCTTCAACAACAAGCAGTCATCCTCATCATCAGTCGCCATCGACAATGACGCAGAATCAGGCACAGATAGCATCCGACCATGAGCTGCCTCCATATGATCTATTGTACGCCCTCGTCGACCTCTACTTCAAACACATTAACACCTGGTGTCCAATATTGCATCGGAAAATGACGCTTGCCGCCCTCTTTGATTCTCCAGTGCCTGAGGAGACGGACAAGATACTCCTTCATGCTATCGTGGCTACAACACTCAGGTACTCATCGGATGCCCGATTAACCGAAGAAAGCCGAAGGAGATACCACGATGTCTCCAAGAAGAGGGTACTCTTGTACGGCATGGAAAATTCATCGGTCAAGTCTTTGCAGGCACTCGTCATACTTGCCTTGGACTTGTGTGGTGCCGGAAATGGACCCCCAGGCTGGAATATAATGGCACTGATCACACGGTCAGTTGTCCAGCTGGGATTGTCAGTGGAAAGCAACTCATTCTCTGTCTCGCCAAACTTTACATCCATCTACACTCTAAGGGCCATGATACTGCCGGAGCCGAGAGACTTCATAGAGGAAGAGTCTAGGCGGAGGCTTTTCTGGATGGTGTATCTGCTCGACCGATACGCAACCATCTCGACGGCTTTTGACTTTGCGCTCGACGATAAGGAGATTGACCGGACACTTCCATGTCGCGACGATCTCTGGACTAAGAACCAAAAAGTCGAAACGAAAAGATTCCGTGCCAAGGGCACCATCCCACAACACGAAGAATCGACCAGTCACGACTACGAGATCAATAAGCCCGAGAACCTCGGGGCTTTTAGCTATTACATTGAGATTGTGACGATTCTTTCTCAAATCCACAAATTCCTCAAGCACCCTGTCGACATTTCGGCACTCAGTGATGTCGAGCAGTGGCAGATGCGATACAAGGAGCTGGATAATACCTTGACGAACTGGAAGTTCAACCTGCCCGGCGAGTACTGCAGCATGGCCAAGCTGTTCCAGCCCGGAAGTGCTAAAACGCTCAACTGCGGCTGGGTCATGCTGCATGCCACATATCACACGGCAACCATCCGGCTACATTCATCTGCGGCATACCCGACCACAAGGTCACCGATATTTACACCGTCATACTCGGCATCACAGCGCTGTCATTCTGCCGTGGAGAACATAGCAGCCCTGGGCGAGTTTGTGCTAACCAACAACCTCTTGCCCAAGCTGGGTCCGCCATTCGCCTTCACATTGTGGGTGGCCGCACGGGTTTTGCTGGTCCACGGCTCCACGGTCGAACACAAAGTCAGCCCACAGATTGGCTTCTTTGTCGACGCCCTCAAAGAGATGGGAAGGTACTGGCCAGTGGCGAGGCGGTACTGCGAGCTGCTTCAGAGAGTTTTGGACGAGTACCACGACAGCGCGAGGCATGGAGACGTGGGCTTCACGCCGAGCAGCGTTAAGATCCTGGCCGACATGCGCAGGACAGCGTTCGACCTCGACTTTTTGATCAGCAGACAACCCCACCAACAAGCAGCAGCAGCATCAGCACATGGCGGTGGTGGTGGTGGTGGTGGTGCGGCGGCACTCGTGGCCCCTACAGGGGCAGCGTCGACGGCTCAAGGCTTTGGCAGCAGATACCCCAGCATCACGCCCGCGCGGACTCCGCAACCCAACGAGCTCGAGTACCTCGACGTTTTTGACTTTTTCAACTATCCAAGGCTGCCGCCTGGTGCGGCGGGAGACGGCAATGGGAATGGTCACGGGAGCAGTAATGGAAACGGCGGTAATGGGGAGGGCGGCGGTGGCGAGGGCGCCGTGGAGGGCGCGGCCGTTGTGCCGAGCAACGAGTTCAACATTACGGATTTCATAATGGACGTCAACCGGGATTGGCTGTTTAAGCAGGAGGGGACTGGTAATTTTGTCAGTTGAGACAACGTACTGATGGCAACCCACCGCCAATTGGTCTTGGGCTTTCATAGCATATGGCGTGCGGTATTTTTATGTCAGCGTAATATGGGTACCTTGGCACATTTTGCGTTGCATTTTGCCAGAGCTGTTGTAAGCATTGGGTCTGTTTATTTGTGACATATCATTGACCTAACTCGTAAGTTTTACTCATCCTACGCTTAGTGACAACTCCTCATGGAGCTGGCCATCAACACAGGTACACCGCGTTTGCAGCTGCACCCCTCTGAACGAAGCGGCATCGTGGAGAATCTTTTTCATCTCCTCATTACAATCATCCGGAACAGGGAAGATCATGGTACTCTTTGGGCGATTAGGCCGGTTCAAGCAGGCGTCCATCTGAGAGAGCGGGACGCACATAACATTATCCGCTGTCATTCCGGCCTGAGTGCGATCGTCCTCAGGGGGGCTTGGTTTTGAAACAGGCGCCTGGGGACATCCAAACCGCCGAGTGCAGACTCGACGAACCCAACCAGGTTTCCAGATATACAGGCTTCGTGGAGCTCCAGCCCGTCTACACTACGCTCGAACAAGCTGAGGTATGCGTCTTTAAGCTGCATCCGTTAGCGCAGGTCCTTGCAATTGTAAAATCCGTATTCGACCGTGACGGCAGGTTGAGGATGCGGTTTGTTGGCGCTGATATATTGCTTTAGGCACCACACGCTGTGCACCTCGGCGATGGCCATCAGGGCCTTGAAGGCCCTCATGTTGGGGGTCCTCTCTGACAGTCCGTGTTTTCGGAACAGCGCCAACATGCCGCATATGCCTGGCTCAGGTGCAGTTCTGCGCGGGGATCCGTGGCTGTACAGAACCCCAGGTCGATCCAGGCGTCCTCGTCGGGGGCTGTGTGGAACCCATTGCAGATTTGGCGTAGAAGACGACCACTTTTCGCTTCTCGGCCGGCTCGAGGTCGATCAACATGTATCTCACACACTTCAAGCCCCGCCGTGCAACTTGAAGTGCTCAGGCCGATTGTCCTATCACTGTCGATACTTGAACTATCCCTCTCTTCTGCCTAAGCGGCTTGCTTTGTGGTTTGATAACAATCAATCAGGCCATCCTGCTACTCTGTTGTGAAATGCAGCCGAGGCATACGCATGTGACGGGCGGTACAAGATGTTCTAAAACAGAGGAATTGGTACTATGAGCCTGATATGCCACATGTTCCATATTATTCCAAGTTGGTAGGATTTTGGTTGATTATTGTCTAATTGATGAGTGCTGCGACTAGACAGTTTTTAGTTCCAGACTAGACTAGACCTAGTGTATTAAAGAGCTCTTAGTTGGTTTGCTCAATTTTCTCAGGTTGATTTCGGCAAACGATTGACAACTCTTTACTTTCTACGAGGAGCTGATTCTTATGATATGAACATTAGACGATTCAACAGCACCAATCCACTCCTTCAAGCGACCTTTGCTTTGAATAATCAAACCTGTTGCTATTAGACTGAAATAACCTCTAATTCACTAGAAACATGTCTAACCTTTGTCCCTTGATGGCAGTTACGGAACGCTAGTATTGAATAATCATCCTGCAAGCGCAGAAATCACTTTACGGCTGTGAGAATGTCATATATTCAAACAAGAGTACAATGCAAACATATGCAACGTAGCTACTCCACAGCAACACTGAATATTTGGAATCCCACACCTGGATCCTTGTAAGGGACTTGTGATGTAGTCTATAGAGCTGGTTGTCCAAAAAAACGCACCTACTCAAGCGGAGTATACTAAGCCCAATATGGATAGTCTTATATATATAAGTTGAAACCCAGGGTAAAGAGACATCTCATGTTATAAGAGAAACACTATACAAGAGTTCCCAGAGCGAGCATAAACAAATGATGGTCATAACTTTATCGTGCGACGTCCTTATCTTGCAGGACCGACACCCTTGCCATACTCTAATACACTTGTACACGACAAAAGGAAATTAAAACTAAACCAACTCGGCAAGAAGAAATCATTATCATAAAAACAAAAGAAATCAAAACGCTGGAATCGCTCATTCGTTCCGTAGCCTTTGAAGAAGCCTGGCGCACACCCAACCGCCCAAACACAATCTCTGCTTCTCAGCTTTCCACACACACACACACACACACACACACCACCGTGACCAAACCATTCTCATGATACAGAGCCAGAAAAAAAGTTCTCTTTTCTCACTTGCGACTCCCATTCATCACCTTGTTCAAAATGACACCCCCTAGCGCCGCACCGGCCTTCTGCCTGACGGGGTGTTCCCTCATGCCATTGTCGACGACCCTGTTGATGGCGGCCGCCCCCAGCGCCGCCGTCACCACGCGCCGCCCTTTGCTCCCGACCCAGCTGCCCGGGTCGTTGCGGATCTTGAGCGCCTCCACCCCGCCCGCCGTCAGCGCCGCCGACGCCGCCATGTGGTTCAGCGACTTTCCTCTGCCCCCCTCGTCGCTGCTGCTGCTGCTCCTACTCCTGCTGCGACTCCCCCTCCTCCTGGTTCTGCTCTTGTTGGTGCGCATCTCGCCGCCCGTGCTGTGTCTCCGGTGCGCCGGGCGCTGGCGGTGCCTATCCCTGTCGCCTCTGTCTCTGTCTCTGTCTCTGTCCCTCTCCCGACCGCGCTCCCCGTCCCTGTGCCGGTGGTGCTCGTCGCGCCGCCGGGGCTGGTCGTGAGATCTGTACCGGCGTCGGTCGTGCCGATCCGGATCCCGGTGGTGGCGGTCAGAGTGCCCATGCCGCTCCGAGTGGTCCCTTTGCCGCTTCCGCTCCACGCTGCCGTCGCGCCGGTAGTGGGCGCTGCGGGCGCGGGAGACGTCGTCGCCCCGACGGCGGCTGCTGCTGCTACTGCTGTTGCTGGTGTTGTACTTGGGAGGGAGGTAGTCGTAGGAGCGCGGCATGTCGTTAAAGTGGACGCTGCGGTCCCGGGCGCGGCGCCTGTCGTCCCTGGCGTGGTGCCGCGGGTCGTAGTGGTAGTAGCTGTTGTCGTCGTAGCCGTCGTCGGACTCGTCGTCTTCGTAGTACCGGCGGCGCCGGTCGCCATAGCTGCTGTGGCGCCGCGAGTCGCTCATTTCTTTTTTTGTTTCGGGGGAATGGAGGCTAGATGAAAGTAGCTGGGCAATATGCTAGCTTTTTACTCGAGTTCTGAGTCGTGTTGCCCAGGCCGAGTGTGTGCGATGCGCGAGCCGCTGCCGATAAAGCCAGGACAATGAAGTGATAATAACGCAGTTTGTGGAAGGCTTCTTTTCTTCTAGAATCTCCATGCAATAATAGTTTAAATTTATTTGTAGCTCAGGACCCCTGACGTGTCATTCAAAGGTCCCCCTTTCAAGCGGGTTTTTCTCACATTCCCACAATGGAATACGGTATCTTTTGCGCATCACTCTGGGTCAAAGCCCCCTTGGTTTTACACCATCTATCCCGGGAAAAAAGAATTTGTCTCCAGCATTGACAGCAGTAGGGTGGCAAACGTCATAGTCGGATTTTTTGCAATTCTACCAAGGTTCAGGGAGGAAACATAGTCCAGAGAACTTGGTTTTTTGGACCCTCCCCGTTCCCCATCTGACGTAGTCCCCGGGTGGATCGGCACGGTCTCGGCGGGCCCCCGGCCAAGAGTTTAGTTCGGACTCCCGGCTCCCATCAACATTTGTTTTCATCTTGATATTTCCGCGGTGCAGTGCTACAAGGTGTGTTAGCTTTTGTGCTTCTGAAGTTTTAATCAGTGTGTTAGTTGAATGGGATCAACTTCTCTTGATAAGACACTGGGTGAATCTGCAAATGGTCACCGTCAAGACCTTTGCTAGATAGAACCAACAACCCGCTGTGCTTAACAAAGGAGATCTGGACAAAATTAGAATTCCCCTCGCTTTAGTAGAGGTGCGGTTCTGTACCTATAGACAACCTCCCAGCAGTAGGCAGCGCGTATAGAGATACAATATCCGTGACAAAATGTCTGCGAGCCTGTGAACTGAGTTCAGTACAGTCTGCAAGAACAATAGAAAAACCTTCGAAGTATCTCCCCGCTCAAAACGGTCTAGTCAAGCATTAAAGAACAAAGAGAACCAACCATACTCCAGCGTACAAATCACAACTCCCACCAGGGCTTTAGTCCGAATCAGAGCCCTCGTCGCCGATCCCCAATAGCGTCTTGTCCAAGTCGTCTAGACCGTCCTCTTCAGCCTCGCCCTCGGCTTCTACCCCGTCCATCGCATCACCATCCACGTCACCATCACCCTCGCCATCACTGCCACTAGCCATACCGAGCAGCAGCTTGTCGACATCCTCCAACTCTTCCGCATCCTCTCCCGTATCTCTGAGCTTGGACTGTCGTGCCGGCCCCGTGCCATTAACGGCCGGCTTCTTGCTGCGCCTATTTGCACCGGCCGGGCTGGCAGTGATCCTTCTCTTTGCAGCACCATTGGCGAGGCTGCTGCCGCCCCGAGCACCACCCCTCCGCCGCCGGATCTGCGCCCGCGGCGTTAACGCCGAGTTGTGATCGATTTGAAAGCTTTCATCCTCATCACCCATGATCGAGTCGTCTGCGCCCGCCATCATTGTCGCATCGCCGTCGTCTTCAGTCTCGTTAGGGTCTTGACCGTTGGTCGTCGCATCGGGCGGTGGCGCTAACCGCTTCCTCTTGATAGTTGGAACATGAGTGACTGTGCTGTCTTCTGCGCCCGAAAGGCCCCACCTCTCGAGCCGCCTGGCAGCTCGCCGGAAAGCAGCTGCGTATGACGCCGCCTCCTCGCCAAAGTCATCCTCCTCGTGCACGAGCGGACACAGGCCCCCGAAACCACGCGCCCTGTAGGGGGTCTTCTTTCCTCCTATCACGGCGCAATGCAACGCCGGGTCCGGGTGGCTGACACCAGCAGCTGCTATTCTTTGGTGTTCGATGAGCGTCTCCTCCCCCTCACTGTCTTCAACCGGATCCGGCATGGCAGGGTGGTCTGCGTCGGGCCCAGCTCGCAGTCTGCAGACGGCGCGGAAAATGGCACCATCCAATCGCCGCGTCTTACGGGCGTAGTGGTGCTGCTTACGCACCCCACGATCCAGGATGTGATTGACGCGAGCAGATCGATTGTGCTCAACGGCGATCTGGTGTGCTGTGGGAGGCCGGGGTTTGCGACCCGTTCCACCAGCCTCTTTGGGTTCGGGTGGAGCAGGCGACGATGCCCCCTCGAATATCTGATACTTGAGAGCTGCACCTGGCCTCTTGGCTGCAGCGGATCCGACAGGACCGGCTAGCTGTCGTGGTGTTGCTCTCGGAGGAGGAGTGGACCGTGTACTATCCATATCCGACTCGTGCCGCGAGGGTCGCATTCTGGGGAGCACAGCGGGGCTGCCAGCGGCGAGAATTTCGTCTGGCCCATTAGGCATAAAGACCCTCGGTCGTGCGCCGCGCTTGCTCTGAGTGTCCGTTACGAAAGCCTTGTCAGCGTCGATAATTTTGGCACGCATCCGCTTCTTCTCCTCGCCAAACTCGCGCTCCTCGGGCGTATCGACGTTCTCCGGTGGGTCGCTGGGCTTGATCAACTCGAGCTTCGGAACGCCTTGGTTCGCAACGTCCAGACCGTAGTCTACTCCGGCACCGAATGGATTTTCCTCACAGCCCTCCTCGGTGAAGTCCGACTCCAAGTAGAACCACATCATCCACAGGAACGCACGGGCGCGCGACGCCGATGTGAATTGTGGCTTCATGACAAGGTCTTGGAATTCTTGGTCCGGAGGAAAGTGCATTTCGGCGATTTTGGGCGCGTTGGCCGTAATGACAAAAAGGAGGTTGACCGGGTTTGTCCGAGGAACGTCCAGGCTCTTGACACGGTCCAGAGAGTTGGGTTCAGCCCTGTCCTCGGCTCCTCCCTTCAGGATTGACTTGAGACGAGGTGCATCCTGTAGTTGCTTGTATGTATTGCTGTCTTGGTGGGCTTGGAGTGATGGAATCGAATGGTATGTGCGTAGCTGAGCTCTCATTTCAGGAAAGACTGTACGAAACATAAGAGATTAGTTAATTGAGCGAGTAGGGTGTGTTGAAGCCCAAGAGGCTGATGAACCATCACTCACAGTTCAGAGTCGTGTTCATCCGGCCAATGTTCACCAGCAAGCAAACCATAGCCATGCCCTTTGCGGCCTCGCGGTCACTAAGCAGCTTGTCGCGCAGAACTTTGCTAGTCTTACTGCTCCTGGACATGGTGTCGATGTAGAGATCGGCGAAACATTGCGGGCCCAGGCGGTCCTTTTCGTAGCTGTTGGTAAAGACCTTGTGCTCATCGTCAAAGACTGCCTTGAGAAAGTCATATTGAATGTCCTCACGCCACAGCGGCTCGCCATCGTTCTTTTTCAAATGCCGAATCTTGCCGGCCTGGGATGCCGAATGTGTAGAGTCGACCTTCCCAGATGCGCGACCTTTGCGCTTTTCGGCGGGCTGAGGCGTCGAGTCTGCCATCCTCGTGTCTTCGTCCTCGGTTGCTTGCGCGAAGGACTTGTTGTTGTCACCGTGTCCAGGCGAGCTTGGGGGCTCATTGTCGTTGTCGGACATGGCGGCGGGAGAGCTGGGAGAGGCCATGATAAAAAAGGAGGGGTGCAAGAGCGAAAAAGTGATTAAACCTTGATTGGCAGTAAATCAGGACAAACGGACGAAGGTTAGGGGCTAGATGGGACGGATGGTGCGACGGCGAATGACGACAAGCACCGGGCCCAGAAGCTGCAAGCCAACACTCAAATCCGTGAGCACGACGATACGTGTGTCATCTCGAAGTGCACAATCAATCACGAGAGGGCAAATGAATTATTGGTTTGGGGAGGCTTGTCGATCAAAATGACTGAAAATTGTCAAGTTGTTTATCGTTGATGTAAGAATTGTTGTTCGGCAGAGATTTGTTTGTTAGGTAATTTTGGTTTTGGTTGCAAAGCGAAAGCAAAGCTCGCTGGTGATCAGGTACGAAAACTTTACCCGGTATGGATGCCAGGTTGGTTTGGTGGTCGTGCGAGGACGCGACGGCCTGTGGGAGCGGGAGCACTACCCCATCGCGTTGAATTGAATGAAACGATTTCTGGGCGTCAGTCAACGACGCTACTACATTACGAGACCTTGCGATAGGAAAGTTCCCGGGACCGGAACGGCAGGGACAAGACACCATCAGCTGACGTAACAGGACATTGACCAATAGGAGGTCTGTGATGCGCCAAATCATGGTTTCTCGAGCAGGGATGAGCTTCTTTTATACCCAAATTTCTAGAATTAGGACCAACGCGCCGGCGGTACAGTACTGTACATATCACCAGCTAGAGGTTGCCAGGGCAGTGGAAATCCGAATTTGTTCTATTTCACGGTCAATTCCCACCTTCGGAATCGGTACCGGTATTCGGGAGCTCTTTAAAATTGCTATTTCCTTCAATCACCATCGTTATTAATCATTGCGCATCGAAGGAGGAAAATCCAACGCCCGCAATGACTTCTTGGCATCTGTTTTTTTTTTCAGATGATTTGATTTACACGAACAGCTCTGTATTTACGTACATGTGCGTTTGAACCAAACCCGAATCCGTCACTAGAGATTGTCGCCTCTGGGTGTATCTTGAAGGCCATGTTTGTCTCTCAGTCTCCGGCGCTCCATGGCAGCAAAAAGCTAGCGGGCATCCGGCTCTAAAGCATAACGCCGGCCGACGACAGACAGGACCTGGTGACCTGCATCTTCCGCCGCGACTGCCATCCATGCCCTCGCCGCTCTCGAAAGCGACAACCCCGATCTTACACGGTCACAGCCTCTCAGCATCCACGTGGATGTCTCGAGCTTGGCGCCGATGTTGCGGTTCCCCCTCTGTGTCAATGGTAAGAATTCTTCCATAGTGTTCGAGTCCTGCGGGTTACACCTTGGACGGTTCACATGAGGTCATCAAACCATCCGCTCAAGAAAGTCATGATAGTATATAAGGTCTGTAGCCAGGTCTGTGCGGAGGCGTGCTCGTCCCCTTCACAGGTGCGGCATCTCTCAGCATGCCGTCGGTGGCAAGATCATGGTCCATGATAGACGCGAAACGGTCGAAAACATGCAACGGCCACACATCTACTACAACTTCCTTGGCAGAGTCCATAAAGGATTAGGTGGATGCGGCCTTTTCTTGCGAACATCAAAAGGTTAAGAGGCCGCAGTGACATCTACCCAGGATGGAGAGGTTTTGGGTAGGTAGGTAGGTATACTACATACACTTCCCTTCTTATTAGTTCTAGTTGCACGACAAGCAACGCTGCCAGGGTAGTAGGTTTCCCAAGTCGGTGCCCATTGCAGGCGGCGACTGTCACAGGAGTATTCAGCTGTCCGATCAAAGAGTGGTGTGTGCTGAAAAAATACCTCAAAAAAGACTCAAGATAAGGTAAAGGAGATGTTGATGAGGCAGATAGGGTAGGCCTCTGCTAATGAACCTATCGGTGACCTGATGTTTTAGAGGCGGATAAGCTGGAAATGCCCCACCCCTGCGCCTACGGTGCAAGCAATCTATCGCTATTGGGGCGGGGTTTCTGATGTGGTAATTCTATCCATCTTTGAACACAACATATTTGATGCGCAATTTGCCCCGATGCAACCAGTCATAAACTAAAGATAAAGGGCAGATATTATCGACATACAGCTTATTCCTTTCGCAGCTATTCATATATTTGGTCTCGAACAGCGATTTCTCCCATATACTGCACAGCTCAGTAGCTAGCATCATGGCAACTGTCGCCAAAATTCCCGTCATCGACCTGGCGTCCAAGGACGAGGTGCAGGTTGCAAAGGACCTGGTCGATGCGGCGGTTGAGCATGGCTTTGTATACATCAAGAATCAAGGAAACGACATTCCAGTGCATGCGATAGATGGTGCCTTTGACCTAGTAAGTTGATTTTGCTTATTCATGGAGGCGACCAGAACGCTGACTCTCTATCAGGCAAGGAAGCTGTTTGCATCACCGATGGAGGAAAAGACATCCTGCCCTATCCAAAAAGACAACCGCGGATACTCGGGGATGCATGTTGAAACTTTGGATCCCGCAAACCAAAGGGTCGGCGACTTTAAAGAGTATGTTTGTTTATTTTGCCAGCTCTTGCCAGACACCCCGACATTTCAAGATCCGTATGAGCAGCGTACAAGCAGCTTTATACTGAATCAGGAAAGGGGTTTAATTGGCCTCACCAACACTCACTCACCCAAATTCCACTTACAGGGCCTTCAACTTTGGCGAGTGCAAAGAAGGCAAGCCTCAACAGCCACTCCCGCCGGCCCTCACCCCACATGCGGATCAGATTGGCGCATTCTTTGATCACTGCTACCGGCTGGCACTGAGGCTTAACACGCTCCTCGGTATCGGCCTGGCGACCGACCCGCCGAGCTTCTTCCGCGACGCGCACCTCCGCGAGCGCGGGCCCTCAGGAAGCATCCTGCGCATGTTGCACTACCCACCGCTCGGCGACGCCGCGGGTGCCTCGGCTGACGACGTGCGGGCCGGCGCGCACTCCGACTACGGGAGCCTGACGCTGCTTTTTCGCCTCCGCGGCCAGGCCGGGCTCGAGATCCTGACGCCCGAAGGGAGCTGGGCGCCCGTGCCCGTCACGCCGCCCGGGACCGAGGACGACCCGTCCCCGCCGATCCTGGTCAATATTGGCGACCTCCTCAGCTACTGGACGGCGGGTCTGCTGCGGTCCACGGTACACCGCGTCGTGTTCCCGGTAGCCGGTGGGACGGAAGGTGAGACGGCGGTTGACCCGAGGTACAGCATGGCGTTCTTCTGCCACCCGGTCGGGAACGCAGCGCTGGAGCCGGTGCCGAGCGAGAGAGTTCGGGCCGAAGGGCTAAAAGCTGCCGCTAGAGAGGGTAATCCGCATGCGCTCAAGAAGGATGAGATCTTGACGGCGGACGAGCACCTGCAGATGAGGTTGCGGGCGAGCTATGCTGGGCTGTATGGCGATGAGGGTAAAGAATGATGCTAGTGACTCGGCTGACAACGTGGAAGCCCGTTTGTGTGTTGGCCATGTATTGTTAGGCTGCAAGGAGCAACCTTGCATTCTGTACTACCTACACCTCTCCTCCGTGGCCCCGTGCTGCGACTTGGTGAGCATTAACGACTTTCAACCCACCTCCTAGACTTCTTAGTATATGCATGATGTGCTTTATGGACATGGTAGAGCTAAAACCGGTTATCTCCACGACCACGTTTCAATGACTGGGAACTATTCCCAAAGTGTGCTAAAGTGGTTGAACAGTCAGTTCGGGAGAGTGGGTGGAATCCCGCTGTGCGTGTGTGTCAACAATCTCGGCCGAGATTTAGGTCGTTTTTAGTATAGTACGAGGTACGTGGTAATTGTAGTTGTTGGGGACATTTTGGGATCCAATTGCAAACGCGTGCTTACGGTACTTTCAGAGGTGTGTCACACCTGGAAAATTCAGAGCCAAGCTTTTCCTAGCACGGTAAAGGTTGGAAGAACCGACCGAACTAGGTAGGCCTTATACATACCTACATACGAAGTACGAATAGTAAATGAAAAGCAGGCATAGCCCTAGAAGTTGCGCACGGATGAGGTCAGTTCTCCAGTCTTAAGGCCGGTAAAATCCCGATTCCAGGGTCCAATTCGCAAGGAAATGAGGGAAACATGAATCGTAGGCGTTCACCGAAGTCACCACGTGCGGCGATATCGGTTTATCATTGTATGCTTAAATCCAGCCGTTTCAACACACGTCGCTTCATGAATTGGCTGGTACCGAGAGTTGTTGACGGGGTCAAATTAATATTGTACTTTGCATGTATCGGTACCTAGGTCTGGCTTGCTAAGGCACATTTACCTAGGTACGAATAAGGTACGGTAGGTAAATCAGCATCCCCCGGTCATTGAATCGGTTTATCATCGGCACTTGCGACCTGAGCTCATTGGCCTACTACCGGTAGAAATACTTGGATACTACCGTAGTTTTAGAGTGACTAAGATCACCCGCTAGTCTAGAGTGGTACTACCGCACACAACACATCAGCTGCGGCTGCTTTTCCCCATAGAATGTATTCGTCATTATGTTTTGGATTTTGGATTTTGGGTTGTATCGCAGAAAAGAAAAGCAACCATCAACTTGAATGCACGTACGGACGGATAGTCAGACATTTTGCACCGAGGGGGTAGGCAGCAGCCCCCGTGGCGTGGTCATTCCAATAGATACAACAACAATTACCGTTCATTTTCGTTTTGAGTCACTAACAAAAAAAAGCAGGGCCTTGGCCCTTGGACACAAAATGAGAAAGAGACACAAAATTGCAGGCGCTTCATCGATTTGTCATCTCGGCCTTCTGAAAAGCGCGAGCGCAAAACCTGAAAGAGGCAAGAGGCAAGGGAAGGATTTGATGGATGACCCGCTGTTATTGCTTGCTTGTCTCTTAGGCTCTTACCACGTACAGTACTGCGACCCTGTTCCTGCCCTTCCACTCTTGCTCCACATGCCCAATGCCCGGGTGTCTTTGCCGCCATTCGCGAATGCAGCCCTTCCATTCTTTTCTCGCACTTGTCTTACCCTTTCTGTTTCCCCAGTTTCTTGGCGCTAGATCAACCCAAGAAAGTTGGATTGCAAATCCAAAATCCCACACAATGACTCTCGGTTTGCTTACGCACCCCGGAGGAACGCAGACGCTTTGTAGACATGGAAAGTTCACAACCACCTTTCGTATATACATAAGATATATGATTAATCAAAGCGGTGAATGGATTGCTGCCTTCTTTGCCGAAATACTCTGCTGACGTGCACCAGTCAGCTCATGGGTTCCCTTGTCTTGACACGCAAGCCATCCATCAACCTGCCGTACCGTAGAAGAGGTCCCAACAGGTACGGGGATATTCCACGCCCGAGCCGACCCGACCCATTTTGATAAACCGAACCCCTGTTATGTCCGTCCCCTCTTGCCCCTTTCAACACCTACAGTGTATTGGTTGACGCATTGTTAAATCACGGCATACTACTGTACAGTACTGTAGTACTTACTGCTCAGTACTCACACCCCCTGATAATAAAGTATCCACTAAAGTGTCGGGCTTACCATGGGTGATAACTGATTTCTTTCTAAAGTCCGGTCCGGCCTTTAGTTTGCACATAAGGGTGCCTCTCCTTCTCCACCGTCATAGAATCCATCTTCCTGTCTTTCACGCTGGACGCACCCGAGGCACCATAACCGCCAGGAAACCATGGCAGGTCCACCACCAACACATGGACCGGGATCCAGGAGCAGTGCCTCCAATGATCTCGATATTAGGCATCAGATCCAAGATAATCCGGAACAGGTAGTTTCGGATGCCACAATGAGCCGGGAAGCTGACCTCATTCGGCCTTCCGCGCCAAGCCCCGCTCCAGCACACAGCGCCGACCTAGATGACGCTACCTCGTCCGACGAGGAAAAACACCGGCGCCAATCCTCATCAGAATCCCTTTCACTACCGGCAACTGGAAGAAGGAACGGCTTGAATCGCACAAAAAGCACAGCCACCGACGTGTCCGCCACCTACTCGACGCACCTGCGCGCGCTCCAGCAAGAATGGACCTCCCGGCCATGGTACCGCAAGCTTAATCCATTGCGCTGGGGTGGCATCCCCCCACTGCCGGATGAGCGTACCCCCTGCCCAGAGGCCGACGCCAGCTTCCTGAGCAAGCTGCTTTTCTCATGGCAGGGCCCGCTTATGACGACGGGCTACCGCCGCAGCCTGCAGCTGACTGACATCTGGGCCGTGAACCCAGACCGCGCCGTCGAGCCCATGTCGGATCGCGTGCGGGCTTCCTTTAAGAAGCGCGTCGCTTCCGGCCAGAGATTTCCCCTCGCCCTCGCTATCCACGAGGCATACTTTCGCGAGTTTTGGCTGGGTGGCTTCTGCTCGCTGATATCGACCCTGATGCAGGTCTTGTCGCCCTTCATGCTGCGCTTTTTGATCCAGTTCGCGACGGATGCTTACAACGCCGCCAACCAAGGCACGCCAGCTCCACCAGTGGAGAGGGGAGCTGGATTGATCGTCGGAGTGGTCCTGATGCAGATCGCACAGAGCTTGGCTATGAACCACTTTATATACTATGGTATGATATGTGGTGGGCAGTCCAGGGCAAGTCTGATTCAGCTGGTGTACGAGAAGAGCATGGTTCTTTCCGGCAGGGCCAAAGCAGGCGGTAGCAAAGACGACAAAGAAACAAACGACAAAAAGGAAAACAATGATAAGAAAAAGAAGGGAAGCAAGGGAGGCGTCAATCCAGAGGGTCAGGGTGCAGGCTGGGCGAATGGCCGGATCGTTAACCTGATGAGTGTGGACACATACCGCGTCGACCAGGCGTTTGGTCTATTCCACATCATCTGGACCGCCCCGCTCGCTTGTGTGATCACATTGGTCGTACTGGTCATCAACATCACGTACTCTGCCCTTGCCGGCTTCGCACTGTTGGTTATTGGTGTCCCCATCCTGACGCGGGCCATCAAGTCTTTGTTCATACGGCGAAAGGGAATCAACCGTATCACCGATCAGCGCGTCTCACTGACCCAAGAGATTTTGCAGTCTGTACGGTTCGTCAAGTACTTTGGCTGGGAGAGCAGCTTCATTGCACGGCTTCACGAGCTTCGCGCTCGCGAGATCTCGGCCATCCAGATGCTTCTGTCCATCCGCAACGCGATCCTGGCCGTCAGCTTGTCACTACCCATTTTTGCGTCAATGTTGTCTTTCATCACCTATTCGCTCTCGGGCCACAACTTAAACCCAGCCCAGATCTTCTCAAGTTTGGCGCTCTTCAACGGCCTGCGCATGCCACTTAACCTGCTACCCCTTGTCATTGGGCAGATCACGGACGGGTGGTCCTCGCTTAAGAGGATCGAGGAGTTTTTGCTGGCCGAGGAGCAGAACGAGGATGTGGTGAGGAGGATGGACGGCGAGAATGCCATTGAGATGCACGGAGCCTCCTTCACGTGGGAGAAGACTCCTGCGCAGGAGAAGGACGGCGAAAAAGACACTAAGTCTGCTGCTGCCGTGGGCAAGGGGAAGCCTGCGCTGGAGAATGGCGCTGGCACGGCTGACAGCCCACTCACAGAAACGGAGCGGGAGCCGTTCCACCTAGAGGAGCTCAACCTTGCCATTGGGCGCAACGAGCTCATCGCTGTCATTGGAACCGTGGGCAGTGGCAAGTCGTCCCTGCTGGCCGCGCTGGCTGGAGACATGCGCAAAACGGCGGGAGAGGTGGTTTTGGGAGCCTCGAGAGCCTTTTGTCCCCAGTACTCATGGATCCAAAACACAACGGTCCGAGACAACATTCTGTTTGGCAAGGAGATGGACGAGGCCTGGTATAGGGAGGTCATCAAAGCGTATGTTGGAAACCCCCGAACCTAGACCCCTTTGCCGAAAGGAAAAGAGTATTGCTTGCTAACAGATATTTTGACGGTAGATGTGCTCTTGAACCTGACTTGGATATGCTTCCCAACGGCGATCTGACCGAGATTGGCGAACGCGGCATCACCATTTCTGGAGGACAGAAACAACGGCTAAACATTGCGCGCGCAATCTACTTCGATGCCGACATGGTTCTCATGGACGATCCACTGAGTGCCGTCGATGCTCATGTTGGGCGCCACATCTTCGACAATGCAATCCTAGGTTTACTAGGTGACAAGTGCCGAATTCTGGCGACACATCAACTCTGGGTCCTTAACCGCTGTGACCGCATAGTGTGGATGGAGGCTGGTAAGATCCAAGCTGTTGGCACCTTTGATGATCTTGTACACAACCACACAGGGTTCAAGCAGCTCATGGAAACCCATGCGCTCGAGGAAAAGAAGGATGGAAAGAAGGCAGACGACGAAACCGCTGAGGATGGTGAGGACACCAAGGACGCAAAAGAGAAGCAGCCTGGCGACAACATCAAGCTCAAGAAGGGCAAGTCCCTGATGCAGACCGAAGAACAGGCCGTGGCTAGCGTGCCGTGGTCAGTCTACGACGATTATATCCGGTCTTCGGGCAGCATCCTGAACGCACCCCTGACTATAGCCCTGCTCCTCGTAGCTCAGGGTGCCAATATCGCCACGGCGTTGTGGCTGTCGTACTGGACGTCGGACCGCTTCTCGCTATCAACGCCCGTTTACATTGGTATCTACGCCGGGCTGGCCGTTGCTCAGGTGGTGCTACTTTTCGGATTCATGGTAGCCCTTTCAGTGTTGGGGACGAGGGCGTCGAGGACCATGTTGCACCAGGCAGTGACGAGGGTGCTGCGCGCGCCCATGTCCTTCTTCGACACGACACCCCTGGGCCGCATCACGAACCGATTTTCCCGCGACGTGGACGTCATGGACAACAACTTGGCTGACGCTATGCGCATGTACTTTTTCTCCGTGTCGGGGATATTGTCCACGTTTGCACTCATCATTGCATTCTTCCACTATTTTGCCGCGGCGCTCGTACCCCTGTTTTTCGTTTTTATGGCGTCCACGGCATACTATCGCGCTTCGGCTCGCGAGGTCAAGCGTTTCGAATCAACGCTCAGGTCCAACGTGTTTGCAAAATTCGGCGAGGGTCTCAGCGGCGTGGCTTGCATTCGAGCCTACGGACTGCAGGATCGTTTCGCTGCGGACCTCAGGGTGGCCATCGACGACATGAACTCGGCATACTACTTGACCTTTTCGAACCAGAGGTGGCTGTCTATCCGGCTCGACGCCATCGGCAACGCGCTCGTCCTGACGACGGGCGTGCTAGTGGTCACTAACCGCTTCGATGTGCCGCCATCCATCGGCGGGCTCGTGCTCAGCTACATCCTCGCCATTGTCCAGATGATCCAGTTCACCGTCCGGCAGCTGGCTGAGGTGGAGAACGGCATGAACGCCGTTGAGCGGCTGCGGTACTATGGCCGGGAGCTCGAGTCAGAGGCGCCGCTCAAGACTATCGAAGTGGCGCCCTCGTGGCCCGAAAAGGGCGAGATTATCTTTGAGGACGTCGAGATGCGCTACAGGTCCGGTCTCCCTCTTGTCCTGCGTGGTCTGGACATGAAGGTCCGTGGCGGCGAGAGGATTGGCATCGTGGGCAGAACGGGAGCCGGCAAGAGCAGCATCATGAGCGCCCTATTCCGACTCGTCGAGCTGTCCGGGGGCAGAATCACCATCGACGGTCTGGACATTGCTACGATCGGATTGGGCGACCTCCGGTCCAGGCTGGCCATCATTCCGCAAGACCCGACCCTGTTCAAGGGCACGGTGCGCAGCAACCTGGACCCATTCGGCGAGCACACAGACCTCGCGCTCTGGGATGCGCTGAGGCAGGCGGATCTGGTCGGGCCCGAGACGGGCAGCGGGACCGGCACGCCTTCGGCTATCCAGGAGAAGGAGGCAGGCGGCGGTGGTGGCGGCGGGCGCATCCAGCTAGACTCGGTGGTGGAAGAAGACGGGCTCAACTTTTCGCTGGGGCAGCGGCAGCTGATGGCGCTGGCGCGAGCCCTGGTCAGGGGCTCGCAGATCATCATCTGCGACGAGGCGACGTCGAGCGTCGACATGGAGACGGACGCCAAGATCCAGGCCACGATGGCGGTCGGTTTCCGGGGCAAGACGCTGCTGTGCATCGCGCACCGGCTGCGGACCATTGTCGGCTACGACCGCATCTGCGTCATGGACCAGGGTCGCATCGCGGAGCTGGGCGAGCCAGCGGAGCTGTTCAAGATGGAGGGCGGCATCTTCAGGGGCATGTGCGAACGTAGCGGCATAACGGAGAGGGACATATTGGTTGCGAGAGAAGCGCTGGGCATCGCTGGTGGTGCTGATGAATGATGACGATGACCAAGTAAATATAATTTTATTGATGTATAGATATCTGAAGTAATACCCAACAAAAGTTGAAGGAAGTTGCCGGCAGTATTAAGGACAAGGTGCAATAACCCGTCTTACCCGTCTTTTGCGAGTCTTTGTGTTATCTTCTATATGTGAAGTGAGCTAGAGAAGAGGAGATGTGCTTTTAACAAGTCGACAGAGGACAAGAAGCAGGACTATAAGTGGGAAATAAGAAGAGCGATGTTGTCAAAATAGAGATACGGATCTCTGAAAAAACGACTCTCGCTTACAAGGACCAGGGTCCTGTCATTGTAAAGATGAGTCGACAACCAGGCAGTCAGTCAGTCAGTCAGTCACCCACTTGGAATTTCCCATCAAAACAGAGCTCGGACAAATCACAAATAGCAGTTGGGCAGAGAGAATCCTAGGTAGCTGCGAGCCTGAAATGTTAGCGGCTTGGCGAGTTCGCTCGGACACGCATATACAAGTCACGATGCGCAAGGAGCTCGACAACAGACGACGGACACCTTATCCGGAACTGCTAATGGATGTGGCAAGACCTTTTTTCATTATTTTGTTGTTTTTTTAAAAGTAATAACTCCTAACCTCGTCCCGGCATCCTCATTATTTTGAGAAAAAGGAAAGGAAAACCCAACCCGCCCTACGCTACAATAGATACCCTACGCAAATGTGATGCAGGAACGATCATTCAGGGCAAGCTTTTGTTTCGTAAGAAGAAGAACAAGAAAATTCCAGACTCCTTTTGGCCCACCCACTACGCCGCCATACTGCCCAATTAGAAAAAAAGGCCTTTTACTGTAGCCACCCTGCAGCACCCGAGCTCCTCCGTCCCTTCTCGTATAGGAATTTGCTGTTGAGGCCGACCGACGTCCGCTTCCCCGAAGGACTTGGGGTGGCAGTTCCCGCGGCCGTCGACTGCCCAAACAAGCTCGACCCGTTGGACGCGCCGGGACTGAGCAGCGCACCCGAGGAGATACCGCCGCTGCCGCTCAGGGACGACCTCCTGCCGTGCATCTTTTGGAAGAGCGGGCTGCCAGCGCCGACGGGGGAAAATGGGGAGCCGTTTAGCCTCTTGTTGTTGGCGGCTGCTGCGGCGGACGGGCTGCCGGAGAGCGGAGAGCCGCTGATGCTCTTGCTGCTGCCGACGGAGCCCGAGAGCGAGGGCGTGCGCGTGTAGCGTGGAGGGGTGCTGAAGACGGAGCCGGGCGTGGCGGGGGCGGATGAGGGCGGCAGGCCGAGGAGCTTGCGCTGCGTTGTAGTCAGGGGTATATCGGAGAGGTCGTCCTTCTTGCGGAAGACTGGGAGGAGGGCGATGAGGATGTTGACAAGCGGAATGATCTGCAGGCCCAGGTTGGCCCACCATATCAGGGATCTTGTGGATTCGGGAAAGCTGGAACGGGGATTGGGGATGTTAGTACAAGTTTTTTTTTTATTTCCGTCGGCCACGGCATTCGACCTTTTATGCCGCGCGAAGTCTGTTTGTAAGAAAAGCCGTAAATAACTAGGGGGCACCAACCTCCGCTCGTACTTCTGCACCGTCGCATTCGTCTTGAAGAGGTGGGCAATAACCAGCGCCGCGACGTTGTAGGCGATTATGCGGGCGTTCTTGTCGGTGAAGGTGGTGCGCTTCTGACGCTTGGTGATCTCGGCCAGGCGCGGATGGGTCCAGTTGCCAGGGCTGTCGACAGCCGGGCTCGGGGTCTGCTTCTTGGGCGTGCCGACCGGCGTGAGGCTGGAAAAGCCTTTGGAGACGGTGGTGGATGACATGGTTGCCGGGTATGCTTCAGAGTTCGACGGGGGGGAAAAAGTCGAGAGTGGTTGCCTGGCTAAAAGATGATCGGTCTGGCGGACTGGGGATTGATGCGCGACCGCAAGTCGGGTGAACAGTAAAAAAAAAGTACAATCTGTTGATAATGCTGCTGCTGCTGTGGGTTAGTGAATCTCGAGGCTTCCCTCGGAGTTTTGCGCTCCTTCCTCCCCCAGGTCGTTTGGCGGTCTTTTGTCGCTGGCAGATTAATTGGTGTTGTTTTTGTTTCGCGGGATTGAGATGATGGAGTTTTGGACCGAAAAGTCAACAATGGCAACGGGACCCCTGCAGGCATTCATGCAAGCACAGACCAGCTAACTTGAGTTGACCCGAATGTCCCGTAATTATTTACAAAGTACCTACTTTGTACCTGTCCAAATCAGCCACAATTGCTGGTGACAAAACTAGTGAAGCTTGGGCTGTCTCAATTCATTTCTTCAACGCAGCCGTTGGTTTTTTTGAGAAGTTGTGTTGTCACTAGATCTCAGTTGCATCATGTTTCAAGATAACATGAGCCTAAAGTGTATACTTGTTTGTCGCTGACTTGGTGTCAGGGTCCTGTTTAGATTCCTACCTTCCTAGGGACCTACAGTAAGTGCTACAGTAGTTGTTGCTGTCCAATCCCAGTGCCGCTGAATTTTTGAACTTTGGTACCTAACCTTGCCTAACCCACCCAGCTCCAGCACTTTGCGCACTCGTTCAGAGATGCCAAGCCATTTACCACTACTCGGCATCCCGACCCACATAAGCTTCTACAACCCCACCCATCGTCGCTCACCAGCGCTTGCATCATCTTGAAACTTGCCCAAAGTTTACACCGGATTTCGTGTGGCGGGGACAAAACAAGCTCCGAACCCGATATTATCCACGTATACAATTGCGACGATCCCGTCTTTTAACTGCATGGGAAATTTCTCAATCCTGTCTTCCTCTTCTCTCGATTTCGACAAGACCGCAACCGATTTGTGAAGCGAAACGATACCTATTCCCCCACCTCTCAGCTTCCGGAACTACCGGCTATACCAAGTCAAAGTCCGCAAAGATGGGTGTCGACAGCTGGATGTGGGACATTGACCAGCGTCTGTCCCATGTGGTCGGACAATGGAACGGCTACACGACAACAATTTTTACCCTTCTCCTCGGCATCTGGACATGGTCTCTCTTCAACCGCAAGGAGCCGGACACCCACCCGATGCTTCTGGCCCGACAGGCCCAGTCTTCACCCGTGCGGCAACCCGGCGAATCGCCCGTCTATCGTTGCCATGCAGCACCACACGGCATGCCACTCAACAGCGGGCTCAACGTCAAGGACCCCGGTGCTTCCAAGTGGGCTAAGGGTCGGGATGGTGATCTGCGAGACATTTGGAGGCGTGCTGTGGCTGGCGTTCCCGAGGGTGAAGGTAATTCCGGCGGCAAGGGGAAGCTGTTGACGGTCCATGGTGACAAGGTGCACGAGCAAAACCTCGGTAAGTTGCAAGGACGCTACCTATGTCTCTGAATATTATTGCGCAATGAACCCTTGGCTTTGATCCCTCGGCTTACACCTTCAATACTAGACGATGTCACTCGCCAGATCAACATCATCGGCCAGCACATCCTTGACCAGGGCGGCAACCGTGTCGCCATCTACCTCCCCAACTCAGTTGAGCTCATCGCTGCTCTTTTTGCCTGCGCCTTTCACAACCTGACGGCCATTATCTTGCCCGTTGAACAACCGGATGATGTCGTCATCTCGATGCTCCGCCGTTCGGCTGCAGACACTGTTATTGCCCTCCCGGGCGCCTTCCCCTTCGATCTCGTCGTCAAGAGCTACCCCTCGCTCCGCAATGTGATTTGGGTCGTAGACGAGGGCAACCGTCATCTCGACTGGAACGAGGTACCCAAGGGCATGGGCGGTGCTGTCAACGTCGCCACGTGGCACGACCTCATCGCCGAGGCTCCTCAGGACGCCGGCAAGGAGTTGCCCCCGATCGAAGGCCAGAAGGACCCGCGGGACGTGACGGTATTTTGGCAGAGCAAGACCGGAGAGCTGGAAGAGATGGTCCGCTTTACTACTGCGAACCTCGTCGCTGCTGTCTCGGCTCAGATCTTTGCCGTGCCCACGTCCCAGCGTCTTGGCCCCTCGGACCTGTTCCTCCCCGCTGCCCCGCTCTCGGACGTTTATACTTTGACCCTGACTCTTGCGGCACTATTTTCCAACAGCTCGGTCGCCTTGAACTCTGTTGCTGGAAAGTCACGGGACCTGCAGGTCGCGACCCGCGGCATCTCGCCGACCGTCATGGTCGCCACTCCCGAGACGCTGCTCCAGACCCGCGCCGGGTCGGCCGACTCTCTCAAGTCCTTCATTGCAAGCATGGTGCACGGCATGCAGACCCGCAGCCTCCAGAATGGCATCATGCCTGTCGCTTCGCTCTTGACTTCGTTCAACGATAGCCTCCGTCCCGCAATCGGCCGAACCCCCGGCAAGCTGCGATTGATCTTTGTGGCAGAGCGCGTTGGTGCCGGTACTCCGCCGCTGCCATCGGCTGCACTGTCTGACCTGAGGATCCTGACTGGCGCGAGGGTTGTGTACGCTCTCACTGCGCCCAAGGTCGCAGGTGCTGTTTCGCAGACGAGCTTTTACGACTATAGGATCAGTGACAACGAGGGCGAGAAGGGGTGCTCGCACTTTGGGCCGCCCATGACGAGCACCGAGATCATGTTGAAGGATCAGGGGGTGCACAAGACTACCGACGAAAAGATTGAGGGAGAGGTATGTTCATTTCGGTAGTTTTGATTCGTCTACTGTTGAGGTTTGATATGCTAACTTGGCATGTGTCTCCCAGATCATTGTTCGTGGGCCCTCCGTCGCCGGTAACGAGGCCGCTCTGGGTGTTGTGGGCAGGATCTTGGACGACAACACGCTTGCTTATGTGTGAGCCTTTCCGAGGAAGGCTGTTGTGGGAGATGATCAAAAGGCTGCCTACTGGTTAGAGAAACCATGTATAATTCTCAAACTACTACAAATATTATTCAAGAATTTCAACGATATTTATCAACGACCGTCGTCAAGACGGCACTATATGTGTGGGAAATACATTGACCAAGGAATATGCACAAACACAGTCGCATCCACATGTCTCAACTGCAAAAACCCTTCGAGTACTTGATACAATCTCGCCACACCGTATAACAATGCTATAGGCGCGATGGTCCAGAATTCCCATGCGAGTGGCAGTTCAATGGCCTTTCTGGGAGCCGGTGTGGATTTCTCCTCTTCCCTGCTGCTCTGCAAATCAAGTATAGCCAGCTTCTGCGGATTAATCATTAAAAGATACAGGCGACGCCACCGTCCAAGCCGCACCCACGACGCGGCCGTCTCGGCGACCCAAAAGGCAGCGGTAACGAGAAACAGGACGAGGCTCGAAACACGCCAGAGGATCTGCTCGGCCCGGGAAGGAAACTCGAAATCCCAAGCGGCGAGGTGCAGCCCCGTGAACACCAAGGTCGCGAGGCATAGCAGGTACTCCTGGGCGCCGTAGGGATCCATGGGGAAGCGGTCGTTTGGAATGCGCTGCAGGGGCCGCTGGGCGGGCAGGACAGGCATGCGCATAAAGGGCTGGACGTTGAGGGCCCAGCCGGGCCCGTTCTCGTCGACAAAGTCGAGCGGCGTCGTGTCCCAGGGCCGACGGCCAGTGATCTCGGCCAGGGTGTGCGGGGAACGTAGGCGTATCGGGTGGCGGACGTCGACGGGCTTGTGCAGCCACGTGTAGGCGGTCATGAGCGAGCAGACGACGATGGCGAGCGTGTTGAGCTCCAGCGTCGTCAGCACCAGGCCCTGCGCCGCCCGCGCGATGCACTCCACCACGAGGTAGCCTATCTGGATCGAGGTGATGAGCTTGGCGAGGCGGTCCTGCTTGGACTTGTCGTTGACCTCTTCCGATGTGGTCAGCGGGTACGAGAGGTGCTTGTTGACGACGAGCCAGTGCAGCTGCTTCGCATTAAGGGGGAAAGAGGTGCTAGAGCTGTTGTCTTCGGGATCCGGCGCCGTCTCGAGCACGAAGCCGCCCATGTCGGCAAAAAATGCCAGTCGCATGGTCCAGCCTTCGTGGCCCGAGTCTCGAAAGGCAGCGAGCGAGTGGCGAGCCCGGGACCACTGGCCGGCAGCGTAGGTGAGCACAATCTCGGGGCCCAGGATGGCCAGGACCATCCAGATCAGGCGGCGGCGAAACAGGACGAACCACGTGTCGGTGGGAGCCGGGACGTTGAGGCAAAGCAGGGTCCATACGCATAGGAACGTCGTGGCAAGGCACGTCCAGACGACCTTCCAGGTGCCGCGAAGTGCCGGCTCCTCAACCCACCCAGAGACGGTACCGTCGTCCTGCACAGGTATCTGGTGGTTCAGGAGTGTGGAAGTTGAGGCATGGCGGGGATGAATCTCGGTTGGAATGGCGATGCTTAGGGGAAGAATGGCTGCCAAGGCGGTGGCGCCAGCGAGTATAGGAAAGAGATTCATGGCTCAAAACGGCATAGCTCTTTCAAAGAGGTAGTACAACCAACACCTTCAAGTTCATTCATGATGGATAATGCGCGGTGCCTGCAGTATTTCTAATGACTCTTCCCATCCGCCGAGATGTTCATGCTGCCCAGCTGGAGACCTTTTTTTTCCCCAGAATCCGACATGCCAACAGCATCTGGGGCGGTTATGCAATGCAGGTTGGACTATCCTGGTCTCAAAAAAGAGCCCAAAAATGTGGTCGATGAAAGCGCTTACGCGACGTATAAATAGTAGACCCATTGTCGACAATCGACAGCGCTACAGTCGGGCGCCTATCTCGAGTATAGTATTGGCTTCTCCATGTGGAGCAAACTCTGGTCCCGCCCAGGGGTTCTCGAGGCCTGAATCAAGATGCCAACAGGGGGGCCCTACAGGGGCCCAAGCCCAGATGGCAGCGCACGCCAAGACAGCTGGAGCAGAAACCAACAACACCGTGCAGTCTCGCTAACCGCCCGCGGAGGTCAATTTCGCGGTTCGTTTAATCCACAACTGAAGGCGGGGGGAATTGTCCACAGGTTTCGCTGACTGTCTACTATCTAGAGTACAGTACTTGCCTATTTCCCCACGCAACAAAAGGCGTCAGCCCGGTGCATTGGTAATGTTCTAAATTCAAAAGACATATTTGTTTCAAACTCAACAATGGACCTATCGCCACTTTGGACGACTTTGTATGTCCTGGCAGGCACCCTGGGATCATACATTGGCTTTGTTGCCCTCCTCACGATACCCGCGTGTCAAAATCAGGTCATCTATCTCAACGCCGTCACGCTGACATGGTTCAAGAATGTGTCGATTCCTGAACAATGGGGTTTCCTTCGCAACCAAGTAACGCCCTTTACTCTCAAAACGCCAGATGGCGAGACCCTGCATGCTTGGCACATCTTGCCGCTGGGCCTGTATGAGCAACATGAGCATGAACTCGTCCAGGAGCCCGAGGGGATTGCTCCAGATATCACCAACAGTCTATCTTTCCAACTACTGCGCGATGACCCCGAGGCTCTCCTGGTGCTCTACTTCCATGGCGCAGCCGGCACTCTTGCATCGGGCTTCCGCCCACCCTGCTACCGTGCCATCTCGGCCACGTCGCCCTCCAAGATCCACGTCGTCGCCATCGACTACCGAGGCTTCGGCTCCAGCAGTGGATCCCCTTCAGAAGCAGGCTTGCTCACCGATGCCTTGACGCTGGCCTCCTGGGCCGCAGACACGGCCGGCATCCCGCCCTCACGGATCGTCCTATTCGGCCAGTCACTGGGCACCGCCGTCTCCATCTCCCTGGCCCACCACCTCGCGCTGAGGCCGACGGATCCCGTCTTCTTCAAGGGATTAGTCCTCGTCGCCCCATTTGCAGACGTCGAGCTCCTGACGGCCACGTACCGCGTGGCGGGCACGATCCCGCTCCTCAGCCCAGTCGCACGCTTCCCGCGGCTGCTGGCGCTGCTGAACAAGTTCATCAAGTCCAAGTGGCGAAGCAGAGAGAAGCTTGCAGCTCTCATCAGGGCGGCCGAGGAGGAAGGCGGCAGCGCGGGGCGGAGGTATCACGTCGATATAATGCATGCCGAGGACGACTACGACATACCCTGGTCGCACAGCGAGCACCTCTACCACGCGGCCGTGGATGCGGCCAGGGCCGGCGGCGGTGGCATCTCGTTCGAGGAGCTGGATCGGGAGAAGGGAGCGACCAGGCGGGCCTTGGGCGCGGGCGGTTGGGTGGCTTCTCATGAGACGGCTAGGGGCGTGGTCAGGGAGCACATACTCAAGCATGGGCTGCACGACGTCATCATGTCGTTTCCGGTGATTGGGTTGGCTATTGCTAGGGCATTTCGGGGGGTTTGAAGGAATTCTTTTTGTCTCAAGTGAACTGCATTATATATGCCTACCTTACTTGGTCAGAGTGCTCGGAACTGCTATCCGAGATCCTACCCCGAGATCCTGGCTGGGAGGGTCTCGGGCGGGTGCCGATAGGAGTAGACGGCATGCAGAGAATATACAAAGTATGCCACCGACAACCGGCATGTAGCATTGCAGGATTAAAGCCAATTAGCTTACTCAATGTGGGGAGTTTATTGTCGTCGGATAGGAGAAATGCAATCAGACTAATGTACGCCAAGAACCCAATGGATAGTCTCGCCATGGAGCATCGGGTTGGTGGAGTCGGGTCCGCGAACGGAGATATAGAAGGGAGGGGAGTGCCTCGTGGGATTAATGGTAGAGTGACGTGACTTTTTGACTAGTCGGGACTGGTTTGTGGTTCAAGGAAACTGAGCATTATTTACTCATACGTCCTCCCCAGAGTCAATACCCAGCCTACATACCTTCTTCTGTACATCAAAGGTCAAGCAGACAGCCATGCATTCGACCATAACCCTCACAGCACTGGCAACGCTCGCCAGCAGCGCCTTGGCCGAGACGATCCACGGTGTTGTCGTCTACAGTCGACATGGCGACCGTGAGCACAGCTTTCAATGCCCATTCTCACCCCTCAAGTTATAGTTTCAAGCAGCTCACAAACATAAAAACAGGCACCACCAAACACTACGGCTCCCAGATGCTAACCGACCTGGGCGCCCAGCAAAACTTCCAAGTCGGCAGCGCCTACCGCAGCCGGTACCTGACCCCAGGTTCTCCGCAGCACATTGCCGGCATCTCCCCGGACAAGTACGTGCCCGACCAGGTGTACGCCAGCGCTCCCGACCAGAGCATCCTCCTCAACACGGCCACGGCCTTCCTTCAGGGCCTGTACCCGCCGCTGGTCGGCCGGGTCGACGACTCGGTGGCCAGCGCGACGCTCAACAACGGCAGCAGGAGCGTGTCCCCGCTCGACGGCTACCAGTACGTGCTCCTGCATGGCAAGAGCGCCGACTCGCCCGACGCCGTGTGGATCAAAGGCGACGACGGCTGCCCAACCAACGCGGCAGCGGCCAAGTCCTTTTTCAACAGCGAGCAGTTTGCCCAGACGGACCGGGCGACGAGGGAGTTTTATGGCAGGTTCTACGACGTGCTGGCGGGGGACGTCTACGACCTGAGGCGCGAGGACATGACGTACCGCAACGCCTACGACATCTACGACCTGGTCAACGTGGCGCGCATTCACAACGCCTCGTCCCCGGCCCGCGACATCTCGACCGAGGACCTGCGGCAGCTGCGCACCCTGGCCGACTCGGCCGAGTTCGGCTACAACTTCAACGCCACCCAGCCCACCCGTAACATCCACGGCCGCACTCTAGCCGCAGGCCTGCTGCGCCAGCTCGAGCAGACCGTCGCCACAAAGGCCGCGCTCAAGTTCTCGCTGCTGGCCGGCAGCTACGACACGTTCCAGTCCTTCTTCGGCACCGCGGGCCTGACCGGCCTGTCGGACGACTTCTTCGGCCTGCCAGACTACGCCTCCACCATGGCGTTTGAGCTGTTCAGCAACGGCGACGGCGCCGCCTTCCCGGCGCACGTCGACGAGTCGCTGCGCGTGCGCTTCCTGTTCCGCAACGGCACCGACGGCGCCTTTGACGCCTTCCCGCTGTTCGGGTCTGGCGAGCAGTCGCTGCCCTGGCCGCGGTTCGTGCGCGAGATGGAGGGCCGATCCATCGCCACGGCGGCAGAGTGGTGCGGCATCTGCGAGAGCAGCATGTCCTTCTGCGCGGCGTTCAACGGAAACGGTGGCACTGTTGCCGCCTCGCAGGGCGGCGACTGGTCGGGCATGTCCAACGCCGTGGCCGGCGTCATTGGGGCGCTGGTCGCGCTCGCCGTCGCGGGCTTGGCTGTCGGTGTGGTGTTTTTGCTTGCCAGGAGGCGTAGGTCCAAGACGGTCGTTACCGAGGTGCGCAGTGACAAGCTGAGCGACAAAGGCTCGGCGGTTTGAAGTGATTACGGTAGCAAAATATATGTCTAGTCTAGTTCTTTTCAAGTTGAAAATGGTATTGAGAGTTTTGTTGTAATAACACTAGATATTACCACAAGGATTATACAAAGGAGAATGTCATCAATATCCCCGTTCCGGTTTCATTCTATTCTAACAGATCTTGTTTTTCATTTATTCTTCCCTCCCTTCTCATACAAGACCTTCACACCATCCTCTCCGCGCTACTAAGCTTGGAGGCACCCGCGCCAGGCGGCGGCGGGCTGGGGCTGCCCACGATGGGCCTCTCCTCGCCCTCTCTGACGTCACGCTCCTGTATGGCCTCGCGCCGCGACCAGAACCTCCGCGACGGGTGCTGGCCGAGGCTGTGGAGGCTGCCGCGCGTCGTGGTGCGCTCGATGCCCGGCGACGAGGGCGAGTGCATCGGCGGCTGGATGGTGTGCTCCGCCGCCCGGATGCTCTGCAGGCGCGCGAGCTGCGCGCTCGTGTCGTGGCGTCGGCTGCCGTACACGTCCTGGAACATGTCGGGCCCGTGGTCGATCACCACCGATGGACCGCGGCGGCGCCGGACAGAGGTGGTCGACGGCGTCACCCCGGAGGACACGGCCGTCGGGTGCTGCTGTTGGGATTGTTGGCTCTGGTTCTGCTGAAGCTCCCGCTGCAGCTGCTGTTGGCGTTCTTGGTCCGAGGTGTGGATGCTCAGGGATGGGAACGGAACCACGGGGCTGGTGGCTGTCCCGTCCTGGTTTGGCTGACTCTGCGGCTGCTCCGGCCGCGGCGTGACGTAAGTGGTGGCCGGCTCAAATGCTGGCGGCGGAACGCTGGTCCAGTAGAAGGGCAGGTCCTTGGTACCGCCTGGCTGCTGCTTCCTCGGGCCCTCGATGCCCAGCAGTGCCATCTGGCGCATCAGCTCGCCGGCGAAGCGGTTGTGGCGCTGCAGACGCAGCAGCTCGTTCTGGAAGCTGGACTTGTGGAAGAAGACGAAGCTGAGCGTGACCGAGTACACCTCGTCGATGGTGCTGACCTCGGTGATGATGCGGGGGCCGTAGTCGCGCTTGTTCTCCAGGACAAAGTCGGTCATGCGGTCGCGTAGCTCCTCTATGACCTCGTTGGTGGTACCGAACCGAACCTTGAGTACGATGGGGTCCGCAAGGCCGTTGGATCGACGCTGGTTGAGGATGAAGAGGTTGTTGAGCAGCGAGTTGGGCGCCTGCACGACGTGACCCTGCATCTTCTTGAACTCGGTGTAGAGCAGCGAGATCTCCTGAACGTAGTAGTCATCACCAGTCATCATATCACCAGTGTTGCCGTACACACGCACACGGTCTCCGACGTCGAACGGGTGCTTGACAAAGACGAAGATGATGGACTGGAGGAACTCTTGCGCAGTTGCCTGCAGCATCCACGCCAGACCCAGAACCGTAGTACCTGCGGACCCAAGGGCAGCCGCAGCCGAGCCCGAGATGATGGAGACAAAGACGATAATGGCAATGACCAGGACGATGAAAATGAAGACCTTGTCGAGCTTCTTGATGACGGAATCCAAATCCTTGAGGGACGCGGCGATGGCCTTCTTCTCGAGGTGGATCTCGTTACAGACCAGCTCCAGCTCCTGCATCGACACGTCGCCGTTGAGATCCTTGTCAAAGACGCCCAGGCACGCCTCGGCGTCTTCGCTGTTATCAAAGACCTTTTGGAAGTCCTCGAGAGTCAGGGTCTCGTTTCCAGGCGTGACAAATGTGCGGAAGATCATTCTGCCCAGGGTAAAGCTTGTAGGGGTGGAACGCAGCAGTTCAGCCACCACCTTTTGCGGGTGGTTCTCGTCCAGGATCTTGCGACCGGTAAAGTCACCAGCGACCCTGTTGGCGACGTTGCCGACGCGGTTGAAGGCGTCTCGGGCGTTCCTCTGCAGAGCCTGCATGGGCGTCCTCGCTCCGGCAGTAGGGCTCTGGCCGGTGGGGCTCCACTCGTCCTCCTGCTCGATCATGGTGCGGGAGTACGTGTAGAGCGAGACCAGGTACTGTATGTCTCGCTTGTTGGCCTCGATACGGTAGGCATAGGTGCGACGGTGGAACGAGTTGGCGATCCACTGGATCAAGATCTTTTCGATAAAGTTGAGGGCGGCCAGCACAAAGAGCGCAATGATGACCTTGAAAACCACGTCGATCCAGTTGACAAAAGGCTTGTCGTTCGGCCTGCCCGTGTCCAGGGTTGGCCCATACGAAACGAGCACCGCCAACATCCAGATGAACAAAGCCGTGTGCAGCTCGAGGCCTCTGCCGACGTCGAGCCACTTCTTGTGGTTGTTGGAACCGACCATCTTGGCGCACCACTTGAACAGATACGGCATGATGGCACACAGGAATCGCGAAGCCCAAAGTGTGCCCCAGAGGATCTGGAGCCAGATGCCGAACCAATACAGCTCCACGCCCCCTTCACCTCCGACGCGAGGCTGATCCTCCAAGGCGAGGATGTCGATGAGGATGGGAGCCAGCAGGATAGCCGCCACGGGCATCCAGTAGACGAGGTAGCGGACGACGCGGGGGAACTTTTTAATCTTGAGCCATGCCTTGTTTGCCAGCGTCGGCGGCTCCTGGTGCTGACCTGGGGGAACATGTTGTTCCTTCTCGTCTATCTGCTCGTTGAATGCATCTTCTGGGATTGGTGATGGTGCTCGGCGCCGGTGATCTCTCGAAGTCCTCGAATGGGACTCTTGCTCATGGGTGGTGACGAGCCTCTCGGCCCGAAGAAGTTCGAGATCATCTGTCAAGCGGCTCGTGTATTCCCTTGATTCATCCTCGTGAAGTGTAGCCTGGTCAGGGGCCAGGCGATCAGGGTCCCCCACCTTTTCATTGTAGGTGTTGTGTCTATCAGGTGTGGTCATGTTTGCTAGCTGTCGGTGGGATAACCCATCCGTTCAAACTTGTCTGAGTGATGGGTGAGGAAAATATCAGACCAACCGCGATGAGGGGCGCAACAAACGCGTTGTATCCAAGACGGTCGGGGAAATCTATGGAGAGCCGAGGATATGTATGGAGCCACTCCAAGTGATTTATTTGTCTAGGCACGGTAGTGCTAGGCGTAAAAATGTCCAAGTAGTGGCTCAGTAATAGCCTCTTCAGTCGTCGAAAATGCTGAAATCGACAACAAGACGCCAAAAGTGTATCAGGAGCTGATACTCCCTTTGCGTCATAAACCAAGAGAAAAAAAGAAAACCAAAAGTCTAGACAACTCGACAATTACTAAAAAAGGACTGAAGATCAACAAAAAAAACAGAGTAGTGTAGTGCAAGCCAAACCTTGCAGGGACTTGACTTGACGGATCTTTGACAACAAAACGAGTGACAGTTCTGATCAGCGACCAGAAGGGATCAAGCCGGATAAGTCGGATAAAAAATATCAGAACAGTCGAGACAAACGCCAACCGGTAACTTTACCAGAACGAGCAATCGGAGAATGGAGAAAGAAAAAAGGAGGTAAAACCCTTTATCAGCTTGGGGATGCAGATCCTTTCCCAAGTCCAAGTACTCAGTCTGCAATACCGTGTCTCTCACGTTGTGATCCAGATATCTCCTGCATCTCCAGTGGAGCAATTAGATGACCAAGATGGCGAGGTCAGGGTAGGGTCGGGTCAGAAACCAGGGAAAACATTTGTGGTTCCTCCGTCTTGTCATTATCAGTTTGGCGGTTGCAGCTGAACTTGCTGACTTGCCTGTGGCCCTTGTTTGCCATCTTCCAAGGCAAAAACTGCCGTACTAAGGGCCTTGGACCCACGTCATCTTCTTGTCCGTCTTGGTATTTTTTCTTTTTTTGTTTCTTACCTTTTGGTATCCTATTATTGATTTTTCCCCCTCTTGTAGTCCCTTGACCAAGCATTCTAATGCAACGCACGGCGCGCTTTCTGAAAGTCTAGGCGTGTGTTGTCTGTCTGTCCTATGCAGTAAGTTCGAAACAAGTGAATACCTTACCTTGATAAGGTACCTAGAACTGGATTTTTCACATTCAGCATAAAATCTCGCACCGTGAAAACACCACGTACAGTATGTACAGCACAAGCCCTAAACACAAGCGTTGGACGAATGATGCAGTGAATCGAGATGTATCGGACCGAGTGTGGAACAATGGAGACACGAAGAAAAGAAGTCCAATTGGCAAACGTGAATTATGATGAATGGATTCCTTACCGAGTATCTTGGGAGTAGGTTAATACTGTACTGTGCAGTACTTCATCCTAGCCAGCCTTCCACCCTTCATCAACGATGGAACCTACCCGTGGGGGGCCGTCGCCCTACCGAAATTTTTACAGCGATTGGATCCATGGTGGGGGCGTTAATTTCGTCATCAGTGGACCTGCCCCTTTCTGGGCGGCTTGGCATCGAAAGCCACAGATTGCCGCGGGCCTGGGCGGCTGTCTGCCCGTCCACCGGTTTGCCATGAATGCCCTCGCCTTCCTCGCTTCCCATGTAGGTAGGTATATAGTAAATCCTGCCCGGTCCCAGGAACCGTAATCCGGACGCCCTGGAATTAAACTGAGGCGAAGCAGCTTGGATGTAATATCGACAAGACCTAGAATCCTGACCGAAAAGCTCCAAGAAAACTGATCAATTGGTTCGTTCTTGATTTGACTTTTCACAAACACGGATATCTAATCCACGTTTCAACAGACGACCTGTCGAATCTTGTTTGCTTGTCTACCTATCGGCTAACAACTGGCGTGTTAGGACGGGGAACCTCCGAAGCGCCGCTAAAACCGTCTTGCCGTCCAAGTGCTGCAGAGATATTCTAGGTACATATATAGTCAAAGTCAGAGTCCAAGTCAAAAGGATCGTCTCTGCCCCTTTCAGGTCGTTCAATTTAGCAACATGCCACACAGCATGCCACAGACACGCAGTGATTATTGTACTACGTAAAACTAACAATAAGCAGGCCAAGCGCCCAAGGCGCCCCAAGCATAGAAAAATACAAACATAATTAACTACCTAGGTACCTAATCACGCCCGTGTCATGTAATCACTGCAGACCAGTCAGGAATCGTACGTCGCATACTTCCAAGCCGGCGGCACTGCCACTAAGAATCCAAGTCACTACCCACAAATAATTCAACCTGAGCCGCCGTCTTTCGGGTTCGAGAACAATCCTTACGGTAGGATAATAAAAAAAATCAGGGTCAAGCTGTAAACACCGTGACAATACCTCGTGTCCCCGCCACCCCCCGAGACCAGTTTTTTTCACAGCTTCCCACCCGCGTTATAGCAAGCGAGCGGAGGCGGGTGAACCGGCCGACCGCAAGGGGGAGGGCACCACACCCGGAAGTACTAATTTACTGGGTAGCTTCTCGGCAAAGTCGGGTTCTGGACCACGGTAATCGGACACCCCTCTGGGCTATTTTTGGCTTTCAAGGCCGTCCGTGTTTAGACGACTGGAGCCCGGGTTGGAGACGTACGGATTCCAGAACGTCAAATCACCGGTCCTTTTTAGGGTACTAAAGTAAAATCAGGGACCATCCTCGGCTGTCTCGTCCACTCTTCTTTTATGTCCTATCATCTTTCCCCAAAGCTTTCCATAGCCCCAGACAGTAACAAGGTTGAGACGGACAAAACTACCCACCCAGTGTCAACGCTGACCAGCGGTGGGTATAAGCCTCAGCAACAGTGCCACTCTCAAAATAATGGGGTTTTATGCAGCCATGTATGTCAATGTTCTTTCTCAAAAATAATGCACTAACTGTGCTTCAGTAAATATTTCACCCTACAAATCACATGCTGTTGTTGATCAACGTGTTAACGTTAACCTTACTCGGTAGGGCAAACTATTATGTGTTACTGACCCACCGTTCAAAGTTAGCGCCATTGACAGCTCGGCTCTGTAAATCATGACGTCGCTCAGTTTACATACACCTGTCAGTGTTTTCCAGCTAATTAGGTACGAGCCGCAGAAACGCGGTCAAGATGCAATTGAATCACTTGTTTATGTGTAATCTTTTTTTTGTTCGTTGTGCTTTTCCTATCCACAACGCCTCAGAGGCAGTTTGGCCTAGATTAAACTTGATCCCGGTCACACACCTGTTCCCCTGTACTTGACCAATGAGGCTGCACACTGCCCTTATCTCAAGCGACGCAGATGCAACCAAGTGCTGATCCAAGCCTAGCCGCCGCTACAAGCACCCTCAAACGGAGTGCACCCAGCTGCAACCACCCCTCAACGAGTCTTACTTTCTTAATTCGAGATACTTGGTAGCCGTCTCCCATGTTCCTTTGGCAGTAGCGCTGAGCTCCTTGTCAGGGAGCGTCTTCACGGCACTGGCAATGGCCCCGAAGAATGCATAGAAGATTCCCATGTCTTCTTCAAAGTCGGTCGAGTGCGGCACGTATTCTGCTGGGAAAGTCTCCATGCGCTGGCGCCGCGCCTCGGCAGGTTCACCTACTTGCACCTCGTCCAACAGTGTTTTGACTGCAATACCAAATGCAATGTCGGGGTTTTGTGTGAATGGGAGGCTATTATAATGCATATCGAATTAGTCATCGTCGGGTCTCAAACGTATTGCACAATCCAAGACTTACCGGTTGCCAATATCCCATGAATCATCCCTCTCACGCTTCGCCTGTGCGTACATGAACATCGATGCAACAATTGCCTCGACAAGGTCACGATCTGCCTCCCTCACTGTGGAGGCCAAGGAGCGGAACACAAGCAGACTCTTGTTCAAAGGTCCCGTGTACCCAGTCGGGGCGTGCCGCAACTTGAGCAATGTTGCAACGCGGCTCAAAAGTAGTAGACTGCCCTTGTCATCCTCTGATCCGTTCAACGGCAGACCGTGAGACTCATCCTGGGGCGCCTTGGTGTGAAGTACACCAAACCTGATCATCTCAAAGGCCACCAGCAGCTGCTCGTAGAGACCCTCAAAATCGGGATGCTCCTTGGCCACTGGCTCAATGGCCTGGAGTGCAAGGGCCAATGTTTGGCCCCAGGGCGTCAGTTCGTGCGAGTCGGAAACGTAGCCACGCAGGTGTAGGAAGCGCCAGATTGCGACCGATACGATCACGTCTGCAGAGTCAAGCGACGCGCCCTTGATCCTATCCTTGGTTGATGTCGCGCTGACGAGGTCTGGGCTCTTGAGAGCAAGGACCTCAAATGCAATGGATCCCGACTCCGGCTTGGGAAAGAGTGATTTGAGTTTGCTGTCTGTAATGAGCCAGCTTGCGGTCCTGATTCCGGGAGAAGGCTGCACACTTCGGTGGTTGACGTTGTACGTGATCTTGTCGTCGAACCAAACCTTCATCGCCACGTCGCGGAATCCGATACCACGGTTCAGACGCGGGATTAAGAGGCTGAGGGTCATCTCCTTTACAGGAACCAATGACTTGGTCACAAGGTTCCGATACTCCTCCGAAACGTTACCATCGATTGTCGGTAGCACGGTGATTTTGCTGTGTGTTATCCAGCTGAGCATCCGTGGGCCAATCAGGCCGGTGTTAAGGTAGTGGAAAAGTTCTGCGGGTAGCTGAAGGCCCAAATACTCGTGGTTATCCTTGGTAAGCTTGTCGTAGTCATGCACCGTCACGGCGCCATCTTCTGCGATGTAAATGAAGTGAGCCACGGCCATCTTTGCCTTGGAGTACTTATCAAGCCAGTTGGGGTCGTGGGACTTCAAAATGTCGCTGAAAGAGTGGCAAGCTGAAGCAACAGATTTCTCTGATGCCCGCAACATGTTGATGGCATCGACCACATTTTGCCTACGGGGCACAGGCAAAACGCTACCGTCCTGCAATGGCGGAAAAGGAGGCAAGAACGAGGTGCCAACCATCAGAAGAGCGTCTGCGAACGTGTTGTCACCGATGCCAAGCTGCTTGATAATATTTCGCTTGGAGATGGCCGTTGCGGTCTTGTTGGCCCAGTCTATCGAGCGGATAACCATGTCTTTGATGGGGTAAAGCAAAAGCTCCTGAGGGCCCATGATACCGGCGCATTGGTCTGAATCAATCATGTCCAAATATGCGATCTACCTCTGGTTAGACTTGAATCCCCATCCTCATGAGTACATGCTCGAAGGCTGAGACATACCTGGGCAGCTGCATTATAGGGCGCAACCAGGAAGTGCAGGTCCAAATCCTTCAGTATTTTCTGTAGCATCCTGTAAAGGTTCTGGATTATAAAGGCGCCATTGTGGTTGCCAAACGAGTTGACCGCCTCCTGCGCCTGTCCATTAACATACAGTTCCCAGGCCTGTGTTGACTTCTCGATGGATTTGCGACCCCGGCTTGTCATGACCTCATCTTGTCCCATCATGGACTGGCCGTCGAAGATGAAGAACGGTATAACATTGTTGGCCTTCCAGTTCGCCAGGTCTTCCCGGATGTGGTTGTCGAGCCCATTCATGCCACCCAAAGCGGTCAGGAGAGGTTCTCGGGTCGGCGGGGTATGCAGCAAGTACTGAAGGTAGTACGTGGCGTCGATGGCGATGGAGCACTCCTCAAGCTCGGAGACATTGTGGACCCTGGCGCAAAGTCAACACCGAGAAGAGAAACCCGACACCAGAAAGGGTAGGGGAACTCACGTCGCTTGGCCGTTGATGTACTCATCCTCAACGAGGGATGCTGATATAAATGTTAGCTCCTGTTGCGAAACAAAGTTGCAATGCCAGCCAGCACTGGCTACGCCTTCTGAAAGGCCCTGGCTGATGTAGGTATGGGCTTTCAAGACACCCATGTTGAAGTCTCACTCTGCGCGATCACGGAATGAGAGGGAATGGGATTGCGGCGAAGAGCTACCCAACGAGTACCAGTTGTTTCATATAGCTGGGCTCAATGTGTGAGCAGGTGGAGAGGGAATCGGAGCTGACCATGATGCGCGCAGGTTCAGAGAGAGGTGGTGAGGTGTTTGTCGCGGGTGCCTTGGCCACCAGGCAGTTTTGCGCGTGGCATGTTCGAGGGGTCTGAGGAAGGAGTGTGCAGGCATCGACTTGAGTGTGACTGGGCGCAAATCCAGATGCAAATAACGGCACTGGTTTGCGAAGGGGGAAGGTGGAAGGGACACTCACAAGGCATCTTGACGTTGGTTTTGCCTAGCTCCCTTCACCCTCCACCAAGTTTAACAGCTATGCCTGGTAGCACCGGCCGAATCGAAAAGAAAAGAAAGAGGCGGTTGTCGATGCGGGGAGTAGGAATCGACCGTTGGAAGAAATGCGGGCGATTTCAAAGTAGTCGCACTGCTGGAAGTCGATGGGTTGCAGGGACAGGGACGTCAGGGCGGCGGAGTCTTGGGTCTTGAAAGTTGGGGCCAAGAAGTACGGTACACTACAGACAGGCGAGGGGAGGAAGGAGCGACTGGGAGCTTGTCATGAATGCAAAGGTAGGTAACCGACACACAACAAAGAATTAATGGAATAAAAAAATCAAACTTTGGTCGCAATGCAATCCTCAGTTTCTCGTGCACGTTCGTTACGGAGTCAAAAGCGCGGGCAGTCGGCGAGCTCTGTTGAGAAAACCTGCCCCTACAAAGTAGGTCGTGATGTGGTATGGATCGAAGGGATGTGGCCTGTCTTGTGGTCTTTACCCAAGCTGGGCCCATTTCGAGATCGACCTCGAGCTTCAGTTCAGCACTACTGTAGACATGGCAGTTGGCGCAAATGCCCGCTGCCCCACAAATTGTCGAAAATATGCTGCTTGTGTGGTTTGGGGCAAGGGTCCAGTGAGGCTGAAGCTTTTGCGAACAAGGAACCATGTGGCTGATCCTTATCGGCAAGATAACGCTTGACCGACCTTTTTTCATACTATTCTGCCGGCGCAACCCCTCCGCTTCTTCAGTGCGCAACCACAGGTACCTATTACGACAGCACCCCTAATTATACTTGTTGACGCCAGCTTACCGAAGGTGAACAATCTCAATTGATTTTGTTTTCTTGCCTGTGATCAAAGTTGTATTGTACAAGTTGTTTGGCTGTTCAACCAGCGTCAAGCCGCCAAGATGGGTGTCGCGAAAAAGACAAGAAAGTTTGGCGCAGTATGTCTCTCACAACCTAAACACCTACGGCATCTCATCTTCGTCCCCTAACATTGTTTCCGACCACTATCTCAGGTAAAACGCATGATCGGAAAGCGTGACGAGCGCCTCAAGAAGCCCAAAGTCCCCGAGGGCGGCAGCGGCAAGGCCAAGGCTGGCCCAAGCACCTCCGCCCCCGGCGCCGGCGAGCCCGTCCGACAAGTTACAGCCGCACCCAAGGGTCTCTTCTTCAGCCACAACGAGAACATTGTACCGCCATACAACGTGCTGGTCGACACATCCTTCATCACCCACACCGTCGGCGCCAAGATCGAGCTGCTCGAGGGTCTCATGGACTCGATGTACGCCACCTGCCGACCCATCATCACCGATTGCGTGATGGCTGAGCTGGAGAAGCTGGGGCCAAAGTACCGTATAGCTCTCAGGATTGCCCGCGATGAGAGGTGGGAGAGGCTCAAGTGTGACCACAAGGTTTATGCCGACGACTGCCTGGTAGACAGGGCCGTCAAGAACCGCATCTACATAGTGGCCACCAACGATAGGGATCTCAAGAGGAGGATACGCAAGATTCCGGGTGTGCCTATAGTCACGTGCGGCAGGAAGAAATACTTGGTCGAGGGCCTGCCTGGTGCACCGACGAAATGAGCGAGGTTGGTGGTGGACAAGTCTTGACGTGGGTTGTGGACAAGTCTTGACGTGGGTTGTGGAAGCAGAGTGGCCAAACCACAGCGCCCGATATAAGGGATATGTTGTGGGTTTGAGACAGATCGACTGTGCCGTGCCTTGTGCTCGAGCGTTGTGTTTGTATCATGCTTGACCTTACACTGCTTCATGAAGGCAGTGGGTACAAAAACATGTTGCGAACTTGGGGTAAAAGATGGGGGGGATGCAAGCACACATTAGCGACGACGTGTTGCTTGTCGCAGTCCGACCATGATGGTATGAAGCTACCGCGAAAATCTTATGTGGCTAACCAGAAGTTAGAGAAGTAACTGGTTAGGTAGGCTTCCTATTCTCGGTCCATCGCGCCCCTGTACGATAACCTCAAGATACCCATCTATAATTCTGATGACCTTATGCTGCTTTTCAACTGTGCCAAAAAAAAAACGGTTGATCACTATAATGCGTATATTTGGGCAGCACGATATCATGGCATACAAGACTCAATACTGAGCTGATGATCCACGTACCATGATGTGCTGCGTCTTTGACTTGGTTATGTCCCTTGTTTCATGGTTCATTTCTTCATCCTCATTGACTCTCCCCAAGACCAAAAAGCAAATATTCTCGCAAACGTATTTACAATCTTCAAAACATGTTTGTACCTTTCTGGGGGGGTTTTTGAATCCGCGATCGCACACACGCACACACACAAGCCTTTCCCGTTGTTGCGTTTGTTTTAACCATGACTTTTGTCTGCCGTGCTGGTTTCCGCTTTTTGCTTTCTTTTCATCATTTGCCATAAAAAACATCCATGCCAATGTGGAACAAAACAGAGCAAAGAATAAAAATAAAAGTATTCCCATGCCATGGCTCCCATCAAAATAAAAAAACGTATGCTTGTTTCTCCTGCTTTTTTTCACATTTCATGCCAACCACTTCTCCTCGAGCCTCTTAGGCCCACGCATCACCAAGCCCTCCTCGTCGTCGTCGTATTCGTCATCGTCGTTCTCGCTGGCGCCGTCCTCCTCCTCGTCTGGCGGCTGCGTCACCTCCCTGCCGGCGCCCTCGTCGTACCTGTGGTGGTGGTGGTTGTTGTGGTGGTTGTGTCCGCCCTTGTCGCCGACCATCATCCACCTGAGACCGTTGGCCTGCTCCTCGATGATGAACTCCTCGCGTGCGTACTCCTCGAGCGTCCTGGGACCTCCCCAAAGCTCCAGCGCCACGTCCGGGCACTGGGCCTCGATCTCCCAGTCGCCAAAGTAAGGGGGCTGCCGTGAGGCGTCGTCCCCGCCGACAGAGTACAGCCTCTGCACCATGTCGAGCTGCGTCCGGTAGCCCTCGGGTATTTTGACTTTAACCTCTATCGGGCCGCGGACGTAGCGCACAGGACGACCAACCCCTGACGAGAACTTGCGGCAGGCCTCGAGCGGTGTGAGCATCTCAAAAGCGATCGGAACCCTCCTGCCACCACCCCACCTCTTGGGGCCTTCCTTGAAGATGCTGAGGATCGCAGTGCCGAAATCGTGCTCGCAGTCGACCCAGGGGAGCTTGGCGTCGGGGTGGAAGGGCGCCTGCCACAGGAAAGACCCATCTTCCTGCAGCTCCATGCAGAAGAGCGGGTAGGGCAGTGAGGTGAAGTTGTTGTTGTAGATGCCCGCGTAAACAAAGGTGGACTCGAGGCCCTGGAGTGACCGCACGTAAGCCTCGACCTGGTGCTTGGACCTGTAAAGCGGTAGGCTGGGCCAGCTCGGGTCGTAGGCGGCGTGGTCGGGCATCGACGAGTAAATAAAGTGGGAAATTCCTGCAGCGAGGGCCTCGTCGGCCAACGCCTTACCGATGGCAACCTCGTCGCCGTAAAAGGTCGTGTTGATAAAAGCCAGCTGGCAGCCGCTGAATAATTCCCTGATCAGCTCCTCGTTGACGCCGATGCCGGAAAGCGGGCCCTCTGCCGAGACGTCGGCGCGAGACGCCGAGGGTTGGCGTGTGTACAGCTCGCCCACTAGGACGGTGACATTTGGATTGGAGCAGACCTCGGTGGCAATGACGCCCTCCGTGTTCCGCAGCTGGGCGCGCACTTTAAAGCCGACGGCGGTGCAGTACCGTATGAGCGATGCGGTCTGGCGGCCGCTCGCGTTGATGACGGCGATGGTCTGGTCCGGGGTCGCCATCTGTCGCTTTGCCGGGCGGTTAAAGGTCAGCGAGTTATTCCTGGACTGGCTCAGGGGGCTGCCCTCTGAAGAATACGACGAGAGCTTGTGCTTGTGTCGCCGCAGCTGCTGCTCTACCTCTGGGTCGTGGTGGTGGTGGTGAGGGTAGTACTGATGTTGGTGTACGTTGAAGTGGTTGTGGTTGTGGTTGTGGTGGTTTTTGTTATTTATCGCAATGGCGACGCCTCCTTTGGAATTTGGTGATGCCGTCGTCGGCGCTGATACGCCAATGGACCTCGGCTTGGTTGAAGTTGGTATCGGGACCGCTGGCCTGATGGCGAGGTCGACCTGGATTTCGCCCACCATATGGACGATCTTGGTGGATGCCGGATTGGGAAAATCCAATTTTACGATCCTTTGGGCTTAGGGATGGGATGCCCAGGCCGTTTTGGTAACGGGCTCCCTTTTAACCGTTGCGTCCCCCCCAAAAAACCCAATCCCGCAGGCTTTTTTTCTCCTTTCTTTACCCTTCCCCAAATTCTGCTCCGGTGACGGCTCTCCCTCCCAGCCTCTAAACAGTCGGCTCACAAACGTGCCTTGGCCCTATCAAACCTGCACGGACTAACACGGTCCTGGTCGAAATGATTGGTGGTACAGGCAACCAGCCACACAGAAATCCTCCACGTCGAGTTGCCGTGTTTCGTCCCTGCTCGTGTGAGTATGTTATGTCGTGGGTTTTGTTTGTGCTTGTGTACCCCTTTTTGTTCTTCTTCTGGTTCGAGCTGGTTTGCTCTCTCTCTCTCTCTCCAATCAAATCGAAGGTCGTCCGAGTTTAGGAGTTGCTATCCGACCAGCCAATAAAGGAGAAAGATCGGCCAGACAAAAGAAAAGATATGATATCTCTTCTCGGTCAGGGTTGAATTGTGTGCAGTGCTTTGGTTGACTTTGACTATGCCTCTTACGTGTTTCTAAAGACAGGACAATAGTAAACGAGCAAGAGGCATATGTTGGGATGTGAACAAGTTGTTGTAATAACCGGAATGAGAAAATTGGGAGAGAATATGGCGAGCTCAAGCCCAAAGAAATCTGGTTGGTTGAGGGGGTGTGTGAAAGGGAGATACCCGTAGATAGGTTGGAGATAAGTTGTGGCGCGGCGTGTAATTGGAGTAGCGCAAGGTAGCCAAGGTGCCCTGCGTTTTGGTGGTGGTACTTTGCTAGTGTCAATGCGAATTTGCTGGTCTGGATCCGTTTGGGGCAGGTAGGCAAGGCAGGCACTGATCAGTCTCAAATCCTCAAATCTTAAAATTGCCCCTCCTTGGCAACGGGAAAAATCAAATACTTGCAAAAAAAAAAGTGAAAAAATAGGAAAAAATAATAATAAACAATAAACCAAAAATCCTTAGTGAGCAAGCCTTCCTCCGGTGGCGCCTGCGAACCTTAACGGGTCACGATAACCCGGCGCCGTCAGCTTCTTTATCAGCGGTGATGGTGAGTGGAGCTTGCTGGGCACGGTTTGAGATTGCGGGGCATCAGCGCGTCGGGTGACGAGCAAAAAAGTCCAGCAAGCTCTGCGCCTAGACTAGAAGCTGTATGAAGGAGGGGCCGTCCTCGTGGAGATGGAGTTGAGAAGGTGGAAAAATTTACGTGGTTGTGGGAATGGGATCCAATTGTGTGTATGCGAGGTAGTGTGAGTTGTACGGACACCATGGCAACAAACTGTTGGTGTTCATATGTAAGGTAAGGTACCTATGTATGTAATACCAAAAGTCATTGGAAGCCAAAGTCATGACAAGTCAGGGTAGACGGGCGGGTAGGTAGAAAGATGACGGCGGAATAAGGGACCATGACCCTTTGAGGCACCATCAGGCCTGTACTGGAGGGTGGTACAAACACCCCATCGATGATCAATCAGCTGCAGGCAGGCTCAAGTAAAGATAGCGCCGCCGGGTGTGTAGGTAAAGTGGTGGTAGGTAATGTACGGTAGTGTGTAAGCTACCTGGTTAGTTTACTACTCCGTAATAGGTACTTGCCGTACAACTAGGTTGCTACTGTACGTAGTGGTTGGTCCCTGTGGTACACACAGTGACGAAAATTCCGGCTGCATTCGAAGCCGATGCCACCCATGACGAGCCAAAAGATAAGGTAAATAGGCCGGACCTTGGTAGGAGCCCGGCGAGGTCATGCACGTTACGCTACACACGATGCCAAGGGGCTGATTTTTGAAGAGGGAATAACCCAGATGGTCGGCAGCTGAGGATGGAGGCAACTGGGACAAGATGGAGACTTTGGGGGGATCTAAGTGGGATTTTTCTTCTTTTTTTGCAACATTATACTGTACCATACACGACTAACCTGATCGACGGAGCCACAATGGAAAAATAGAAAGCACGTACGTACATGCCTCTAATATACTACGTCAAGAACCTAGCCAAAATTCAGCTTTTGATAGATAGATATGCAGAAAATAGCCAAGGGATAAACGACAGGAAACCCAGATTTGACAACCGGAATATCTTGGCCACGCCGCGTGACCGCGTGCTCTTGTTTTTTTCTCGGTTGCTTGGATCTTCATTTCCTAAAAAAGCCGCTATCGGAACCAATGAGACGAGGTGCGCAGGTTAAGTTTGGGGCTTTCGAATAGCAGACGGCTAATAATTTAAATCATGATTGATTGCAGTAGCAAACAACAGCACAGACAACGGAAAGTACCAGCTATGAAATACAGTACATCAATTACCTACCCATTTTACTAAGGTACTACCTTACGTGGTACAGTAGTTAGGTAGGTAGTTGGTTGCAAAAGCCACTGAATGCGCTTGCCTGGGCAAAACCAAAACGCGGGGAAGAGGCCATCAATATCATAGCGGGGATGTTGATTGGTCCTCGGATAAGATCCCGTCGATACGTGAAAAGACGGTCCTGGTTTTTGATCCTGTGACACTTTTATTTTGGGACAGGAAGCAAATAGCCAGAAGAATAAGGTACCTTTCATTAGCAAGAGTTCAGAGTTACTGTAACACTACATGATGCGACCCTGTTCGTTTGTCCATCTTTTTACCTTACCACCAACTTCCTTGTGATGGAGACCCTCAACTATTTTTTCTTTTTTCTCTCAGACTTTGACCTGCTTTTTTTCTTTCTTGTCTCCAACCAAGACTCCACAAACCAGTAGCCGAGATCGGCCGATAGGTTAGGTAATAAAGGCGGAGAAAACTCTACAGTCGTCTTCAAAATGGATCTGATCTGTCAGAAAACAAACCATCTTTTCCGGGGTTCCTTGGCTAGCCGAAGGGGTGGAGGCTGACGAGAACAAGATGGAAGATGTACGATGCAAGATTTGCGGTGTTGAGGTGCGCTGAACAGAAACGAAACGTCGCATTCGACGCCCTGTGGACGATCACCGAGATGTGGCTAGCGCGCCAACGCACTTCAAGGGTAGCCAAGCTTTTTATGATTCCCATTTGACTGCCAAGATTGATTGTCAAAAGCTCGTTTTGTGGCTTCCGCATAGAAAATCAAAGTAGCAAGCAACGCAGTATTACGGAGCATCACAGCAGGTACCTTTTTTTTCTCCTAGGGTACCCACCTGCTGCTCTAATTTTGTGTGGGCGAGTGATGATGAAAGCAAAGAAAAGAAGAAAAAAAGTCATGAATCCTGCTCCTGCCAAGAATACTCGGATTAATGCCGAATTCGAACAGGGTGCTGGCGTCAACGGAATTTACGGAAAAAGGCGTCTCGTCTACAAAAAGCGGCCCTTATCGTCCAATTGGGTTGCGCGCGCATGTTGTGGACGTTTCCATTTGCTTCCGTTTTACGAGCTTGGAGGTTGCAAAGCCATGTTGACAGGGAGACTTTTTTTTAATTGCCTTATTTTTGTCATTTCAGTTAGCCAATACTGTTGGCAATATTACAGTACAGGACAGCAGCTCCCAGGCAGCCCCCCAACAAGGTCGAGTTGAAAATTTTGCAAATTACGTACAAATCAGCTAACAGGAATCATCAACGGACCACTTCGGACGACAAACCCTTTTCCAGCAAGAATTTGGGCAAACAAATTTGGAGTAATGCGCCTCTTATCTTTTCGATTCTACAGTAGTACCATACTCCGTACCTTACTCTTTCGTCATGGATAAAAAACAGGCGACGCATCGGGGAAAGTACGGAACATAACCGCCAATACTACTGGTCTTGTGGTAACACTGCGCTGCGCTGCACTGGGCATAGGGGCACTGCACAGGGCACAGGGATCTACAGGTCTACCAATCCTTCCCAAACCAGGTAAGTTGGTTAGGGTAAGGTACCTCTTCTTACTTTGTAGCCAAGGTACCGTACCTACGCTGCTCCATCTGACGCCGATATGATCACTTCGAGTCAAAGCTTTTTTTTCTTGGTGATTTGCTCAGGTACCATACCACGACCGACATTGGCCCCATCCCTTCCCGTGCTCCCGGTAGCCCTACCGGACGGGGTACATCAGGTGAGAATCTCGCATCTCCGCGGACTGACAAAAATATTTGCTAGTTCTATCGAGCAATTATTACCCCAGCGTTTCCTCATTGGCTCCATCTACAACTACTCCATCCTTCCCTCACCACAACTACCGATCCCACATTTCCTTCACCGAAAAATCTCGCCACGCCGGGAGTGATTCGTCAGATGCATGGAAGCTCGTTAAATTGTTCTCTTTTTGTTTTTTTGTAATGTTGTTTTCGCCTATTTCTACAGAGTGAATCTCAACCATTGAGCTTCGAACGTGAGACCCCCCTTGATCGCAATGCCAAGGCCCACGTGGATATTGTATGGCGAGGCGGTTGGATACTTGGGCCTGCAGCACGAAGGAGTCAGAGAGAAAGAGGGTCAATGTCAAGGTCGGCCCTGCACAAATCAGGTGTCAAAATTGGCGGCCGGCCGCAAGAGTTAGCCCGACCCCCGATTTCCATTCCAGCTCCAACGTTATCCACTTGGGACTCGACGTCCCGTGACTTGACCTCCCGCCGGCTGGTTGGTTGGAAGTGGCTCTCGGTGTTCAAAACACGACTCCCCGGTGCCCTGTCTGCCCAGCAAAACTAGTAAACTGCTATCAAAGACATCGCAGGTCTAGGCTGGTCTTTTACCCCTGAAAGGGAGACAAAGCAACGGAAACGGGCTAAGAGCCCGAACCCCTCCCGTGTCTCTCACCTTACCCCGGAAAACGTCATGCAGGGAGCCCCTCGGGATTCGGTCATGCGGCTCACCATGGAGGGGGCAAAGAGAGGAGGGGGATCCTATCGTCACCGCTTGTCCTATTTCTCTTTGTCACGGGGGGCAATATTTTGCTTGCCACGTCTATCGGCCTTGGCTTGCTTTGGTGGCTCCGTTTGGGCCTGTAAAGCACTAATGGCATGGTGGCGTGTCCAACAAGCCATGTATGTTCTGGGGAGTTCATCCCGAACTCATCGCCGCGTTCAAAATGCCCTCGTGTGAGCTTCTGGCCTGCAAGTCAAGCACGTCATTTGCTTGCGAAGGCTTGTCGATTGTGGATTCTGACCAGACGTACCTAGGTAGATACGAGCGAGCGAATGGGGCACTCTTCTAGACTTGGGTAGTCACGATGGTCATGCGTAGGTAGGTTGCATTTCCAGTGCACTGGGCAACATCCGAGCTGTTAGTCTCCAGCTCGTCAACCTACCCTACATTCAAGAAAGATAGGGTGTGCATTAGATGACCCTACCCAGGCTCCTGAATATCAATATCCAAGTGGACATCCTGATCTGTACAATGGTGTGCTTCGCGTGCTGGTTTTTGGGGTATCATCGCGTTACGCCGGGTTGCATCGGATCGAGCTCATGCGGCCAAGGACCAGTGAGCATTTGCTCTGCTATGACTTTAGAGTTTGAGACATATGGGGGACGTGGGAGACATGGGACCGACTACAACCTGCCCTGAGCTCAAGAAGAGCGACAAGACTAGATTTGAATTTGCATCTCGGCGTTCGGGCCAGTACGTGGTAGGCAGCGTACCCTAAAGGGACCCGCTTCATGACTGGCCATCAGAATGAATGGTGCTTCGGAGGCTCGGTGCTGATCAAATTTAGCTCGGCAAGGCACGTGCGTTTGCCGACAGCTTTTCTCGGCGTCAAGGGTGACAGGAACGAGGCACGATGGGAGCTGCATGCGCATCTCCAAGCCGAGCGGTTTCGGGAAGGTGGCAGATGGGAAGAAATTGGCCGGAAGCGAGCCCGACTGAAACGTTGGCTTTTACCAGCGACTGATGGACTCGGTGCCAACAATGAGCAACGTGTGGCTCCTGTGGTGAACTACAGCTTGATGAAGGATGCGAATAGGAAAGCTTTGGGGCGTGCGATGTCACTTCTCAGAGCGACTCGGTAGAGTTATGCTTCCGAGTCGACTGAGTTTGCACTTTCCTATCCTTACTTGTAACGAAAGTAGCGTGTTTTGCCTGCAACCGCTAAAATGCATAGCCGCTGGCAGATTACATCCATTAAGCTTAACTATCTAGTGGTAGCAGGAGACAGGTTATGCCGAATACCTCGGACTGGTATGGGGATAGGCAACCCCTATTTCATCGACTACTCACCTTGAACAGGCGACCATGTCCAAGCCAACAACCGTCTTTCCATTCATATTGCTAGGATTTCTAGGCTTTCAGCTAGAGTATAATTCTGGTAAAGTTGCATCCAGGTTTTTTTAAGCTTAATGATTAGTCAGAAGCAAAAGGGGAATCGAGGATTGCTTTAATCTTTACCGGGGAATAAGTGTAAGGTGATAGTTTATCCAGCCCTGGTAGGTTTGGGCCTGCATGATATCTGATGCACCTCGCTCCCACTTCGTTTAGAAGCCCCGATGAGTGGCACAGTATCATTGCAGGCAGGCAAGGCAGGCTGATGGAGACGGTCTGGTTATATGAACGATTTTTTATATGTGGACAGAGCCCGCGGCAAGAGTGGTCTCTTGTGCCACCACAATCATGTCAGCAAGGTTTGCATTTGGGATTCAGCCCCCAAGCAGGTGTCCGTGGACACGGGCTTGGAGTAATCCGTCTTCTGCGGTTCCCTGCCTGACTGATTTGCTCATTAATGCTCGAGTGGTGGGAAACCTGGCTGTAAAAGACTGCGAACACTCTACCAATTTAGCATCTCCAGAACGTCGACAATGATTACCACGCGAAACGTCATCGGGCCAGTCACGGCTGATGTCTGGCTACTGCGACAATATACAATGTTTCGCATTCGCAGCCCAGACTTGCCTCGACCTGCCGAAATGGAACGGCTCGTACAGCCTCATGGATCAGTCCTGTTGCTGGCCTCCGCGCACCTCAGGCAGGGGCCCCGACCTTCCCCTCCGAGTAGGGCTGGGCCCCCTTGCACGGGCTGGGGCTTCTACTCGCCCGAGCATCTCGCGCCCGGCCGGCTACACGAGCGCCTGCAGCAACACGGGCGAGGCCGAAAACGGCTTCACGTTCCAGTTCCCGCCCGCGGTGGGCGAGACGGCCGTCGGCTGCTTCCCGAGGTCCATGTCGTGCTCCATCAACGACGCCAACGTGCAGACCTGCGTGCTCACCGTTGGGGACGACCGTTTACAGCCTTGTGACCTGCAGCGGAGATGTGGCGCCCGCGACGTTTGGGGTGGAGGGTGTCGCCACCAACAACTTTCCGCATGCTCTGCTGGCGCCCATGATACAGATAAATTGAAGGCAGGGTGACCTGTCCAGAGAGACGGGGGCGAGGGAAACTGCAACGGTTGCTGGGCCTGGTTCTACTGAATAGGTGCCGAGTGGACCACCACCGCCTCCTCCTCCTGCTCCCCAATCACAGTAGGGTACTGGCGCACAGATTGGGATGGGTGCCGGGGTGGATCTGGCTGGTCTGCTGATACTTGGTGCTCTGGGATGGCTCATGATGGTGAGTCGGAGAAGGAGGAGGGATGAGAATACGAACAGTGTGAGAGAAGATAGTTATACAAATACAACCGCCCAGGCAAGCTATCCTAAAAAGAAGTTACTAGAACTAGGCGGTAATGGTATATAGGAAACGGGACCGGGAAGTCAGAACAGCGGTCATTACGATTTGGCCGAGTCAAGCAATCCAGGTGTATATGGTGTATCATAACGGTAAGAGATGGAATATGACGCTCGTTTGTGTCTACTATAATTTCCCGTCGTAAAAGAATTAGCTATTGTTGTTGTCAGAAGGCGGTGATTTAATGTCGAGGTCTTACCCAGTGCCGCCAAAGAGCTGAGCCCAGCAGGACAGTAAATCCCTTAAAAGAATTAGATCCAACAGAAACATGCACCCTTTTTATCCCATTGAGCTATAATATATTGGATAAGCGTGACAAGTATAACGCAGCGGGTGGCTTAGGGCAGTGCTTTGGCCTCGTCCCATGTATGAAGGGTCCAGAAGTTTTCAGTCGAGACTTAGGCCTGGGACTAGTGCCAGCTTGAAATATCACCTGTTCTAACAAACCGGGGCTTCTTTCATTCCAGCTTTTGTCGTATACCTATGCATGCATATACAATCTATACCTTTGGACAAGACAGTGCACGGTAAAGAGACTACCAACATCTAGATCTACTAATGCGCCAAGCTAAGTTCTCGTTATACATACATTGAAGGGATGAGTATAGAAGTATTACTATCAAATGGAGATTTCTGCGTCTAGTCAACGGCCAAGTGATAAATTTGGCCGAGTGTAGACACAACACTGAGATGCATTTTGTCACCTCGAACTTGTTCAGACTCACCAGCTTTACTCCCGAAACCTATACTGTCACAATGGTCAGTCAGTCTAAGCAAAATGTTGATCTTCGAAGAAAACACCAAGATAATCTGAAGCAGCCTCTTATAAACCCTGACAAAAAGCATTTTGCCCAGCACCACGGCTACCCGCTTTGCCGAAAAGCCACACTGCCCATTGCAGATAATCGGAACATAAACGTTGCTTTTCACTTTGGCTTTGACAATTGCCATCCATATAGTTGGGCAACGGAATCGTTGAGCCGCAGAGACAACGGCAAAAGCAAAGGTGAGCGGGTATATGTCAGGGGTATCACCATTAATCCCTTGCTTAAGGTTATGGTCATACAGCCGCAATGTCATAAATCACAGATTCTGAACAGAAAATCATGGGCTCACTCCGTCAATTATTAGCAATACATAACCCGAGGCGACAACCCTTCAAGTCTACCTCTCTTTTCCACAATCACAAAAGCCATAATCCCACAAAACTCAAAACTCAAAAAATCCTTTCCCCCCAAGAAATGAAAATAGAAAATCGCACTAAGCGGTGCTGGCAGTGAACTGCAGGGCAGTGCTAGCCTGGCCGGCACGCTTGGTGTCGGCGGCGATGTTGTTGTCGAGCTTCTTCTGCTCCTCAGCCAGCTTGGCGGCGACGTTCTCGCCCTGGGCCTGCTGGGCCTCGAGCTTGAGGATGGTGGCAGTCAGCTTGAGGACCTTGTTCTTGGTCTTGCCGGCCTCGAGGGCGGCCTTTGCGGTGCCCGAGGCGGCCGAGATGGCCGGGTTAAAGGCCTGGGTCTCGGCCTGGTTGGCGATCTTGTTGACCCTGTCCAGGAAGGTCAAGTCCGCCCTCTCGACCGCGGTCTTGTCGGCGGGCAGACCGGCCAGCGCGGCGAGGGCCTCGGCCTTGGCGTTGCCGGCCTTGCCGCCAGAGATGGACAGCTGGTTGTACGTCTTGTTGGTGAAGACGGCGCGGGGGAGGATGGGTGCCGCGGAGGCGAGGGCCAGGAGGGCGGTGGTGGCGAAGATGGAGAACTGCATTTTTGATGAGTTGTTTTTGTTTTTATGGGATGGAATTTGGGATGTCTTTTTTTTATGGTGTTGTCGGACCAGTCCGGTGTAATTCTTGATGGAAACTGTAAAAAGTGGAATCAAAGACAGCACAGCTGCGGAAAGAATGAAAAGTTGGTCGACAAAGGGAATGTAGTGCTAAGACGAAAGTGAGATGTAGAATCCAGAGAAAAAGACCCAAGGACCAAAGCAAAGGTGATGTCCTCGACGACCACTTTTTAAACAAAAAGCAGCAGCAAAGCCGCACGCAATGCGAGGGTGGTAACGCTGCCACTGCAACTTCGGCACCGGCACCCCGGACGCGCGCGCTAAGCTGTTCTGGCCCTGTTCTCGTCTGGACTTTTTCTTGGCAACCCGTGAGGTTTCAGACGAATACACACCATGGACAAGCGAATGTGGGACTGGACAAGGTGGTGAGGTGACAGGGTGGGTTTGAGTGAGAGAAAAAAAAAACAGCTTTGCATGCACTGCATTGATGGCAAGTGTTGGATTTGACTGTAAGAGCTGGTTTTGTTTTGCAAATAAAAAAAAACAATTCATAGCATTCTCAAAACAGATCTTGAGTTGTGTTGTTTTTCGGCAGTCTTTTGTTCCAACCAACCGTTCAAACAATCTAGTTTGTTGTATAGAAACATGAACAGTGAGTGATTCATGATCTTCCCGTACCAGAAAATAATAAAAAATCCTACGTCAAAACCACCCAAATATCGCACACCAAAACTCGGTTCATGATCGACAATACCCGTAGCTTGTTCATTGACAACCCACCCACGACGACAATGCAGTGCCTCATTTGCCTCTCCGTCAACTTGTGTTCCAGCTCCATGTCACAGGCGTAAATTACCCTCTCTTAGTTTCAGACGATCTGACGATCCCCCGACTCGCTTCAGTCACTTAGGGGCCTCCAAGGTCCCCACAGCTTCAGGGGTTTGCGACGGCAACGTCAACCGAGGCACCCTTGATCATATGAGACCTGTCGCTTGCCTGGTTGACGTCCTGTCTACCTGGTGACAATTCACGAATAAGAGTCAGGCCCGTACATACGTCGGGTAAATATGACCCAGCTGTTTGGATCTGAGATGCCAACATTTGTCGAGTAATTGATCAATCACCGTACACATCCAATTCGGGGAAGAGATGTGCTGCAGTTCAGGTTCCTGAGATCATGGCAGACATGATTATCTCTTTGCCTTGACAACAAACACAAAATCTGCCAGAGATTAAACTTGTCAAACTACCCCAAAGCTACTCAACATTAACATCAACCATCCGACCTCTACTGGAATAGAACTAGACTAGGTCTCTAGTTAAAAACCTCAATCATAAAGTGATACTCAATCTTGCTGCCATCATGCCTACCCCTTGCAGTCAACGCCTTGCAGCGATCGGCAAGGATCTCACCAACAATCGGCGTGCCGCAGAAAAACACGCCGACCTTGACCTCGTCGTCAGCCACGCTGGCAGCATCATCATCCCCGCCACCACCCCCTGACGCTCTCGAGACCAGCCCGGCCTTGTACTTCCTCATGTCGTCATAGTGCCTATCCAGAATTCGCACAAAGTCGGGCCGGCCAAACTGCGTCGGGTTGATGAGCCCCGTGATGGGACTGGCCGGATGCTCAGGGGTGCGGTGCTGCTCGAGCAGCCACCGGTAGACGTGGGTGCTGATGCCCTTGCGCTTCTGCGTCACGTGCGTCTGCATCCGGATGTCCAGGTGGTACTCGCCGGGGGCGTCGTGGCGGTGATGCCAGGCCTGCGACCGGGATACCGTGTTGAGCAGCTCAGAGATCCAGAGGAGGTGGTTGCGGTCCCGCACCATCCAGTGGAAGTCGACGCGGCGGTAGTCGCTGGCAAAGGACGAGAAGGAACTTGACGGCCGAGAGATGGATGAGGCCGAGTCCGAGTCCGAGTCCGAGTTGGCGGTTTCTTGCAGCGTCGTGTTGGACTGGTCGCCGTTGGTGGGCGCTTGGATGTCTACATCTGTGCGCTGCGGCATCGCCTCGGCCTCCCTGCTGGTCCCGATTCGTCCATTAGAAGCGTCCGCCGATCTGCTGCCGCGACCATCGCCTCCCTTTTCTGCCTGCTCCTGTAATTTCTGTGTAGGCCCGCCGTGCAGCCTGTCCTCCTTTGCCTGAAGATCTGCCAGGATTCCAGAAAACGGCGTGAGGCCGATGCCCGCACCCACCAGGATGGTGTGGTTAAAGCTGTAGAAGCGCTGGGCGGGGGCACCAAACGGCCCGTTGATGCCAATCTTGATGTCGACCTCCTGGCCCTGCAGGACGTCCTTGGCCAGATCCCTCAGCTTCCCGGTCCAGTTGCCGTCCGTCTTGATGTGCATGCGCATCTCCTTGCCCACACAGACGGATATGGTAAAAGGGTGCCACTGCCACATGCTGATGGTCGGGACCTGCAGGTACGCCCACTGGCCGGCCTGGTACTTCCAGATGCGCTCGCTCGGGATCGTGGCCCGGAGCTCGACCGTTTCGTCGTCGAGGACCTTGAGTGACGCCGGGATGCGGTGGAACCCAGTGCCGACGCGCACGAGCCGCTCCGTCAGGACGAGGATCGTCGGGATGGCGAGCCAGTACCCAAACATGGCGTACTGCAGAAGCTGCGCCGTTCCGTGCGCCGCCAAAAGGCCGATGATGGGGAACATGAGCAGGTGCGCGAGCTGAAAGACTTCGTAGTTCCACCGCCGCACCTGGGGTATGCTCAGCAGCGCGAGCGTGTAGAACAGCCCCAGCGCTATGATGCCGGTGATGCCGGGTAGGGATGACACGTATGCGCTGTAGGGGCGAGGCACCTGATCCTCTCCCAAAAGAACCCCGACAGCGTCCTGCCTCTCGGGCCGGCTGCCCCAGTTGAAAGTGCCGCTCAGATGGCCCAGGGCGTGCAGGCTGGCAAGGACCAGCGCGACGATAGAGATCTTGATGTGGAACTCTTGAGAGAGGTCCCAGTTGATGAAGCGGCTCAGGTAGTAGCTCCTACGCAAAAAGGTCGAAAAGTATCGGGACATGCTCAAGATCAAAAAGAAAAAGGTCGGATACAGGGCACCGGCGCACAGTTTAGCCAAGGCGACGCCCCAGCCGAAAGCAGCCTGGTACTGTTCTCCAGAGGCATACTTGTGGCACTGCCAGATGCCCATGCCGAGCTGCAGGCCTACAACGATGCCTAGAAAAGCAATCTCCGGTCCGTGGACGGCCCAGTACGCCCGCACTCGTCTGAAGAAGGACATGTCGCGGAGGTACTTGTCCTGGTCGTCCTTCTTGTCGCCCTCCTGTTTCATGGACGGGATCCGCCAGCTCTTGACCACACGGGCAAAGTCTGCGCGTGGGATGCGGTCCTTGTCCGAACCAATGACGGAGCGGAGGAACACGTGCCGCTCGCGGTCTTGCTTGCTGTCGTGGTGAAGATGGTGCGGTTGAGCCGTCGGGGCGAGCTCGTCGTGCACCTCATCTAGCTTACGTTCCACTTCCGAGTAGTCGATGCAGCCGTCACCATTGTGGTCCAGCTCATTGAGAAAGGTCTCGATCTCGTCGTCGCGCAGGTATACGACGTCCGGGTCATCGGCGGCCCTGGCGCTGTCGACCTGGTAGCTGTTTGCAAATGGGTGGTGGTCGACACCGGCCTGTTGGGAGCCATTGGCTGCTTGGGCGGGTTTCTCTGGGTGCTGATCCGCCCGGGTTTCAGCCTCTGTGCCTTCATCTCTGGCATGGACAGACGTAGGCTTGTCTTGGTCCTTGACGTTGTTCGTAGGCTCAAGGTTGACATTTTCGTCGTTGGGAGAGGCGGCAGCAGTGCTGCCGTTCTCACTGTTTGCCTTTACATTTTCGCCATCGGTAGTTATGCTCTTGGCCATTGCGTGGGCAGACTACAGAACGGACTCGGATGAGAGTCTTACGACAACGGTCTTTCTGAACAAGTTGCTGCTATGCAGGGTTGGTTGCAGGACGGTAGTCTGCTCTGCTTTGAAAAAGAATGATGGACGAAGAACAACATGATCAATACAGAACGGCACGGGCCGGCGAGGTGGTTGATTTCATTGACAGGCGAGTGCATGATTCTGACGTGACTCTGCCAATGTCCAAGAATCTAGGCTGGCGGTCTCACTTTATTTGCCAAGACGACGAGACCTAGCAGTGTTTGCGAATTGAGGCGGAAGCTGGCATGCTGGCATACTTGGCGCCCAGATGCCGAGCTGAATTTGACGTCATCAATGGTAAGATTTTGTTATCGATCCAGTAACATCAATCAGCGGTAAGGATAGTTGCGTCTGTAGGTACTTGTGTGTGCCGAAGAGGCTTCATGACTTGTTGCGAGTTGAGTTTTGCTATTTGCTACTTTAGCAAGCTTGGCTATATTAGTCTAGCAAAATAGGGACAAAAAAATCATGAGCTTCAATAAAGAGCTAGCGAGTATAAACTCAGGTCTCACAGCCAACCGGTGACTCTAGAACTAGCGAATATATTTAAAGATAAATTGGATTCGGATTGCTTTTACTTAATTTCGTCAATCTTTGTGCCAATAAGGCGATGGTGTATTTAGTTGATGGTCCGCTGCAGTCGTGGTTTTGGTGACACTTGATGCTCATGTATTGGTATTACGGCAGATTAATAAGGCACGATTGATTGCTGACCATAAAAGGGTATTGAAAAATTCGCAGCTGTCTTGCAATACTTGTCGTGCATCAGCTGAAATCGACTGGTACGGAATACGCTAGGCACGGTAGAAGTTCATGGTAAATAACCCTTCACTGCAACAGTGCCTTGAGTGCTACAGTAATTAGTCTAGGTGTTGGCTGGGTGCTAACCAGTGCCTTTTTATCACCCGCCACTACAAGTACGGCAAGGATTCGCCGCCCAATCAAGCGAGCACATGGGGCTGGGCGAACAAACACGTGCTTGGGCCTGACAGTTCGAGAAATTGCCTTGGAGCTTCCCCTCCACTCAGCCGCTCAATCACCCAAATCCCAGCACCGCGGATCGCTGTATCGTTATCGGCTACTCAATTGTGGAACCAACTTCGGTACCCCTTTGAGCAGCCCATCGATGCTCATTGGCCATCGCTCTCAATCCTCTATACGGACCTGCTTCTTTGGGCGACTGTCTCCGCCACTCAGCTCATCAAGGTGGACCCTGGAAGGTATTGCCAAGACTTGAACGCGCAGACAGAAAAATTGACAAGAGAAAATTACTTTGTACACGACGAAGTAAACTTCAAAAAGAGCTGCTGTCCGCCGTCGAGATGCCCACAATCGCATTGGACTTTTCTCCGGGGTAGCCAGCGTCTGTCTATAGAGATAGATCATCGAGAATCGATTGACCTGCCTGCTACGTGCTCGGTCGTCAAGCATTGAATTGTTTGATTGCTCTGTTAGAACAGTAATTAAGGTACCTACCTAATTAATTACCTATTCACGCAATGTCCCGCCTTCTCCAGGTCGCGCTTTGCGCCTTGCCCTTCGTGGGCTCAGTCGTCTCCGCTGAAGACGTGCTCCACAGTCGCCGTCTTAACAAGCGCTTCATCGACGACGAGGGTCATTACAACATCTCCTTCTACCACATCAATGACGTTCATGCCCACCTTGACCAGTTTTCGTCTTCTGGCACCGACTGCACCGACCCTACTCGTGGTTGCTATGGAGGATATGCCCGCGTCAAGCACGTCGTTGACCAGACCCGGCCCGACCACCCCGACAGCCTCTTCCTCAATGCCGGTGACGAGTTCCAGGGCACCCTTTTCTACTCCTACTATGGAGGCGAGAAGATCGCCGAGACTCTCAACCAGCTGGGTTTCGATGGCATGACTCTCGGAAACCATGAGTTCGATGGAGGCGATGACAAGCTCGGCGCTTTCCTCGAGAACCTGACCTTCCCCATCATCTCGGCCAACATCAAGAGCTCTCACCCTGCGCTGAACAAGACAATCAAGCCGTTCCACATCTACGAGCAGTATGATCTGGCCGTCATTGGTGTCACCACCGAGACGACCCCGGGAATTTCGCGCCCTAGCAACCTGACCACCTTTAGCGACTCGGTCAAGGCTGTCCAGGACACCATCGACCACATCCGTGCTACCACTGATATTAAGCGCATTGCTGCCCTCACCCACATTGGCTACGAGGAGGACAAGCGTTTGGCAGAGCAGACCTCGGGCCTGCACCTCATCATGGGCGGTCACAGCCACACCTTGGTTGGAGACATGCCAGGCGCCGAGGGCCCTTACCCTACCATCGCCACCAACCGCGACGGCGAAGAGGTGTTTGTTGTAACCGCCTACCGCTGGGGTGAGTACCTGGGCTACATTGACGTCACCTACGACTCGGAGGGCAAGATCCTGGCCTACCACGGCGCTCCCATCCACCTTACCAACAAGACGGAGCAAGACCCTGGGCTGCAGGCTCAGATCACCGCCTGGAGGGCTCCGTTTGCCGAATTTGCTGGGGAGGTCGTTGGCGTCACCAACGTCGAGCTCGACCAGACCGCCTGCCGTACCGGCGAGTGCCTCTTGGGCGATCTCATGGCCGATGCCATGGTTGCCTACCGCAGGGCAGTCACTCCTGACATCGACTTTGCCTTGATCAACGGTGGTGGTGTCCGCGCCACCATCCCCGCTGGCAACATTACCCGCGGCGGCGTGCTTACATCATTCCCCTTTGGCAACACAATTGTCGACTTGGCCATCCCCGCCTCAGACCTGTGGCTCATCCTCGAGGGTCTCGTGTCGGGCGTCAACCAGTTCAACCAAAGGGCCGTGACATCCTACCCGCAGGTGTCCAAGGATATCAACATCGTCTACGACCCCAACGGCCCCGTCGGCAACCGCCTGCGCAAGGTCACCATCAAAGGCGAGCCGCTGACCAAGGGCGACACCTCGGGCAAGGTGTACAACGTCGTCACTCTGGACTTCCTGGCCGGTGGTGGCGACAACTTCTTTGTTGCCAGCTCGGGTTTTGCTACCCTGGATGCGCAGGACGTGGTGCTTCTCGAGTACCTGCGCAACAACAACCCCATCGACATCAAGCTCGATGGTAGAATACGCACTGGATCCTGTGCGGCCAAGAGGCGGACGAAGCGCGCCGCTGCTTTGTAGACGCGAGTTGTATCTGTACATCCAAGGCATCCTGTAGGATAACCATCTTAAGCAGTGTATAGAATTTAGCTGTACTACACTATGTCGGTTGATTTTGCTTAGCACAATTTCGTCCGATGTACCAAAGTGAAACGGAACAGGGTTCTCATGTCGGCTCGAATTTTGCCCACATCCGTAGCCCTATCGGGCAGGATTATCTGAACTAAATGCTTGTTTTCTCCGCATATCTAGACCTTATTTGCTGCGGGCATATGACTTAAGGTTCCAAAGCTGGATGAACTTATATCATCACGCCCGACGGTCGTCCGCGGAGGCCGGTTGCACTGATGAGATGGTCGTATGATGCAGTCTTAAACCGAGCTTTGGCTCCCACCAGCGGTCGCCCGCCCATGCTTGGCTTGCCTTGAAATGTCAGTTGCAGTTAGAAGATTCCCACTGGTTAGCACAATGACAAGCACAGAGACGAACGGGTCGGGCGGCCTCAAGCCATCCCAGATCCTCACAGCCACCGTGGCCAAGCCCATGACTCCCAAAATCGTCGAACCAGAAATGCCGTTGGGCACGGGTCCAGATGGCATCCGGCTCGGCAGCGCGAGCGACAGCACACCTGCCGCACCCACCAGCACCATCACCGAGAATCAGGAACTGAAGGAGAAGAAAACCCCGGCCGCGTCCACCTCGACCGACGCCACCAACACACCCAGAAGAAGGCCCCTGTCGGCGCACCTTGTGCCGCTGACGTACTACCCGCTCGAGACGCAGGCGACGCTGAACCGCAACCTGCGACGGGTGCTGGGCAAGCCGTACGACAAGTACTTCCGCACGTCGCTGCACATCTACAGCGACGCGACGGACGCGATCCGCAGCCCCATGCCGCAGTCGGGGTACCTACCGCTCAAGCAGGCGACCAAGCTCCTCAACCACGGCCACCACGCGCACGAGAACGGGTGGATGGGGCTGGAGGACGGAGGGGCGTACGTGGCGTCGCGCACGCGCTTCGGGCGCGACGTGACGGGCGACATGATCCGCTGGTGGTTCTGGTGGCACTCGCTCGAGAGCGAGCGCTACGCCCTGTGGTTCCCGCACTGCCACGTCCGGGTGGTGGTGGCGTCGGGGGCGAGCCGCGCGCTGCTCGAGGACAGGTCGGTGCCGCACGTCCGCAAGTGGCTGGGCGTCACGCACCGCGTCACCGAGCACATCGGCTCCAAGGAGCTGTCGGTGCACCTGCGGTTCGTCGACCCGGCCCAGTACGGCCTGCCGTGGGACAAGCTCCAGGGGGCCGGCTACGAGGCGGCCGTGTGCGCCGAGGTTAGGGACGGCTGGGAGCCCCGGCTCAAGATTGGCGACTTTGTGCACCTGTGGCGCCGAGACCCCTCCACGGACGAGCTGGAGCTGCGGAGCAGGTACTGGTTCGGCAACGAAGTCAGACTGGATCTGCCGTTCGGCTTCAAGATCCCGCTCGATCTGCCGGCCCGCCTGCTGGGCATCAAGAAGATGAGGGCCGGCCCGTCCCTGGCGTACGAGCACTTCATCCACGACCAGACCGAGTTTACGAACCTAGCCAGCTTCCTACCGGCTCTGTATGCTGAATGGAACGCTGGTAAGCTGTGAATGGGGAGTAGGGGGAGGTCAAGCTGTGCCCTGGATGTGCCGGACGTCGTTGGGTATCCAACATAGTTTGTTGGTGCCATTTTGAGTTTTGTGTCGTGGCCGGATGTGGATTCTTGGCAGAAAACCAAGAAAGGGATGGCTGCAAATTCGTGGTTGGTTGCTTTAATCCCTGAAACGTTTCAACTTGAAACCCACGGGCTTGACTTGTTTTCTTTCCCTCCTTCTGCGCGTGTCTCTGGCTGATGAGTTTGATAGTGTACTCGGATACCATAAGGACTTTTACGTCTTTCTACACGACTATAGTTGTCTACGAGTACCCTGGAGGATTGATTGCGTTGGAAAGTTTAAAAAAAAAAGACTCCCATTCTTGATTAGTTCTAGTCTAGTTCTAGTCTAGTGCTAGTCTATTGCAACCTTTGTCATATCCATTACTGTAATAGGTTAAAAGCTCTTCAGATTCCTCGGCCTCTCTCCTTATTCAAACAATTCCCAAAGAACAATTGCTACGAGGCAATCAAGAATAGACTGGTTCTAGAGCTAGATGGTTTAACGATAATTCCGAGGGTTGCTATCGGTTCCCGACATGCTTGTGTTCTGCCGAAGAGACATGACATGGATTCCACGCTACGCCCCGTCGTATTGCGACATAAGCATGGGTCAACACTCCATAATCTTCGCACCATCTGCCAAGCTATGAATTACAAAGCACGGCCACCGACTTACCACCGAGGTCGGGCAATGTATGTACTGTACTTGTGTACACCTTTACGAACCCATCTGCTTCAGTTACCACGTGTAAACAAGCCAGTGGGTATTTGAGTGGTTCTCACATGAATTGCAACAGTGGGACGGGCTGGAGATGGGAGGGATGATGACAAATGTGATATTACTGTACTGTTCTAGAACCAGAAGTCAACGAGCGAGTTCACAATAGCAGTACTCTGTTTTAGCCACATCTTCGACTTGCTGGCAAGAGTAGTATAAAGGCTGCAATTTCCTCTTTATACATGCACAACACTCGGTAACCCAAGTCACAAACAACCATAGCTGGACGCCACACCTAGTTACAACGAGTATATAGCTATTTTCGTTGGCTTTTGTTCACCAAATACACATACAAATATAAACCAGCCAAAAATGTCCAAGCTGTTCACCCCTCTCAAGGTCGGCAACGTCCAGCTGGCCCACCGCATCTCGATGGCACCCATGACTCGGTTCCGTGCCGACGATGACCACACCCCCATGGAGATAGTTGCAGGTGAGTTATTGTCGTTGATGCGCCTTTTTTGTGACCAGCAGCAGCCACTGAACAAGAACAAAATGTAGAATACTACAAACAGCGCGCCTGCGTCCCGGGAACGCTCCTCATCTCCGAGGCGACCCTGATCTCACCCCGCGCGGGCTCTTACAGAAACGCGCCCGGCATCTGGACCAAGGAGCACATTGCAGGCTGGAAAGTGGTGACGGATGCCGTGCACTCCAAGGGCAGCTTCATCTACCTGCAGCTGTGGAACCTCGGGCGGACGGCAGATCCCACGGCGTCGGCACCGGGCCAAGAGCTGCTGTCGGCCAGCGCCGTGCCCATGGACGACAAGCACCCGACGCCGCGGGAGATGACCGAGGAGGAGATTCAGCAGGCGATCCAGGACTACGCCGTGGCGGCCAAGAACGCCATTGAGGCCGGCTTCGACGGCGTCGAGGTCCACGGCGCAAACGGCTACCTCATCGACCAGTTCCTGCAGGACACGTGCAACAAGCGCACCGACGGCTGGGGCGGCTCCGTGGAGAAGCGGGCGCGGTTTGCCCTCGAGGTGACGCGCGCCGTGGTCGAGGCCGTGGGCGCCGACAGGACCGGCATCCGGCTCAGCCCCTACGGCACCTACCAGGGCATGGGGATGGCGGACCCGGCGCCGACGTTTGGGTACGTGGTCGACCAGCTCAAACCGCTCCGGCTGGCGTTTCTGCACTTTGTCGAGTCCGAGGAGGGAGACGACAGGAGCGTCGACTGGTTGGTGAAGAAGTACGACCACGCCGGGCCGGTCCTGATTGCCAATGGGTTCACGCCCGAGTCGGCCAAGACGGTCGTCGACGAGACGTACAAGGATCACGATGTCGTCGTGGCTTTTGGGAGGCTGTTCATCCCGAACCCGGATCTGGTGTTTAGGATTGAGAAGGGAGTTCCGGTCGAGCCCATCGATCCCAATGGTGACTTTTACGAGTCCAAGACACCCAAGCGCTTCATCGACTTTCCGTTCAGCTCAGAGTACCAGGCGTCTATCAAGGCCAACTGAGGCTTGTAATGCAGTCGGATGATTTTTTGTCATGGATGAGCGCTTTAGAATTATAATGCAATTGTGTACCTATATACCCATGTGGTTTGTTTTTAGGGAGTACGTATGTAAATCCTGACATCAATTAGATTGTAAAAGAATACGGCATTTCTCCAGTTGCTAGTCATCAGTATATATGGCATTGCACAGCCTCAACAACGCCAACTCAGTATCAATTGTTTCTGTTTTTCACAAGCTCCAAAGCTACGGACCCGACTTTGGCTTGACAGGACCGCATGATATTACCACTATAATTAAACGTTGATCTTTACGTGAACGAACGGAGGGGGTTCGAATAACACAAGTGCTATTGCACTGAGGCTATACTATGGCAAATATATGGCTGTTAAATGCGAGACCATGTAAAAAAGAATACACTCTCAAATCACGATACCAGACACAGCACGGCAATCAGGTTATACAAATCTTGGCACAGACTCAAAGCTGTAAACCAATTACCCTTTATCGTCATCATTGTCCTAACCTTTTGCCATGCTTTGCCACCGAGAACTAAGGATAGTCACTTCGTTGCCATTAATGGAACAACCTCGCTGCTACTTTTGATGAAACGCAGACTCTGACACCTTCAAAGCTACTACCTAGGTAGCCTTTGCAGACGGAATTCGTCTTGGACCTTGGTATAACTCCCCTCGGTATGTTCATCCCATAACCGACGGCGGTCGATCTTTACAGCTTTTATATCGAGAGCTCGGTGAGCTTACATGTCCTACAAGGGTCACAGCTTGCTCTTGTTCCCCAATAAACCGATGATTGTACAAGATCGAAAGAGTACAACCAAGTCAACAGCCAACGTCGACATTGCAAGAGCCGTTTTTATACTACATGTCGCAGATATGTCCATTCAGGTTTTGTATCATTTTGACAGCAACGCAGTGTGTTTCAATTGGATCCGATTGTAGAGGAGATTGGAGAAAAGATGGTACATGGGGTCGGTAGGACATTCGAACTAGGAGTCGCTGCATGTTGCGTGTGTAAATCTGCCAATCTTTTTAGCCTTTTCCCTTGCCGTCTTTGATCTACAATTCTAGAAGGGAGGGAGAAAACCGGGAGAATATTCCATATTTCGGGCAACATTGGAGTAAAAGGTCCACGTCGGGACATTATCTGTTGGACGTTCTCGGGTTTTGTTTCGTGACTCTACTGACTCTTTCTCTTTGGAGGGGGTCGCGCCTCGAGTTCGTTGGTTCGCTGAATGGCCCGGGAGAGGGTGCGAGGTCTTGCAGTCTTGTCTGATGTATGACAGGAAGCCACTAGAACAGTTGATTTGACCGGACTCGCGAGGCGGCCTGTCAAACATTGGACGACTGTGAGTCGCATTGCTAGCGTGGTTGGTTACAGACCAGGAGAATGGCGGATGAAAGTCATGTCGTACTCAGCGTTGTCGATATTTGCGATCATGTCGATAGTGAACTCTATCGAATGATGAAAGGATGTAAGTAAATCACCAAAGGATAACAGTACTTGGGAGAGCATGACTGAGAACAGCCAGCAGACAGCGAGGTAGCCAGGTAGCCCCGTAGTCAGGCAGACACCTCATTGCTCACTCGACTTCATACCTTGGCAGAAGTCCAGTCGAGGGGACAAACGGACCCAAACACAAAGCACTCACGAAAAAAGAGACGGAACCTCATCATACCTTCTCCCTGCTCTATCATTCACGAGCTTGACAGACTGCATCCATACATCTCTCTTTACGACATTGCCGCGACCAAAACAACATCAAGTGATAATGTGCTGGAACACGACCCAGTCACGCTGACTATTTGTGTTAGGCCAACTTCTATCGAAAACACAAAGTTCCGAGACTATTCGAGGTTCAGCTCCGCTCTCGGGCCTCCACTGGATACATATACTGTATTGTCTTGTTAAACATCTCTACAGTCACATTCGTGCTCACTTCCCTCCCCTTGACCTGCTGCAATATTCACGTTGGGGAGGGATGGTTGAGGAAGCAACACCGTTGTCGGATCTTCGGGCCTCCTACCATTTGTAAACGTCTCAAACCACAAAAGTTTTCCGTTTCCTTTTTTTTCTTTCCTTCGCCGTTTGTCCCCATTTTCTTCTCGTCATGTTTCTACTCCGCAGCAATAAAAAAGGGAAAAGCGTCCGCGCACGCCGGACTACCCCCAGGTTTCGGGGAGTCTGCACCTAGGTACCTCCCTACACTGCATGGGTAGATTAACGAACATACGAAATTGCATGGGGGGTGTAGGGTGCGGGGGTGTTTTATTCTGCTCAGCTGGAATATATAACAGCAGATTGTGAGGCAAAGGGGGTGTGCGCTAGTCAGAATAAGCCTTTTTGCTGTCAATTGCGGAACACTTCTTCCAAGGGTTAGAGACGCAGGTCTAGAATTGCACCACCTGTAAACCAAGGCCAAGGCGGGCACATCATTTCTTAAAAAAAAAATGACTTGGATTTTGACAGAGTTTCGAGTACAATGGTTCATTTACCTCTCGAGTAATACTTACTTTATAGTAATGTTCATACTCTACCATAGGTTCCTAGTAGATGAATGATCAATGTAAGCTTACAATAGATGAGATTGAGTTGAGATTGACACATTGCTCGTTGATTCCCCTTCTTGTTCTAGTCTAGACTAGTTCTAGTCTAGTTTACTTAGTCCTATTTTTTTAGCTACAAGATTTACCGTCACAGCACGATGCGAATCGGAAACAAACGATCCAAGGAAATTTACGAAAGATCACAAGATCAAAAGGAAATTTACATCAAGTCCACACGAGTATACGCGAACAAACAATCGTGAACATCACAGTCGCATCGTCGGAAGAATTCTCCTAATCTCCTTATCTGTACCGGCCCTTCCCAACTAGGTAACCGAACAAGTAGAAAGAAAACTTGCACGACGGTCAGTCTTTGCAATTTTCCAAGTCACGTACGATGACTGACGCAGCATGTGAAACGCAGCCTACAGTAGACGCACACCCCCTTGCCACCGATATCCCGGTCCAGACATTTGTTAATAGAAAGTTGCTATTAACAGGCCTGTCTGTCTGCCACGTTGACCACGCGTCTTTTCTCCCTTTTTTTTTCTCTTTGTTTTTTTACCAGCAGCAGCAAGTTAAACGAGCACCTTTATGACGGGGACAGGGTAGAGACATTAGACGACGGGCCCCATCCCCCGCAACGACAGATACGGGAAATTTCCACTCCGACTGGAACGTGCAGGATCTCTTGGCCCTCTTTTGCTCCATCCAAAATGTCTCGGATCCACCTGCTGGTCTAGAACCCTACTAGGGATTAGCACTACCGGACCGTATAGACGCTGTAAAGTCCTCCCTAATCGGTAGTGTTGCTCGAATAAACCAGACCTACCACCGGCATTGCAGTGTGAATTATGACTCGCCAAGTCCCTTGATGCTGACAAAAACTTGAGAGCAGCCCCCTAGGACCCTCAAATGGCATGAGAAATCTCCTCGCAGTATTTTACTTCCGATTCCTGCGTCTCGGAGGTAAACAACTGGAGATTATACAGTGCTTTTGCAATCAATCACAAGAGCTAGAAGATCAAGATTTCCACCTCCCGCGCGAATCTCTCGCCAAGGCAGAAACGAAAAACCCGTCGATCGAGCAGTGACAGTGTTCCAGATGCCTTTGCTCGGAAGACACAGCATCCTTTTCTGTAATGTCAGTAGTGTTAGCCGGGGCATTTAGAAGCGAAGAGAAAACATTGAATCTCTTGTCAGATCGGCAAACATCGCTTGGCGATTTGTGATTTACTTTTCCCAACTCTTGTCCCCTGGGAGGTTCGGTTAGGTTGACCTCTTTGCCAAGGACCAAGGACCAAGGACCAAGGAAAATCATCTTGGCCAAAGCGTGTCCCAACACCGTGTTGCAACTTTTGCAATCAGAGGTTTCGTTTGTTTCTGTTGCTTGAGTTTTCATTTGCACATCTTTGTCTTTTTCTTCTTGAAAATCCTCTCAAGAATCTCCTCTACTCCAAAAGGAAATAAGAGCAATTTCCCCGAAAACCCCACCTCCCTAATGACAAGGACCTGGCTTGGCTTGCTACTATCTTTGGGCACGGGTATCGACATCAAGACATCAGATTATAGATTTCTGTATTCTAACCCGACGGCCAATTTAGATGTGGCGTGCCTCTTACTCCCCAATCCCAAAAGGTTTTGATACTGCCTTTTTGCCTCCTGCTGGGTACGGCATTGTCCTGAGAAAGGGGCCAACAAGAAAATTTGGAACCCGTCCCAAAGGCGTGTCGGTCTTTGGGATGGTTGTTAGCAACCCATGCATGTAGGGATCATCTTATGATTCCTATTGCATTACCTCTCATCTGATCCAAACATGGGACGGGCTCGAACCCGGCAAGGGGAAACCACTGGCGAGAGTAATCAAGATTGAGTGGCGACAGGACGTGTCAGTTGAGATAGGTATGCCTGCTAATTTGATCCTCCTCCATCTGCTCCGTTTTCCATACCCATACCCTTACCTTGAACTAAAGTTGAGACGAATGCGCAGATTTCGGGTATAGAAGATAGAATCAACGATAAAGAAGGAAACAACCAAACGAGACTGCGCGCATTATGCTTCTTTCTTAGTTCGTTTAGACTGTGGCGACGATACATGCACAAAGACAAGAATCCCCCCAGCTTGGGAGACTGAGACTCCAGATATAGAGAATCTAGGGGTAAAAGTGACCCGCCTGTCCCGGAAAGCTTGTTACTCCGGACAGTTTCCAACATGGCACTAAACAGATTTACCCGATGTAAAAAAGAAGACAAAAGAGGCAAATTTCCAATAGGAAAAAGGTGGGAAGTCAACCAATACTAACCAGGCAATCCATGCCAAGAACAAAGAGGGATGTCAAGTTTTCTTCACCGTCGCTGCGTCGCATGCGCTGGCTGAGGCTCGGGTGATATCGTTCCCGTGAGAGAATTTAAGCCTAAAGCGCTTAAAGAATGGGTAAAGGTGGTGCGATGCAGACCACTTTTTGGTTCGGGGGTGTGTGAACTTTGGTTTAGGGCCCGGTTTGTCCCCCCCAAAGTTAGACAGGCTTCACCCATCTCGGTGTATCGCTGCTAACCCCCATGTGGGTAATCAGTCGAAGCTGTTTCCCAGAGCTGGCAAACAGAAAAGAAGATTCGTTGCCTTTTTTCCCCTGGTGATCCTTTAGTCATGCACCCAGCTACGCTCTCATTCGCCCTTGTTTCACATTAGTGTGGAACAAAACTCTAACCGATGGTCGGTCGTCCGGTTGGTCTGAAGATATTGTGCCTTGTACGGTATAGTGCCCGGTTCGATATTTTGGCATGCCCTATTATAGGTTCGTTGCAGCCATCACCCCGGCTGTCGACCGAGTCTGCGGACGTTTTGTTAATTAGTTGCTCTTCTTGCGGGTTTGGCATTGGACCAGGGGAAAGGCTGCGAACTGCGGACAGACCCAGCCAGCATCATGTTGGACGACACGACGCCCGATTAGTTCCAGTTCATCTCTTCAGATCGCGAACCTGATAATCTGCACTGCACTGACGTCGAGGCGTAGCAGTTTGGCATTGGTTAAAGAATGACAACGACAACCAACCACAGTCGCATGAACTTATTGACAAGCACTACGTGATGGCTTCTATTGCGCACGCAAATCCCAGGCAAATATTATTCAAGCCTTTTGTCGCAGTGATGGTGGAAACTTTGCCCTCAAAACAAAAGTCAAAGAAGAAAAGATAATGCTTACTATGTACGAAGTACGTAAGTTGGGTAGTATTTTGCAAAATAATCTTGCCAAGCTTGTTTCTCTTTATTCTCGAGTCCCGCATTTGCTCCGCTCGCAAAGCTCAATAACGAACCAGTGACATGGTCAGCGATACCACGGGCCTGGCGTCCGCGGGCCCGAGCTTAGCGACCGCTTGCGTTAGCTGACAGCCCTTCCCCTGTGAGGCAAAAGGCACGAACCACAACTGGGCAGGGTAGCACCGGTCTACATGGCACACGGGGGGTGTCGGAGGTAGGGGAGGGTGTGTGACGGGTAGGGCATGCCAAGGACTGTCACCAAGACAATCTAGAACTAAGGAATCATCGAGGTCCAGAATCTGGGTAAAGGTAACCAGCCCGTCGCCCCGGAATCCGATTATATATATCGGGGTCCTCAAGGCCCAGTTCATCTGTTTTTTCTCCCTTCTCTCCTCATCCGCTTCTTCATTCCTTCCTTTCGAGTCTTCACTCGGTCTTTTCTCTCCTTCGATTCTTTTCGTTCTGATACACGCAGTGCGTGGTTTTATATCTTCGTTTAGGATCTGCCAGACAGTCCTTACTTTAATCCAACTTTCCAACACTCTCTATTCTTATTCTTTCACTGTATTCAACTTAACCTTAACGCATCCATTCTTTGATCTTCCATCCAATATGCATATCAGGAACATTGCACGTTTCCTGGCGGTCCTCGCCACGGCGACCCCCATTCTAGCCCAGGAGGCTGTCGACGCCGATGACTTTGATGTCGTAGAGCGCCGCTACGTTGTAAGTCTTAGCTTGATTCCTTGGCTTGCTGCGGCCGGCCACTCTATCCCAACCCCTCTTGACCGAACTTGGTAACACTGACACCCCGGGGACAGGGTGGTGGTGCCTCTGTTGCTGGACTTGCCGCTCGCAACGATAACAGCTTCTTTGTCGCCAAGGACTTGGTGGCCAAGGACGAGCAGTCCGGCGACGTTATCATTCGCGATACCACTGAGGACGGCGAATCTAGTCTCGAGGTCCGCGACCCACAGGCGAAGAAGAAGAAGGGAAAGAAGAAGGGCAAGAAGGGAAAGAAGGGCAAGGGAAAGAAGAAGGCAAAGAAGGCCAAGGCGGCTAAGGCCAAAGCTGCTGCCGCCGCCGCCGCCCCCGCTACCGCCGCCCCTGCTGCAGCTGCCGACAACAAGGCTGTTGCTGGAGCTGCCGACAACAAGGCTGCCGCTGGAGCTGCCGACAACAAAGCTGCCACTGGAGCTGCCGACAACAAGGCTGCCACTGGAGCTGCCGCGGCCACAAATCCCGCCAAGCGTGATGTCGAAACCGAAGAGGAGCATGACCTCGAGACACGTGAGCCAAGGAAGAAGAAGGGCAAGAAGGCAAAGAAGGCAAAGAAGGCCAAGAAGGCAAAGAAGGCCAAGGCAGCCAAGCGTGATGAGGATGAGGTAACCGAGCCCGAGACTGCTGAGATCGAGGCCAGGGACGTCGAGGACTCCGAGTCTGAGGAAAACCCTGCTATCGAGGCCCGTGAGCCCAGGAAGAAGAAGGGCAAGAAGGCAAAGAAGGCCAAGAAGGCAAAGAAGGCAAAGAAGGCAAAGAAGGCCAAGGCAGCCAAGCGTGATGAGGATGAGGTGACCGAGCCCGAGACTGCTGAGATCGAGGCCAGGAGCGTCGAGGATTCTGAGCCCGAGGAAAACCCTGCCATCGAGGCCCGTGAGCCCAGGAAGAAGAAGGGCAAGAAGGCAAAGAAGGGCAAGAAGGCAAAGAAGGCCAAAAAGGCAAAGAAGGCCAAGAAGGCCAAGGCCAACTAAGCGTCAAATCGCCCTTCTCCAGCTCCTCTAGCGCACTCGACAACATTCCCTTTATCTGAGTCTCTGGATCAGATGAAGGTCGAGTATGGCTGAGGATGGACAGACTATATCAACTTCTTGTCGCTCGTTCTTTTAAAAAATTTACAGTGTCGTGTTTTGGTCAATTGGACCGAGTTATATCCTTATATCAGTGGGGGCCTTTCCTTTTTGTTTTGTATACCTACCTATCCCATATATCCATAGTGGAGAGAGAGTGTTGATGTTCGCTTGGAAAATACAATGTTCTGCTTGAAACCTTTTCTGTGTTGATCTATTTGAAGTTTTGTGCTTTGTAAACGATGGCGCTCTGAAGGATTTATCCATGACGAACAGATTTGAACGCAGTCGTTTCATTGTACATGCCAGGGCTGACGCTTCTATTGGGAGAATGTGGAAACCCCCAGGAAGATCGTGCTTGCAAGAGCAAACAATGGTTGGCATGAGCGAAAATGAAGGGCAGCTGGACGCTGATGCCTGGAGTAAGCTGGCCAAGCATCCGAATTGCTCACAGATGGTAGTTGCAAGCATCAAATTTCGATATGAGGTTATCATCAGACAGCAGAAGTGAGTTGTGGTAGGCGCGCGATCAAGCGAAGGAGTACAGGCAAACAGCTCAGCAAATACAGTATTGCGTACAGTGCCATATTATCTTTAGGGTTAGGAGACAGAGATGTACCCCACCTTGCCCACCAACCCACCAACCCACCAACCCACCAACCCACCAAACCCGCCAAAAGCGCCGACTCGACTCGACGACATAGTCGGTAACGACACAAGGAGGTTCGCTGTTAGCTTGCAGCATGACATCCGCTGACAACTCTGGTCGTCAGTATTGACACGGGTTCTCGGCCGACTACGAACCCGCAAGGCCCGAATCCTGGTCACCAAAAAAGCCAAACTTCATCTAGACTAGTTCTAGGTGCAAAATCGAATCAAATGCCAGCTCGCTGTCCATGGTGCTCGCTCCTGAACTGTTTCGCTGGCGGCCTGCAGTTAAAGAGTTGAAGCGACTGATGCACGAGGCCTGTATAAACCTCAAGGCTTAGAGTCAGGCACATATGCATACAAACCGAACCATAGTCATACAACAATAATAACGATAATGATATGCGCGCAAGGCTTACCCAAATTTCAACATCAAGGAAGATGCCAGCCGCTGCAGGAGAAAAAAAAAGGTGGGCCAACAAATCGCTCCCAACGCAACTCCTAAATATGCAGCAGATCGGCGATGCCTATATTCAATTACAGATAAGCTTTTGGCACTTTTGTTCTGGAGAGACTCAACTGAGTCACGGGTTTGCAGACTGCCTTGGTCAACCTGACAAGCTGCAGTATTTTAGTCATACTGAACCCTAAAACGAACACGAACCAGCTCTCCCCATGCCGAATTAGAGTTGACATTGACAACACTTGTGTCATTAACGCCTATACGACATCATTGTACACACAAAACAGGAAACATTAAAGGCCTTTTGACGGATTGCTGTTAGAACCCAAACAATCCCACCCTACCGACCCACCACGGTAAACGACGCTCTCCTTATTGGATGCTGATGTTGGTACTGGTGCTGCTGCGGGTGCTGCTGCTGCAGTTGTGACTGACTGTCGTGAGCAACGCTACCCCCATCTGGACCGGTGGCTTCCCGGGAGGCATTGAGAATAGCGCAATTGCCCAACCTCATCAGCTCGGCCACGAACTCGTCAATCATGGTCATATTCACCACCTCGTGGGGTGTTAGTTGCCGCCGCCGCCGCATCTCTTTGATCAGGTTCTCGACTGATTCTAGCAGCTCCAGGTCTTCTTCCGCCGAAGCGTCAAGAGGATTCAAGAGCACGTTGCAGAATATCGTTAGGATGGCAGACATGGGATAAAAGAATAGCATCCTATATGTTGGGATAAAAATCACTCGTGTCAGTCACTTGAAACGCATGTGATCCTTTTCATACGCCAGAACAAACCGAGTGTGGTGTGGCAGCCAGCCAGCTGAGGTTAGTATCCAACTTACCAAAATGCCATTCCGTGCCTGCTCATGACGGCCGTACGAAGGTACATCAGTGTAGATCGGCTTGCCTGCAGGGCCAGCGCCTGGCTGGAGCTGATTCCAGCCATCTCTCCTCCCTGCGTCCAGGCCCGGCATCGTCCAGACGCCCGGTGGATAGTCCCCATAAGGTAATGATACTCGAAGTGCATGATGAGATCGTTTGAGTACCACCTGTTCCTGTCTTTGCTCCTGATATCGTCACTGTCGCTGCTGTCGCTGCCCTCGCCTTCGTTTGCGCCGGTCGACTCGTGCCGCAACGATTGATCGCCGGTCATCATCACCCATGGGGCCGATGATCCGTTGCTGCTTGCTTCAGGGGTCACAGAGTGTCCTGTGGAGGTTTGACGTAGGTGTTCGTGTTCTGATATAGGGCCCTGTGGAAATGGCCTTTTAGGCGAGGCGCCCTGTGCAATCATCGACTCGGCTCTCGCCCCGATAGGGCTGGCTCCTGCTGCAGTAGAGCCCGTCCTCCGGACCTTGGCCCTGGGCGGAACCACGAGCATCGGTCTGTGCTGAGGTGGCAGAGAGCTTCTCCATCTGTCCAATTCCTCATCCAACTCGCGAATATCTCGCAAGAGTTGAGCATCCGACTTGCGCAGCGACGTAACCGAGTACAGTAGTTTACTGACCCGTGACTTGATCATGGAGATGCGAAGTTGAGCCGGGTCCAGCTTTTCCTTGAAGGCAATTTCTTCCCGCAATGTCAGGTTGTACTTGCTGAAGCCCGTATTGCCCACAGGCATCGGCTTATCGAGAGGGAGTCCATCCGCATCTATTGACCACGACCGCTCGAGGATTGCAAGATCGCAATAGTCATTGTCCATACATGGCGGTAGGCCTGTGCGCAACTCGAGCTCTTTATCAAACAGGTAGCTGATGCGATATAAATTTCGCATGTGCCTCCGCAGTCGGGCGTCGGCCGTTTCTGGCTGTGGCTTCTCATCCACTTGCTCTTCTTTGTCCGGCGATACACTGATGCGGATGCCATTCATATTCGGTGGCGCGAGGGGGTCATCTTCGGGGGTAAACCCGGATCCGTATGCGGTGTGACCCCCCAGCATAAACAATACCCGGACAGCCGAAGTATGAAACATGCCGGCTGCCTGCAGTTGACCGGTCAATGTGTGGAACATGGTCTTTGGAGTTGTCAAGGTCAGCAGGCAAAATCAACAAATGGCAGCACAAGAAACCAAGGAAATATCCTACCAGCATCGTTACCGTCTCAACCGTTACAACCGAGGCGGCAGGTATAAACTCGGAAAACATCAAGTGTGTAGCCGCAGCGTAGGCATCTCCGTCTATTTGAGGTAGCCCCGCGTCTTTGTCAGTCTCTATTAACGAAACCAGAGACATGAAGGCAAATATGCAAGCCTTGGCGCACAGTGCCTCCATGCCTCTCCTGGATCGGTACTCGTCTCCGAGTCGCCGCTGCCGACGATGCTGCCAAGCGTGTTCACCGGTAGTTTCGACCTCGGAAGACTTGTCCATGGGTGAACGACTTGCGTCCTGGCTAGGTGAGCCGCTCATCTCCCTCGGCTGCCTGTCATCTCCGGGCTGGTAATACGAGTAAGCCGTCTCGATTGTCGCAGCGAAAAGGACAGGGTCGATTATGGGAGTCGTGACGCCGAGGAACGACTGTCGAAATAGCAGCACGCAGTACTCGAGCAGGGCCCGGTCTGGCAGGTCCGCGGCCGGTTGTCTTTTCAGGACAGCGGGCATATCCCCGACGTTCAGGTGGCCCTGTTCGAGGAACCAGCCGTCTGGGCGTGTCTGCCATAGTATGCCGTCGTCGTAGCACTGGCCCGTCGTGCTCGGGTCTTCCGGGTCCGTCGAGTCCCGGGTGGGAATGCTTGCTGGGGTGGAAGCCGTCCTGGGACCAGACGGGGCACGCAAACGCGCAAATATGCTCTCGAACTGAGGTTCCGTGTCGCACCTCTCCCTGATCCAATCCAATCCAGCTTCGGAAAAGTAAGGGACGCCGTTATAGGGGCTGAGCTCACCCAGATCCATGCCCGCGACATATAGCTTGCCAAATCCGACCCCGCTGGGCATGGAAGCTGCAGGAGGGAGATATCCAAACCCGGGCGGCGCATACGAGGGGATCGAGGAAAACGGCGACGGGTGATTATGTTGTTGAGCCGTCTCGACATGGTCAACCGTTGGTCCCTGCGGGACTCCTTCCTCGAGTTTTACCGTGGGCCAGGACTGAGACTGAGCCTCTCCGAAGCGGTTTCGACCGGGGCTCGATGTGGCGGGCGAGGGTATGGCGGAAGACCCGTCGGCGAGAAGGTCAGCGGCAAGCGCGGCGGCTTCTTCGAGCACGGTGTCGTGCCTGTGCTGCCCCAAGGAGGGATCGGCTTGGTTTCTCTGGGCGGCTTGTAGAATCTGCTCGATGCGGTCCATGCGACGTGCCAGGTCATTTTGCGAGCCACTGATAAATCCAACCGTAGATATTTGTGTTTTCAATGTCAGTTTCGCCAACCCCTCCTCATCAACGGCGTCCCGGCATTTCCCACGTACCGAGTCGCCGCTTGTGCTGGCTTGGAAGACTTCCTCCTGATACTCGTCTCTCTATTAAACGTACACGGGAGACCTCGCTGCTTGCACCAATTACATTGCGGTAACGACCCATGGCATTGGATCTGTTTGGCGCGGGTTTTGAGTTGTTTAACATTGTGTAAGCACGCACGTTGCACCAGAGCTTATCAAATAGTGTGCACAGAACATGAAGCGCAAGATACAGTGAGTAGGTTACATACCTTGCGCCTGTGACAAGAGTCACAAGCCTTCTTTCTCCCCACCATAGTTTTCAGCACTGAGATCCTGCACTTGATATGAACGGTATGTTTGCACTGCCTGGGTAGTTATGTGCAGTGTAGGTTGTTGTCAAGTGCAAGCGAAGCTTGGGGAGAGATATTCAGCTGGTGATTCATCATTCTGCAACGGTCGAGGGCCTGAAGAGCGTTGGTGGAGTCACGGCCCAGGCCGCTCCTGCGGTGTGTGAGAGTATGTGTACGTCTTGCTCAGTCGTTAGTGTATGCGGGAGTGTGGCGTGCTAGGTTTCGGGAGTCTAAAGTATTCACTATAATAAAGTATGGTTCGACGAGGGAGCCAACAAAAAAAAGCAAAAAAAAAAAAATAAAAAAAGGGTAAAAGCAATTAAAATTGAGATGCGGGCGACGAGGGACCCATTAAGGAGGCTGGGGGAAAACAAACGGCCTCATGTCAATTGGGGGATTGGAGGCTCCCCCAACTGGTTTAAGGTGTTGCCAGCCAGGCCTGGAAGGGCGAAACAGCAGACGAAGCACACCGTTCGGAAGCTGCTCCGAAGTCTATTCGTGTGTGGACGCAAAGCGTTCAACTGGTAACCCGATAGGCAGGGATGTACCTTGTGCCCTGAATCATTCACGAAGAGGGAATGGGAAGACAATCAGGGGAGAGGGAACAAAGAAAAATGACATTTGACTGAAGCAAGCCTGGGAGGAAAGAAAAAAGCAGGTCATGCATGGATTGTTGTCTGCCGGGTAGATGAAATCTTGGGCATCATCGACCAAAACGTCAACTGACTCGACAAAGGCCAGTGCTAGACCGAATCCGGGCGGAGGATTTGTAGCGAGGGAAAACTTTAAAAGTAGGTACATATGCATGGGGAGAGTAGGATTTGCTGTGGCCCCCACATCACGTCTTTTTTTTTAAAAAATGTTTGTTAGATGTGGTGGTATCATTCTCGAAGTGGACAGGCATCAGAAAAGAGCCAAAGCTTCCATAGTAAACAGCCATGGAGTACGTGGTATATCATCTACCGGTAGGGATGAGGTTGGGATATGAGTGAATAATCTCTTGGCAATGCCACGATACAACAAAACCTGCCTACCTAGGAAACTAACAGCGGGAGGGTGGAGAAGTGGAACAATGCTGCCGGGTTCAACCATTCTGGAACTGGTTAGTCTGTCCATATATTAGAACTCCAGAGTTAAGGGTAAACCAGGCTCGCATGAGCGGATAAGGTAGGTATATATAAAGTGATTACTTAACAGATATAGCAGGTTCCTGCGTCGTACGTAGTAGTTGTTCAAAGTGACGGGTATGGTTACGTGCCAAGCATAACAACATACTCTGTATATAGCATGCACCTGGGGGGTTGTTAATTTAAACCACATGTACTTGGTACTGTTAGCCCGTCTATAAGCTCGGAAAAGGGCGGAGAAATTGAGTTTCTATTTAACAACAAAACAAGGTTTAACCCACCTGTGGAAGGCTGACTGCGAGTTGACACAAAATGACTGCAGCGTTCCAAAGGTGGGAAAGCCGGTGGGATAGGGATGATTGCCAGAGCGATTCCTCTATTGAGAATTTGGTTACGACGATGAGACATGGAAACAAGAAAAACGAGGGGGAGGAAAAGAATAATCGAAAAAAAAATCAGAAACAAAAAGGGAAGAGAGATTTTGCGAAAGAGGTTCCATGTCAAAACCTAACCTTATTGTGTCATTTGCGCCAGGTCAAGCCTGAAGCAATTAGAACTACTTGTACGGTGGGTGGTATGATGTTGTAGACTAGAACTAGAATTAGTTTCTAGGCTAGCACCTAGAACTAGATAGACCCTCCTCTCAAAGAATACAACGTAATACTGTTGTGGCAAAAATTAGCGCTGTACCGCGAACAAAGATATACAACGCTATAGTGCAAATTGGGCTAATTTTTAAAGAAAACCAAAAGCCGATCACTGCATTTCGGTACATTAACACCGCGTGTAACATGTAGGTAAGGTAGGGTACATATTGGTCAAGTACTAGAATAGACTAGACTAGTTCTAAGTAAGGGGTACAGTGCTTATGCTTCTGCAGCTGGGGTTGTTTGGGTCAAATGCACAGATAAACATGGCAAGACTTTCATCCGGAACGGTCGGGTGGGGAAGAAGAAAATGAGGCGTTCCCGTCCGGACTTTTTTCTTCTCTCTCTTTGGTCGCTGCATACATATTTGTGATACATGAGCGTGCTTACTGTAAGAAAGACCGAAAGAGAGAAAAAAAAATACCTTGGGCTTGTAAAACATTTGCTCCAAGTAAGCAACCGCAGCAACAAGCATCAAACCTGAATCAGTCGTCTGGTTCAAGTACGTGCCGTTAGTTACTAAATCTGTAATAATCTCGAGTCACTCCAAACAAACAAAGACGCCAAAAAAGGACAAAAACAACAGATCGATCCCCCCCAGCCATGAACGGCACAGCCACACCCCCCAGAGGGATCCATGTCGCCATCGTAGGCGGTGGGATCGCGGGCGTGACTCTGGCCCTGGGCCTGCAGAAGCGGGGCGTGTCGTTCACGCTGTACGAACGCGCCCGAGAGATCCGCGAGATTGGGGCGGGAATTGGCCTGTCGCCAAATGCGGAGCGTGCCATGGAGATGCTGGACCGCCAGACGGTGCTCGACGCCTACAAGCGCATCGCCACGCCAAACGGTGTCGACGAGTTCCAGTGGATAGATGGCTACCGCACCGACGAGCTCATCCACACCCTCTACATGGGCAAGGACGGATTCCAGGGCTGTCGGAGGTCTGATCTGGTCGACGAGTGGATAAAAGCCGTGCCGGCCGAGTGTGTCAGCCTAGGAAAGGAGGCCAAATCCATCAGGCAGTATGGCGACGACGGCAGCAACGGCATGGTTGGCGACCAACATGGTGACCAACATGGTGGCCCACGAGGTGGAGTTGAAATCAGCTTCAAGGACGGCACCACGGCCACTGCCGACGTGGTGGTAGGGTGCGACGGCATCTGGTCTCGCGTGCGCCAGCTCCTGCTGGGACCCGACAACCCTGCCTCCCACGCGGGATACACTGGCAAGTACTGCTTCCGGACTCTGGTGCCCTACGACAAGGCGCTCGAGGTTCTGGGCCACGACCGCGTGCACACGCGCTACATGTACAACGGGCCGGGCGCGCACTGCATCACTTACCCTGTGGGGCTGGGCGACAACTTGGCGCTCAACGTGCTGGTCGCGCTGTCTGACCCGAACCCTTGGCCGCTGGAGGAGACTGGAGGCAGGCACACCGCGCCGGGGACGAGGGAGGAGGCCGAGCTGGCCACCCGGGACTTCCACCCTACCTTTCGCAAGGTCGTCAGTCTCCTGCCAGACAAGGTGGAGAAGTGGGCCATCTTCGACTCGATGGAGAACCCAGCCCCGTCCTACTTCAAGGGTCAGGTCTGCCTCGCCGGCGACGCGGCCCACGCGACCGGACCACACCTAGGAGCGGGGGCTGGCGTGGGCATCGAGGACGCCCTGCTCCTGTCGACTCTGCTGGAGCGGATCGACCAGGCCGTCAAGACCAGTGGCAAGGGTGACGACGACTACGACGACGACGAGAAGAACAAGCGCGACATGGTCACCCGCGCCCTCGAAATCTACGATGGGTTGCGACGTGAGAGGACACAGTGGCTCGTGGTGGCCACCCGCGAGGCGGTCGACATGATCCAATGGAGTCAGGGCGAAGCTGTGGGTAGAGACGGTGAAGCTTTTGGGCGCGAGATCGGCAAACGTTTCCATCGGGTGTGGGACTACGATCTAGATGGCATGTTGAAGGAGGGGCTTGAAAAGCTTGCGATCCCATGCAGTCAGGGTTCGAAATAGTGGATGACATGTATGCCTTTGACGCATTAAGCGCAGGTCAGTCATTCACTCAGTTCAGTCAGTCAGTCGGTCGGCATTTGATTGCGTAGGCACCTTGACGTACTGTACCTTGTACAAATCAAGTAACGGTACCAATTTCAGTGGAGGCAGGCAGCTGCAGGCGTTTCCAATTTTTGTTTGGTGGCCCTTGTCCAATCTTCAGGTGGGGGGTAACACCACAAAGTACAGTACAGTACAGTACAGCACAAGGAACAATACGCTACTTTTCTGATTTCCGTCGGAGTTGGGCACACATGTCCATTAGTGAGTGGGTCATTCATTATCCTGCGTTACTACTTTAGCACCTGGAGCTTGCTATTTACAGAGAAGCGATCACCAGAGGTCATTCATCGATTCCAGTTCCCAGTCATCTCCAACTCAGCCCCGTTCAATCGCCATTACTCTTTTTATGCTGTGTCGTTGTACTCCATTTCCATCCAGTGGTAACATTAGTCGAGTATCGAAAAAAGAAACCCCATCGTTTATCATGTAGATATTGGCTAGCATTCACATTGTATTGTCCAGATCGGGTAAAACAGGCGCAATAAGAAAGGTCACATTAGACTCGCCTCTCAATTACCACCTTTGGGCATTTGCTTGTTGTTTTTCGCCACCTAGCACTTGTGGTAGTAAATATCTCAATCCTCAACTTTTGATTTTTTTTCCCCCCTTTCTCAATCACCAATAATCAAGTACATAGCACAGCAGCACAGAAAAGCCTTGAGCTATTTTCTCAAAACGTCAAGATTGTTCCCCCGTGATGCTGGGACGGCAAACCCCGCTAGGAACCGCCTTGTCAGGCCCCGGAGGAGCCGCCCCCAGCCCCTGTGGCCCCCAAGTCCAGTCCACCGCTTCCGTCGGGGAAGTTTGTTTATCAGTCCCGTCGTAAAACTGCCTTACCAACGTAGTATCGGGTGTGTAGGGCCGTCCCGATGCTGGATCCTAGGATCTTCCATATAAGTAAAGTATACCACTGCCGATTAAAACGTGGCAGTAGAGATCGTGATAGTTTGAGGGATTTTTTTTAACTGTATTGTTTTTTAAAATAGCCCGAGGCAATGCCGATGGCGATGGTGACATGGAGGGTGCGACTTGAGTCGATAAGGCTGCTGGCTGAACCGAAAAAAAGCCCTACCGCGGAGGGACCGAGACTACCGATATGCACCGAATATCGGCAATGCGGTTTGGGACCAAGCGCCGAGAGGGTGGATGGTTCTCGGCGATTGATTTAAGCAAAAAGCTCATGATTGAACCAAAGAAAAAGTATGCAGTGAGTGAGCTTCCAAAATGGGTATGATGCAGCCATTGGCACGATGGTCAGGGTGCTGCTGGTGGTAACAAATCTGGATCCTTCTCCGTCGTTGCCGGCTCAAGTCTACCGGAGTTGGGGACATTGCATAAGGCGGCAGGGGGAGGTGAGCCTTTTTTTTCTTGGTGTTTATTATCGAGTCTGGTCCTGGTCTGCTGCCAACAGTCTGATGACCGAAAAACTACGGCATCTCGGTATAGCACTTAACAGTTCCATGGAGGTGTTCGGAGATTGTCGACCGCATTTAAAGTTGCACCAGAAAGGAAGATTTTTTACAAGAGGAGGCGAAATACAAGGCCAAAAAGCAAAGACTTGTGATCACGGCTTTCCTCACATTCTCAATGTTTTTGTTAATCATTCGGTAACGATAACCCCTCTTTCTAGTTCCATCGCAGGATGCACATGCTTCAACTGCAAGGGATCGAAGGGGGAGTAATAAAATATCCCTTGCTTCACCAAAAAGTAAAAACAACAAGACAGAAAAAAAAACTGACAAAAAGTCGCCAAGACTGATCTCTCTACTTGATCGGAATCGAAATCAGTCGAACCTGGAAGAGGGGATTCGAACTGCAGGAGACAGCATTTATGACACCAAATGTAACGAGTTCGCGTAAATGCGACCCGGGCTCAGGGATTGATCCTATTCGTCATGGGTGGCTTCGAAAAGCAACTCTGGTTGTTTCTGACAGTTGCAACGGGGTAACTGTGACAGAGTTAAACGGGGGTCAGCAAGTAGCAAAAATCCTTTGAGTATTGGCAAAAGTTGGGTCTTGATTTTTTTTTTTTTTTTGCTTTGTACCGAAATGCCCGATGCTGCCATTTTTGCATCAAAACAAGGTCGAATGTTGCTTCTATTCGAGACACTGTGAGTGGGTGCATGAATTGGTGTGCAGGATACAGTATATGGTCCACCAACCACCAAGAAGCATCACTTTTTGCTGTCTTGGTTACGGATACTCGTCTATTCGTATTGCTTTTTAAGGGATTATCATTTTTGACACCGTCGCGCGTAGTCTTCATTCCATGCCGTCAAAACCGTCAAATCAAATTCACACAACGGTTATCTTGTACTACACCACCACGTCTGTCATCTAAACCTTTTTCTTTGTCAGTTACTCAAATTTGATGTGCTCGAGGTTAGGTTTGCGTCTGGTGCCTTTTTAATTCAGGGTCGGCGATTTAAATCTGCAACGTCCTGGAGACAATTCTAGAATCTAGTAAGCGATCTAGAATTTGGTAAGCGACGTGGTTGAAACTCGAACCAAGACTGCAGGCGGGGAGAGCTTGCCGTTGGCCCATATAAGAAGAAGCAATTCTCAGACTGGCATCCTGCGGAGTAGAAGCTCCTTCGCCCCTCAAATGTTGCATCCCTTGATCTGCGATCGAGTGTAAGAGGCAATCGCGTAACCATGACATTGCACGCGAAAAAAAGTGTCAATTCGTTGAACATGATGCCAGTTATTGACAGAATCTTGTCGTACATTATAGTAACTTAAGGCGGCTTTTACAAACATTGAGATGGGAAGAGTTTATATCTGCCACTTCAACATATCCCGTCTTCGGGTTGGAAACATGTGGGAAACCGGAAGAGGCAATACCAAGGCTGCATGTTTTGGTTGTCAGAACCGTTGTGATAGAATTTCAATGTGATGAAATCACGGACCTCTGATCCAACTTGCTTTTCATGTGGTGTCCCCTTCATGAACCCATCTTGCCATAACCGAACCTCACAGGGTTGTATAACCACATGTTTGTTTCCTCGCCTCCTTTTGCATGCAAGTTGCAACCGATATCAGTTGTGGAGCTTGTATTCTGCCCAGCTTCTGTCCGGCAGATGAGATATGCAGCCTCTTTAAGAACAAACTCCTGACATCCCGTTGAGTTGATATATCAGTACCCCGGGTTGCGCCACCCGTCCCTTCCCGTAGGCGTATGTTCTCCCTTCACTATTCAACTCGGCCGGTTGTCTTGTCCTTCATACCGATCTGAATCATAGACGGCCCAAAAAAAAGAGCTTCCATCACTTACACAACCCAAGATGACACCTTATTTGATCTTGACGTTGCTGTCGACATGTCTCTGGACACCCACGGCAGCAACACCCCAAGGAGACTCACTGTCAATGTTTCTAGCCCTGCCGAAATGTGCCCAGCCCTGCACCCTCAGCGCACTAACGGAGGGTGGCTGCGATCTCTTCAACGCTACGGCGGTGGCTGAGTGCTCCTGCACCAACGTGCCACTAAAGGCTGGCATGTCCAAGTGTGTGCAGACCAACTGTCCTTGGGTTGATCAGAAGAGTAAGTTTTTGCCATCATTGAAGCCTTGTTGGTGTGCTTTCTACCTTTTATGCTGACCAATTTTCTTGGTCCTCAACAGAATCCGCATTTATATCATACAACCAGTGCAAAGACTTCACACACGAGTCTCGCCAGAGTGACATTTACGCCACAGGCCTCGCGTGCTTGATAATACCGTTTATGTTTATTGCCCTGAGGTATTATGCCCGGTTTCTCATTGCAAAAGGTCTGTGGTGGGATGACTGGATGATGATGATTGCGATGGTATCACACATTGGAGGTTGTGCCTGTATTTTCGTTGGTAAGTTGACCTCTTTGAATCTAATCTTTCCTCAGTATACCTACCTACTACCTTACCTAGGTAGTCAATGATCATCAGTCCATCTCCGACGTCGAGTCCAGCTGACAATCATCTCCCCGCCTTCACAGCAACCAACCTAGGCTTTGGCATGCACCTCTGGAACGTCTACCCGGGCCACACCGAGGAAATGTTGAAGCTCTTCCACGTTGTCCAGGTCTTCTACATTGTGATCCAGGTCTCGGCCAAGCTGTCCCTAGTACTGCTGTACTGGCGAATCTTCCCGACGCGCTGGTTCCGCATCGCCCTGCGCTGCTCCATCGTCTGGCTCGTCGTCCACGGCCTGGGCTTCATCTTGTTCATCAACTTTCAGTGCAACCCCATCGCGGCCGTGTGGGATCGGTCCATAGAGGACGCCAAGTGCATCAGCCTCAACGGTATCGCCTGGGCCGGTGGCGCCTCTGCCATCTTTGAGGACGTCGTCATCTTGCTGCTACCCATACCCGAGGTCATGAAGCTGCAGTTGACCTTGCAGAAGAAGATTGCCGTGTATATGATGTTTGCCGTGGGGTCCTTGTAAGTATTTTCACCTTGGATTTTGACCCTGATGTCTGATCTAATCCGCATCACTAACACGATCCCACCCCAACCAGCGCCTGTCTCACCAGCATAATCCGCCTCAAGTACATCCACGTCTTTGGCAACACCTTTGACGAGTCGTGGGAAAACGTCGACGTCCTAATCTGGTCCATCATGGAAGTCTCCGTCGCCGTCGTCTGCGCCTGTCTGCCCGCCCTTCGCCCGCTCTTCCTCAAGGTTCCCGGGTTCTTCACCTCCAACGGCAGCAAGGGCGGATCCGGCGCCGCGACCCCGGCCAAGAACAACACACCCGTCCGCATAGAAGGCAAAGGTGCAGGAAGCAGCGGCGCCAGCAGCACCGACGGCTACTCGTCCCAGCGTCCCTCCACCTCGGCGTTTCGCGGTGCGAGGGGGGTCCACCCGGGCTTTGAAGACGTGTCCATGGACAGGGAGGAGGTGCCGTTTGCGACCAGAGGTGCGGTCGAGCGGTCTCCAGAAGAGACGGAGTTGACCGACTTGGAGAAGGGGGTTGGAATTGCGCGGTAATTAGGGGATGGCTTTTCGCTCCTCTTCCCGGTCTCCTTTCTAATTAGTATACTATGTTTCTCACTGCGGTGGCGGTCTTTTGGCTTATTGGCGTTTCTTTTTCTCACGTCTGCTCTACTGTGTCGCACAGTTTTGTCTCGGGATCATCTCAATAAAAGAAGCATCTTGGCATGTATTTGACTTGCTTGATTGACAATGACAAAGCCCGGTATTTGTCCTATTCTAGCTGTTAATGCATGCCCGTTGAGAACTGAAAACTAAAACTAGACTAGAGCTAGCCTAGGACTAAGCTAGCGTCCGCACATCACAGTGCCCGTCGGTACGGCAAGGTTAGTCAAGGTTAGCTCGATCTTTTGGTTGCTTTTCTTCACCACCAGCATTACTACAGGTCATCTCGTGTTGCTGCCAGTGGCGTTCATAGCTTGTCAACAAATCCAGGGACCAGCCGATCAAATGTCCCGGAAACAAAACAAATCGCGAACACGTCCTACAGTTGGCCTTTCTTTGGACGTATCATCAACAGATAACCTGAATCGCAAGATATCCCGCAACTCGTTGCCAAGAAGGAGAGATTATTAGTCCCCCGATCATGAGTCCCCTATCGACCTCGCTATCGCTCGATCCGTGAAGCATCAGATCAGTTCCATCGTCCAATCTTCAGAGTTCCGCAACGACAGTGCAACACACCATACAGACCTGCCACTTTCCTTGTTCGTGCTAGACCAAACGAACAAGTCTTTGCCGTAAATGATTGGTCTACTATTTACCCCGTCGGTATTCCATTGTGTGTCCGTGCAGGTTTGTTGACGTTTGTCGAGTATGTGTCAGTGTCAGATCTCCAACACTGTCTCGAATCTGACTACCATGTGACCCATTGAAAGGCTGTCGGACACGAAATGAGGTAAGCCAAAAGCTAAGGCTTGGCGATGAGTTTGTCTCGATTCCATGTAGAATACCCAAGCAGATTGGGTGTTTTCGATCTGCGTCGATAGTCTTTGTGGGTTCGGGATATCAGACGGCCTGGGGAGTGTCGAGGTTTACCTTGACATGTCAAGAACCAATGCTGACTAGAAACATGGTTTCATCAAACGTAACGGATCATGGAGACAACTTTCTTTCGTTGTTGGGGGAAATAACAAAGAAGAAAACATTGGATAGTGTGGTGTGAGAAGAAGGTTGCGGGTATCGCGGCAGGAGGGTAGCGGAAGCCTAGGGCGGTAGATGGGCCTGTAATCCCTGACTTATCCCGGATTCCATTTACCATATAAAGGAGTCTTGGGCTGTCGTTGACTTGTCGAACTCGTTCTTTGACTACCCATACAAACTCGCATTCTAGATAAGACCAATAAACATAAAACAACTTCCTCTACAAGATTTACAACCAACAAACACCCACCCCACAAAGCTACAATGCAGTTCCCCAAGGCCATCCTCCTCGCCATCGCCTCCGTGGCTTGCGTCCACGCCGAGACGCACAAGGTCAACGTTGGCGAGTCGGGCCTGAGCTTCTCACCAGAAGAGGTCAAGGCTGCCAAGGGTGACACCATCGAGTTCCACTTCTTCTCTTCATCCCACGATGCCGTCATGGGCCTTGCCGACAAACCTTGTGAGCCCATGGGCATGATGGACGGTTCCTTCTCGTCGGGTGTTCCGGAGGGTGACCAAGTTGTAAGTGTTAATTTCGTTGTGGGCTTACGGCCCCTGTCCATCTCTATCTCGAAGCAACAACCCGACTGACAAATTCTACAGAAGCAAGTCTTCAAGGTCGAGGTCAACTCGACAGAGCCCGCCTTGGTCTTTTGCTCGGTTGGCATGCACTGCGCCAACGGCATGGTAATGGCCATCAACCCGAACGGCGAGAAGACTGCTACCAAGTTCAAGGATGCCGCCAGGGGCAAGTCGAGCAAGGCGCCCGGTGGAGTGTACGGTGGCAGCTGGGAGAACGCTGCGTAAAAAAGGAAGAAAAATATGAGAGGATTATGTGTCTTTTTCGCGATGAACCATTTCGTTAAGGGGACATGGGAGGCGGAGAGCTGGTCTTGAATTCGACAGGCTATGTCCTTTCTATTTTGATCAATATATAACTTTTGTAATTGTTGCCATGAATTTCCATCTAATTGCACTGTGGTTCGTGACATGATATCCTGACAGGTGGCCTGGCCTCTGTAAATTGACACTGACTGACAGTGACAGTTGACAACCATTCATGCCATTGCTAGTCCACCAAAACCCAACAAACCATGCGAAAACCCCACCAGATCCACCTCGGGCCCCTCGCCCCGCAATGATCTCCACTTTTGGGTTATCAGATGCGGATCTGATAAAGAAATTGCTCCAGCGGATCCCCATTATGACTTGACAATTTTTCTCTTGGATTTGACCAAAAGACATCAACTTGGACATGGATCATCATTTTACTGCCGGGGTCTGGTCTGCTCATCCCCCCGACCCGCGACATCGGACCTAAGTATCCGAAGGAGCTAGTCTAGTTGATGTACCTAATTAACACCTGGACAAGCTGGGCAAACAAGTCATATTCATGTACCGGGGCGATCCAGCAGGTTGTCTCCATCACGATGGCATGGCATTGCGTTAATGTACATGATGCCCACCCAGTCCCGGGCACCCCTCATCCACGGCGCGGGATCTAAATGGCCGAGGTGCGCGTCTTTTGTTGCTGCGATCCCACGTGCGCTGTCCTCCATTACATCTCCCAGACCAGCCCATCGCCACTCCTGTCTTTTTTGATGCACTTGGTTCCATAGCAACCATCATCACATCATACAGTCATTATTCTTGCTTGTATTCGACCTTGATATATATCTGCAAAAAAAAATGACTGTCTCTGCACAAAATTCCCCTTACAAGGTCCTGATTGTCGGCGGTTCCTATGCTGGCATCTCCGCCGCCCTCAACCTGATCGATCTCTGCACGGGCAAGACCCCAAGATGTGGTGCAAGAGTTGATGAATCAGAGGCCTCAAAGATCCCCATTGATGTCGATATCACCATTGTTGACGAGCGAGATGGATTCTGTTAGTACTAGCACTTCCTTTGCCCAATATCTACCTTGGTATTACATGTCTGGCGTTGTTGACAGCGTCCTCTACCACCCCCAAAACAGACCACATAATAGGTTCACCTCTCGCTCTCGCATCAAACAGCTACGCCGAAAAGGCCTGGGTCAAGTACTCGGATATTGCAGCACTGCAACGGCCAAACATCCACATCATCCAAGGCACAGCAAAGACCATAGACCCGACCACCAAGACTGCAACCATCACCCGGACCGACCCAGCAGCATCGGCGCAAACAATCTCGGACGAGATTATCCCATACGACTTTTTCGTCGCGGCCTCGGGTCTCCGCCGCGTGTGGCCCGTGGTGCCGCAGTCCTTCCGCCGCAAGCAGTACCTCCTCGAGACGGGGTCGCACGTGCAGGCCGTCTCGGGTGCGCGAAACGGTGTGCTTGTCGTCGGCGGCGGCGCCGTCGGTATCGAGATGGCGGCAGAGCTCAAGCTCATCCAGCCGCACGTCAAGGTGACGCTCGCGCACTCGAGGGACAGGCTGCTATCGTCCGAGGGTCTGTCGGACGAGTGCAAGGACGTCGCGCTTGACCTGCTCCGCGAGGCTGGCGTTGAAGTCCTTATGGGCCACCGGATCGCGGAGCAGGTTGAGGTGAAGACTGAGGATGGCGGCAAGGCGGTTGAGGCGAGGTTTGAGAACGGCCACAGGCTCCTAGTTGATAACGTCATCATGGCCATCTCCAAGAGTGTGCCGACGTCAAGCTATTTGCCTGTGGAGGCGTTGGATGTTGAGGGTTATGTGAAGATCCAGCCTAGGTAAGTCGTTGGTGGTCAGGTGGATGTGATCAGGATAACCCGAATGAAGCAACGGCAAACTGACGAAAATTGCCAAACAGTGTAGCTTTCCCAGCCTCGATTCCCAACGCAGAATATCACTATGCGCCCGGCGACCTGGCCCTCTGGTCCGGAATCAAGCGCTGCGGCGGCGCCATGCACATGGGCTTCTGCTCCGCTACAAACATCCACCAGGTGATGCTGCAGCAGATGAGCGCAGGACAGCACATTCCCAAGCCTATCCAGTTGAGCCAGTTTCCGCCCATGATCGGGTTGGCGGTTGGCAAAAAGGCAGTATCCTACAGCCCAGACGCAGGCACGAATTCGGGTGAGGATGTGGCCGAGATGTTTTTCGGTAACGATTTAGGATTTTCGAGTGAGTATTTGACTTTTCTGAAATTTGGCATGTTAAGATGGACAAGTTTGCTGACAGTCACAGTTTGCTGGAATTACATGAGGCTTGGGGGAGACAAGGAGACGGACAAGATCTAGAGGCAAGTTTCCGGTTATGATAACCGACCTATTCGTATATAAGATATGTACATAAAACTTTACGAGCTATCGACAAAATCACATGCATTTTTAATTTTTGATTCCCAGCCCAAAAAAAAGCCCACATTCTACAACTTTGGTACCAACCCCACGCCCGTGCCTCCGACGACCTTGTCGTTCTCGGCCAGCGGACACAGCTGGAAGAACCTCTCTCGGGAGCAGTGCATGAGCCCACTACGCTTGTGCGGGAGATCCACAAACTTTTCGACTCCGAAGCCGTGGATAAAGTCGTACGACAGCACGGTGCTGTTGGCAGACTTGGGCTCGCCCACCACGGCCGTCGTCCGCGGCTCGTCCAGGTACAAGAAGTGCATCAGGCTCGACCACCACGCCGACACGCGGTGCGGGCCGCGGAAACGGACGTCGCCCACCAGGGAGTGTCGGCCGCGGTCAAAGTCGCCGGATTGGTAGTAGGCTCCGAGGCGGTCCTCCTGTGATTTGTAAAAAGTGCATGGTTAGACAGTCTACACACACAAGGGTAGGGACTTGTAAACGGCAGACCAGAAAATGAAGACGAACCTTGGCCCAGTAAATCTCAAAGTATGCAAAAAACACGCCCTCAAACGCCGCCAGCACTGCAAACTGATGCGGGTCCTCGTGCAGCTTGCGCAGGTACTCGCGGTGCTGGTCCAGCGTGCCCGTCTCGTTCCAGCCCTGGCTGACCCTGGGGTCGTTCTGCCAGGTGTGGAACAGGGCCAGGTGCTTGTCGTCGGTCCAGTCCAGCGCCACCATGCTGAACGTCTCGCCCAGGTGCGGCACGTAGCGGCTGTAGACGACGCTCCCGGGCCGCGGCTTGGCCGGCCGCCTCGGGTGCCAGCACAGCGCCGTGCCGGGGATCGCCGTCAGCGTGCCGTCGAGCGGCGCCAGCGGGTACGCCGACGTGCCGGCCTCGTCGGGCGCCCAGACGGGCCGCGGGCCAAAGGGCGAGCCTGCGCCCTGCCAAAACGTCGAGCGCAGGACCAGAAGCTCCGTGGGGGATGAGGCGCCGTCCTTTTCGTTGACGGGGTGGTCGATGGCCAGCATCAGGTCCTTGAGCCGCGAGCCCAGAGCCCGAGGGCCCTCGCCCGTGGTGGTGCCGTCGTCCAGCGTCAGGCGGAAGGCCTCCTCGCCCGGGCGGACGGTGAATACGAGGTAGGCGAGCAGCCAGAGCTGGGCCGGCGTGGGGAGGGTGGCGGTCTTGGCGTCCCAGAGGGCGTTCACTGACGGCGAGCGGCGGGCGCGGCCCCAGGGCGTGTTGTTGGACTCGTGCGGGCGGTCCGACGACTTGAGGTCCGTCGGCTCGGTGAAGAAGATGTCGTCGTTGTGGAGGACCGCATGGCTGGCGCGGTCGGCAGCAAGGCCTGCTGGGGCGGTGCTGGTGATGCCGAGCTGGTAGAGAGGGAGCTTGTTGCTGCCGTGGGTGCGGTTGGATTTTGTGACTGCGTAGGGAGTGTGGTACGGGTGAGGGAGGCGGAGGATGGTCGTGGAGGGGGTGAGTGAGGAGAGAGTTGGTGGAGGCATTATGATGTATGTGTAAGTGGTTTTGAGGAATTGTCTCGTGTGCAAAGACGAAGAATTGGTGCTTGCTTGATAGCTTCAGTGAGCTTCAACTAGAGTGGTGATGTTTGCAACAAGACTGCAGGAACAATGACGACAACCGGAGACAACTGAAAAAAAAAGATCAACTCCTGTCCGATGGCGGGCAAACATCTTCAGTAAAGCCGCAAGCCCGAGGCAGCTTAGCTCTCCACCGAGCGGGCTTTCCTCTACGACATCATCCACAACCAGAGGCACTATGGGGTATTCAGGGTGGGTAGCAACGAGGTAGCGATGGTGACGCTTGTTACGCATTATTGCATATGCACGAGACGATGGCATCATGTGGGTGCATGGAAAGAATTTTCGTGTTGGTGCTCTAGACGGCCCCTCCGAAAAGCCCCTAAGAGGAGGGTCAACCAGGAAAAGGAGAAAAAAAAAACCAAAAACGAGCACAAAACAAAGCGACTTGACACCCAATCGAACTGGCGTAGGAGTGGAGAGGGGTAGGATTTTGATGATCTGATAAGTCGACAAGGACGCTAGTGTGCGGATCTGATAAACTTGTGGTGGATCCGACTAGGATCATGATTCGCCGACACTCGGAGACTTGCAGGATGCCATCTACCGCCGGGAATTCCTTGTGCCGTATTTGCCCGGTCTTGGAAAGAGATGCGGGAAATCTTGTACCGAGGACTTTTTGGGGGATGTGATGTTGGTGTCGACGATGAGAGTTTTAAAAGGCAAGATTGGGAGACAGAAGATTTTGAGTGAATACCTCTAATAGACGCTATTTTTTGCCCCTTTTACCTCTAGCCCCTATTTTATGCCCAGTGATAATGTCGAATAATACAGAGTAGTAAAGGAGCATGTAGAAACGAAAAACAACACAAAAAAAATCACAACTTTGCCTTGGCCTTGTCCTCAATCAACTTATTACCCAGAATTGCCATTTCAAACTTCCTCACCTTCCCACTACCCGTCAACGGTACTTCACTCGGTACTCCCCCCTGCCCCAGCCAAAACACATGGGTCGGCGCCTTGTGGTTCCCCAGCTTGGCCCTAACCCACTCCCTGACCTCGGCATCATCAGGAAGACTCCTCTGGCCGTGGCTGTCGGCCGCTCCCAGGAACGCGCCAACCACCTCACCCAGCCGCTCCGACTTGAGCCCCACGACGACCGCCGTGGCGACGGCCGGGTGCTGGACCAACCGCTCCTCGATCTCGAGCGGATAGATGTTCTCGCCGCCCCTGATGATGATGTCCTTGAACCTGCCCGTGATGCTGCAGTAGCCGTCGGCGTCGAATACGGCCTCGTCGCCCGTCTTGAGCCACAGCACGCCGTTCTCGTCCCGTACCATCACCTCGCCCGTCTTCTCCGAGTTGTTCCAGTAGCCCGCCTGCAGCTGGTACCCCGCGATGCAGAGCTCGCCGCGCTGGCCCAGCGGGAGGATGTTACCGTCGTGGTCCACGATCTTGGCGTGCGCGTGCGGCATCAACGTCCCCACCGTGGTCAGCCGCCGCGACACCACGTCGTCGGTGAAGGCGTTGAAGCACGTGGGGCTCGCCTCCGTCAGCCCGTAGCTGCTCGTGAACTCGGCCATGCCCAGGCGGGATACCATCTGCTCCATCAGGTGTCGCGGGACCGGCGCCCCCGCCACGATGCCTGTGCGGAGCTTCAGGTCGCTGGCTTTGAGGTTTTGGGCTTCGGGTAGTGCGAGAAGAGAGTCGAACATGGCTGGCACGCCGTGCAGTGCGGTGCAGCTCTCCTCCTGGATGGCACGGAGTGTCGCCGGCGCATCAAAGACCTCAGCCGGGTAGACGACCTTGCCGCCATGCGTAATGGTTGCCAGCATGCCCAGGACAAGCCCGAAGCAGTGGAAGAGTGGTGGCGGACAGCACAAGACGTCTGCAGGGGAAAGACGCATGCGGTCGCCAATGTAGCGGGCGTTATTGACGAGGTTGCTAGGTTATGTCAGCCAGACTGGTCTTTGTTGATGTCTTCAATCCCGACTACAGAACTAGACTTACTGGTGTGTCAACATGGCAGCTTTGGGTCTGCCTGTTGTCCCGCTGGTAAACTGCAGGTTGCAGACGTTGTACGGAAGTACCTTGAGCTGCGCCTCCTGCAGACTGCGGGAGCTGTACCTGATGCCGCTGTGTAACACATCCTTGTACGTCATGAATCTCCCCGACTCCCCACGGAGGATGACGACCGTTGGAGAGCCTGGTTGTTCAGCCAGCTCGGCGAGCAGTGGTTCGTTATCTAGTCGACCAATCTGGCGAGTAGTGAAAAAGACTTTGCAATCTGTACTCGTATAACAAACAAAGCAGTCAGCGGCGTATTCCCCGAGACTTTTGCACACAAACTTGGCAGAAAAGCTCCCAGCACACACCTGTAAAACCCAAAGCATACTGTGCCTCAGTCTTTGTATAGGTATTGTTCAGAATCACCAGGATGCCACCGATCCTCGCAACGGCGAAAAAGACGGCAATGTACTGCTCGCAGTTGCCAGCCATGATGCCCACTCGGTCACCCATGCCGACGCCCATGGACAGCAGCGCCCGGGCGATCAGGCAGCTCTGTTGATTCAGCTCATTGTAGGTCCAGCGTGCGCCCGTCCAGGGGATCACGACGCACTCCTCGGTCCCGTACTGTTGGCACTGCAGGTCCAGCAGCTCGCCCAGCGTAAAGTCAACCAGCGGCGGGTCGACCGGCCCGTGGAGGATCGAGAGCCTCTCCCGCTTGAGAGGGGGAGCCTCTATGCTCGCTGGTTGTATTGAAGCCATTGTTTCGGAGGCTTTGTGTTGCGTATTAGCGTCAAAAAGATGTATGAAGGGGGCAAGACAACTAGGCAATACGCTTAGATGGGCTTTGGCATAGAGATCAATACTAGAAATCCCAAGACAACAAAGTCAGGGTCATAAAACGTCATTGGAAAAAAGTACTGCCCCGTCCCCCCTTCCATCCACACACCCACTCAGCCCGGCTTGACGGTTCCAAAGTGGGCAACTGTTCCGCAGCTCTCGGTACCATTTTCCATTGCACCCGCCATTCTCAGCTTCCTGCATTGGCAAGTCTTTCAGCAATTTCCTTACTTGCCAATTTTTTCTTTCTCCAGAGAAATGCCGCAGTGGGGTTTTTTAGTCTACTGCAAGTTTGGGAGGGGGACCCGACGGTTACAGCGAGGCCGGTGAGGCCAATGACGTGCTGGTATGAACCATGATTGCCAAGTAATCAGATGATCTGATAAGATTTTTACATGGATGAAGAGTGGGTTGAGTTGCATCACATTTATACCCCTTGCCCACTTGAACCTCGTTAGATGCATTTTGTTGCGCCGTGTTGCGCTGCCGGTGGGTTCCTCATTCGAGGGGCTGTGTTTGGTTTGACCGGGCTTTTTTCTTTTTTCTGCTGGGTGGCTTGTGTCTAGTTCTAGATTTTTCCGTTGTCGGCTTCAAGGATCTCGGGGTTCAACAAGGTGCGGAAGATTAATACCCCGTCGGAATCCTTTTCTGATTTTGGGCTTGGCTGGCTGGTATTAGTCACAAGTTGTCAAACATTATTCCTATCAAAAGATGAAATGCTCAAGGTTTCCATAACTCAAAAGTACCTAGCTATTCGTAGATACCAAAGTCTAAATTCAATTCACATAGCCCATCTAACCGTCTTGCGCTTGGTAGACAATCTTCGCCGCTGCCGTATAGCGGGTCTCAGACCCAATAAAGGCACCTGCGTATCGGCAATGGCCTTGACCACCGGCATACATGCCAAAAGAAAAGCAATAAGGAAAGCTGGTACAATCAACCCGCATCTCGAACGGCTCTGATAGCATTCCGAGGTCCCATCTTCCCGGGGAAAGCATGAAGGTGGTGAACTCGGTAGTGGCTTGGAGGGCTGCTCTGATGTCGAGCACCAATACATTGCCAACTTGAGCAGGACGAGTGCGTTGATTAAAAGAACATCCACACGTCTAGGAGTACGAGGTTAGTGTCCAAGACGAGGAGGTATGCAGTCAGTCAGTTGATGGCAACTTACAGAACAGTGTTGATGAGCCCCCACGAGGTGGGTTGAGGAGTGCTTAAATCGACATGACTATCCAGCTCCGCGGTTGGAGTTTGGAGTGCAGGCTTGCAAATAGAAACAGTTGTTGACTGCGACATTGTTGTTTTGTTGATTTTGATCAAGTGGTTTGTGGATATAAGGACGGCGAATACGAAAACCGTTGCGAGTTTGACCGGATGGCTGTTATTTACCAAGCTCCCAAAGGGCGAGAGGATGCCATATGTAAGGTAAAGTTATCGACCCTCGTCTGTAAAATGCAGCACAGCTGCAGGTTCCGGCGAATCCCTTGTGCTTGATGCATCAATATCAGAGTGACGAGCAAACCGTCAGAAAGCTATGTCATAGCCTGCCGCCATCCGTTGAAATAAAAGAAGAAGAATCGGCAAACGAACCTTAAAGATTGAAGGACATGAGGTGGAAGAGAGTCGACCGAACTTTTTACATTCACATACCGTTCAAACAGGCCAGTCATGCAACGTCCGCTGCTTATCTTGGTCTTGGGTGGGAAGATTTTTAGCATGAGACGGTTTTGTTTCTGCGACTTATTAGCTCTCCGGCGTTAATGGTACGGAGTAGGAGAGCTATTTTGGGTCCGATTGGGTCGGTTCCGAGACAAGAGCTCGGGATTACGAGGGGAGGGGCAAGGAGACCAGTCAAGCAGTGAATTGACAGCACGCTAACGTCGGGCCTCAATGTCGGGCCTGGTTGATGGACCATGTGCCTATGTCTGCATATGTACAAACATAAGGCAGTAGATGAGCGGCAGTCAGACACTCTTGTCTTTTCATCTGAATTATGATCTGCGTTGGGATCTCCCAGGTAAAGTATACTATGGCAATGGGGATTTCCGTGGAAATTCCGGGGTCAAGGAACCTCGGATAGTGCGCCAAATAACAAGGGACAAACAACGAAACGTTGCTTTTCTTCGAGCCCAAACGGCATGAGCTCCGCAACTTGGGATTGCCTGCAGCGGATCCAAGCTTGCCAAGATGCTCACATACCCAAGGTAGGTAATTAGCCGCGGGAAACGTGGGATATAGTCCAAACATTAGCGGCGACTGACCGCACTGCAGATGATTTGAATTCCCTCTCGGCTGCATTGGTTCAAGATAAGGAAATGTAGCGAGCTGGGGGAGCTTTGGTTCTGTGGGGTTGTTGTTTTTGTTGGTGTTGTATCTAGGTAGCTTGCAGGGATTAAATCCATGTGTAGGGTAGGTAAAGATTCTGATGGAAATTGAAAAGGCTACTCTGTAACGGATAAAGCGCCTGTCAGCTAATAATACCTCATCCTCATCAAATTGCTATCCGCTGAAAAGTGTGAGTGGATGCAAATTGCCGCCCAACCGTGATTCGCCAGGACATGGTCGCGTGTTTAATCGTTCGCTGCCACGAGACACGGAATAACAAGTTTGAAGGATACCTTGGATAGAACAAGTAAGGCTGATTCAGATTCAGATTTAGATTCAGATTTAGCCTATTGATTTTATTTTGGTCTGCCAAAGCCATCCCTTGTTGAGATGTTGTTCCATCTGCGATTTTGATTTTCTCAAGTTGACGCGCTCACCAGGGAAAAAACCCCTGTACAGTAAGTAGCCTGTAGGTAATCAACGTACCGTTGTAAAATTGGTAGTGGACTTGTTTTGAGTTTTGCCTAGCCGATCAGTGCAACTGCTCGTTCGGACCACCCAGGAAGCACGGCACGGTTACGTCACTTGCCCCATCTCTCCAAACACCAGACGCGCCGCCATCTCCTACAGGCCAGGCGCTTCCAGGCCCACAACTTTGTCCACCATCAACCAACAAAGACATTTGGCTCAGGAGCCAAGACCAACCTCCTGGGCATTGCATCCATATCGCTATCTACCGATCGACAAGCACCACATCCGTCCCGTTCCCACCATGCTCCCCTCCCCGACCCTTAGTCTCACCATACCGAGCCTTCATGACGGCACAATACTCGCCGTACGCGTCTACCACCCCTGGCCGCTGTCGCCGTCCCCGAAAGCCCCGCCATGGCGCCGTCACGCCGCCGTCGTCGCCCATCCTTATGCCCCAATGGGCGGCAGCTACGATGATGCCATCGTCGGCCTCGTCGCCGAGACCCTTTTGCGTGCCGGCTTTCTTGTCGCTACCTTTAACTTCCGTGGCGCCCACGGCTCGGCCGGAAAGACCTCGTGGACCGCAAAAGCCGAACGCGCCGACTACATGTCCGTCGCCGGCTTCCTCTGTCACTACGCCCACTTCCTCGACCCCTTCCACCACAGCACATTCAACAGCCGGCCCATCACCCCCATACCCGACACCGAAGATGAGCGGCAAATAACCCCGCCGTCTACGCAACATGCCCTATCCCCATCCTCGCCGCCGCCACCGACACGCACCACCACCAACATGACTCCAACAAACATCTCGTCATCCACCTCTCCTCCCCCACTCCTCCTCTTCGCCGGCTACTCGTATGGCGCCATGATAACGACCCAGATTCCCTCCCTCCCGACCATCCTGCAGCACTTTACATGCCCCGAAGCCGGCTCCAACGCTGCCGAGATCCGCCTGCGGGCTCGCAGCTTGGCCGACTCACAAAACACCATCCTCGGCGCCGCCCGCCGGGCCGCCGAGCGCGAACGACGCGGCCTCGGCGACTCGCCCCGCAAGTCCCTGGGCTTGCGCATCGGCGGCGACGAGGATGTGACTGGCCGCCGCAAGAGCCACGACCGCTCGCCCCTGCGCGCGTCCTTTGACGACGCCGAGGAGAAGCTCCGTCGCGGCGTCGCTGACCTCCTGGCCAAGACGAGCAGGCACCACCACCACCCGTCGCTACCAGGGCAGGTTGGCTCGCCGCAGAGGGCTGTAAGTGCTGGGGGTAGCCGGCGGCCCGTGTCGGATAGGAGGTCCGTATCTTTGCCGCACGCCGGCAGGCCGCCGAGTGGTCCGGGTGACCTGGTCCTCGAGGGAAGCGAAGAGGGCGTAACGGCGGAAGGGCAGAACCCAACCGAAGAGGCAGAAGTGAAGAAACTTCCCGTCCTGGAACACCCGCCGAACCCCAGAACCGCGTATTTGATGGTGTCTCCACCGTTGAGTATAGCAGGGAACCTGACGACCCTGTCCTTCTCCCTTCCGGGGCTCACCCGGCGGGCAAAATCAACAAGAAAGTCTTCCGGCCAACTCACAACAACAGTCATGACCGACGGAGAGCTCGATGCAGGGGGGATAGCAGGGAATTCCACACAAAAGCCTATCACGGCCAAGGCTATCAGGGCAGCCTCTACCATGGTACCCCCACCAAGCGAACTCGAAGAGGCGGAGCATAAGCTTGTCGAAAGCCCATCTCTTGTCGTGTACGGGGACAGTGATGTCTTTGTGTCCAACCGTCGCATGAGGGAATGGGCCGCCAGACTCCAGGGGATCCCAGGGTCTAAATTCCGGGCGCACGAGGTGTCTTCTGCTGGTCACTTTTGGCAAGAAATATCAGCATCCGGGGGTGGCGAGCCGGTAGCCAGTGTGCTTATGCATGCTGTTGGTACTTTTGCCGAGGTACTACTCAAAGATGTAGCTGCTGGTTGATAGCTGAAATCGCAGCCTAGAAAGAGTATAAAGATCGCCTGCATGACCTGTCAATAGTGGAGTGACCAGCCTCCACGGCCGTCATTGGGCAAACTAAGAGCAAAAAATGTTCCAGGTAAGGCTTTTCTTTTACAGCAACTTGTATACACATCATCACCCATACATATAGGAATCAACATACCCAGTGATCTTTCTTATTTTACCCGACCTGTTGAGCATATGTCTCCCTTTGCGGTGTACTATTGACTTGATAAAACCGTTGTTATCAAAGGTTCAAGATCATGAGGGCCAAAACAACAGAAATAAACAACATTTTGGGCAACTCTACAAGAACCAAATAAAGACCAGCCACCAGCACCTGAAGCCCGTCTACCGTCGTGACACCCTCTTGTTATATCTACTTGACCTGAGCTGTGTCGTCGTTCAGCAGGCAACACTGCAGCACCAAGGGATAATCGTGGTAATTACAGCACGTCTTCGGTCGAGTAGGCTGCCGAGCCAAACAAGACAAACAAATATGTGTTCCTGCACAAGCACGACAACATTCGAGTCGGTTTTGGAACTGGTGAAGCAGCTGCAGGGCGGCGACATGGCAGGAACCGTAAGGTGAGAATGAGGAAGACGCGATCAGTGCCCGAATCAGCGTGATCATTATGTCATGCAACCCCGGAGTCTGATTTTCACCACATTTGCACATAGACTCCGATGTCGCCGGGACAGTTCTGCAAGCTGGATGACCATATGGTCGCCGACGAATACTGATAGAAAATTGTTGCACGAAAAAGGGTTAGTGACAAATTACCACTGAGGCCTTGCATGAGAAGAGGTGGATTTGGAACGGGCCCCCCTTCTCTTGAATCCTTTTCAAACCGATACAGTCTCAAAGGATTTTGCATTGCCACTACAGAACTAGTGGCTTTGCTATCTCAGGGAGGGTAGGCAAGAGTCTTTGTAGTGTCTTTTGTTGGACAGGGGTAGATCTATGCTGACAGATAGCTTGTACAGTACGAAACTATTGCAACCGTCTGTTCATTCAACTGTCAAGATGGCACAGGTGAATGGATCTGAAAACTGCACCGCCGGCCTATAATCATGCACGGCAACCATGGTTAGCCATGTTTATTTCTCATCAGTCGCAGTCAATAAGGAGAGTGATCTTGCCGCAACAAAGCTTAAGTGGAGATTTTCATGGGCATCAATGCCACAGAAAATCGGGTTGACAAGTGCCATAACTACATAGATTAGAGTGATAAGGTTCGTGCAGATCGTTCATCCTATTGTGGCCGACTGATTCATGGGCTGGTTGGCATTACCATGTACAGGCAAGACATGCTATCCAGACCGGAAGTCTACTGATCACAGATTATGTTCCCCTGGTACTTGGTAAAGGGTACACACCACAACCCGCTCGCATCTGTCTGGCTTTTTGCTATTAATGACCTGAAAACACTTGGGCCATGACCACCTCGCAGGCAAGGCCAGAAGTTTGGTTTTTTTCAGGAAGATGACAGAACATGACACTTTACTGGGCCAATGTACCGCCCAGGATACGCCTGAGGTGCTCGTCCCGGACGAAAAAGGGGTTCTCAACTCACAGAATCTTCTGGATGCTTTAAGTATTTACTCGAGATACAACACAGAAGTCGTAAAGTTGATGCGCCAAACGAGAGATTCTTTCCCTTCTCCTCTCTGGAGACCTCATACTTTGATGCGATTTCCCCCACGACCTTGCCAGAAATAGGTTTGCTTGACGAGTCGTTTCAGCCTTGGACCGCTCCAGACCACCAAAGGTCCGTCACAAAAGCTGATCAGGTGCTCCGCCTCCACCCCCACCCTAAGGGATCTCATCGAGCCCAGCCAAAGAGTTCAATCGACGACCTCCTTGTCCCGTCTCGTCAAACATTAGAGGGCGTGTGACACGCCCCAAGGAGCGCTGGCGATGTGGCATCGTCGCAGGCGACTCGAGGGCCAAGTCAAGATTTTGTCAATCCGGCAAGGATGGCCAGCAAGCACATGATGCTCCCCGAGTCGTGACGTCGTCCGAACGCGAGACTCCGAGGCGATGGTACGGTGGGCTGCTTTTGATTCAGGACATCAGCGATAATTTCTGAGCCAGTTCTGATGCTGTCATCAACATGCATTTCCGAAGGCGACTCGTGATCATGGTTTGGGTTCGACCATTCATCATGAGGGCCTCGGAGATTATATGATACATGGACTATATGATGTATGGACTACTCGATACAACGACTAGAACTAGTTGATACACGGAGTATTATCAAGCATTTGGAAACACTCTAATACTCACATACTCGTACCATGTTGGCTATTAGTATATAAGTCAGCGTCTGCTATCCATCAACGTCGTGGTGTATTTCGAGTGTGGAACAATCATTACCTCTCATTCAATCCGTTCATTCGCTAAACATTTAACTCATTCATTCGCTAACTACCTTATACGATCGATATAATGTCCACATTTTACCGCACATTACGACAGCCTCGTGCTGTGGGTGTTGTACGACTGGTACCCGGGACTAGGCGTCATTTTGCGACTGTGCAACCGACTCTTTACGAATAGTAGGTCATCATCACAACTCGCAATTTTGCTTCACATCCTCAGTACCAAGTTGATATTCTAACCACTTGTATAGCTTCGTTATGGTCCCGGACCGACTCGGTGCGGACCGCGCCAAGGCGCCTACTGCCGAGGCGGTGTCGTCGTCCTCGTTCACCTTCCTGGGCGAGTGTCTCACTGAAACCAGAAACCCTGCCCAAAAGCCGCGCGTGGTTGGCAACGTATTCGCTTGTCTCGCCCCGAGCGAGGGCGACGTCAAGGAGGTGATGAAGCAGTCTGTATACCACAAGCATGTGAGTGCTCTCCTGGGCCGCGGACTCGAGTCTTTTTCCCCAGAAGAAAGCGAAGCTGACATTACAATCCCCGAGTAGAATATATGGGATACGTCCTCTGCCAAAATCATCCCGCTGCTTACGGTTCACTCGAGCCTTCTTGATAGTGTCGCTACCGACAAGGTCCATCATGAAGACGAACCAAACAAGGTTGTGCCAGGGACGCGAGAGCGCCTAGTTGTTCTGCCTGACATGCCCAACGTTGTATGTTTTCCTGTTGCCTTCCCTAGGTGCTAAGGATCGGTGGTCTAAATGTACAAGGAGAGAAGTTAATTGCGTTCATCGTACCGTGTAGCTGCAGCGTCGGGTGGCCATTCGACCACGCCACTCACCAAACTTTGTCCGTCTCCATAACGAAGGTTATGTCTCATGGGCAGGTATGGATAGGTCATCTTCATGTTTTGTATTTCCAGGTCCTGCGGCTGACAATCCATCCTTTAGGTCCGATCTTTACCAAACACGTCGACGCTGAGATATCCAAAAGGCCTTTCCAAGGTTCAGTTATGGTCGTTAATGAAAATACTTGGCAAGGGTTTCTGGACAAGGTGGGATCGGATATTTACGTCAAGGAAAATATTTGGGATCTGAAAAAGGCTTCCTTTATACCCTTCCGCACCCTTTTCCGGCGCTAGGAGGTGGTTTTCTATTGTTTCATTGCCTCTGGCTATAAAGAACTCGTGGCTGGCCCACCAGTACCTTGACTATTAATCTTTTGTAATTCCAGACTCATCTAATTACCCAGGATTAACACTGGCATTCAGCTTCATATTTGTTCTCTGTATTATAGCTGGAAAGGCACCACGCATGCTTTATACCGCCTTTGATACTATTTTCATTTGATATTGTCATTACACAACTTCATCTGCCACATACGACCATACCCACTGGAATATACGGGATCCCGTCCGCTCTCCCCTAGTCAAACCAGTGAGGGCCGAACTAGTACTCAGGTGGGTGACCACTGGGGAATCCTCGGTGTTGTATGTTTTTAATTTTTTGCCAAGCTTCGCTACCTAATTCGCTATTTTGGTGACATACCCAGTTTTGCCTCCACCTTTGGAAGCAGAAAGTGCCATGTTGCACAGGCAGGTTAGCTTCTTTCGCTCCACAAGATGCGATATTACCATCTTGTAAATAGTCCTTTTGGTGAACAGGTGTCGATATCCCACAGAATGGACTTGAACTTTTCCACATCATCCATCTCGCGTGCAAAGCATGGTGTACGACCGTCACGGAAAGTCCAAGTCCTTCCTTTGATTCCATGAGCCCCTGGATCTCTTTGTATTTGTTTCTCACAAACGAGACAACATCCCAGGATTTGCCATACTAAGAGGTATCTGAAAAAATCGAGAATGCCCTACTAGGCAGCTAATCCAACTGCGTTTTTTGTCTTTATAGATGGTGAAGCTGTCTAGCCAATACTTGCTGTGATTTGCTGTGAGAATATCGAACTTACCTAGCCCAGCCCAAATAGAGGCCAACCGCTTGACGAGTTCTACACGACCCTGATGAAAAGTCACAATTCTTGTCAATCAGCCCTGGCCTCCTCCGCTTGGTGGAAGCTCCTACCAGGAACAAACAAAGGACAAAGGAGCAGATTCGAACTTTTATAGACGGCCGTGTTGGAATTTCAAATCTAATCTCAGGAGTAAGTAACCTGTCGCGTCGATGAGGCTCTAATACGCAAAAGCCCAAGTCAATGGTACATCACTTTCCCACGATCAAAATGATACTAAATGTGGAAACGGGCATTGGATCATATTTATTGCCGTTTTCAACTGGTCAATTTCTCGCGCAGCCATTGCTTACCCTGGTGAGCCTAGCCAGTTATTATGTGGGATTGGGAGGCATTGCTGTTGACTGTCAGCTGAGTGAAATGAAGTCAGCATTGAAACTGTTGCCTGTTATTGCAAAGCAGATTATCGCCCAGCCATGCGCGAATCCATCCATAGGTACCTTTGGGGGCCTAAGCCGGCTGCCAGGGATACAAAAGACAAAGACCCAAGCCGCGGTTGCTGGCAACCCCACTGCTTTCCTGTCCCCTCTACGATAAAACCCTCCATATGCGCATCTGTTACGGCCTAGGCATAAATGAAGTTTACGGCTGCTGTGGTGGCAGTTTTGGGACTGCTGTGTCAACTCAGCGCACAGCAGGGCAACCAATTGGCTGTCAAATGGCTATACCCATCCACGCCCATGGCTTTCCACGCCTTTGACGTCGTCAATGTCTCGTATCTATCGTACCAGGTATCCCCGACCATGTTTACTTGGTGCACCTTTAACGGATCAAGTATAGATTTCAGTAAGTTAAATCCCCCATTGTTTTCATTTCATCAGTGTGGGGTCGGTATGGAATCTCACAAATCATACCTCGATTAAGAAGATGCCCAGCCGGCGCAACCGGGGAATGGCTGGGTGTTGGTTGAGCTCAAGTTCGAATATCTGCCTGGCCAATCCTGCTGGTTCAACCTGCAATCGGGCAGCGAGCCGGACAAGAGCGTAAACAGTGAAAAGTTTAGCATCATTCTCCAACGGAGATCGAGTCCGACGACGCTTGGGCTCCAAGAGCCCTCGAGGACGACTACCGTAACTCCAGCGCCCACGACCACAGCTCCAACCACCGCAGGTGCTACCCCATCGGACGCATCAGAACATCGACAGCTGAGTGCCGGAGCTAAAGCTGGCATCGGAGTTGGCGTAGCCCTGGGGGCCCTATTGCTTTTTGGGCTGGTATTCTTCCTAGGTTTCCGTTTCCGCGGTAGGCGTACCGACACGAGCGGCCAACAGCAAACGGTTCCGGAATTGGAAACGACGCAGGCCGACGGTGCATCACAGCCCAAAGCACAAAGTTATATGGCACCCGAAGAAACGATCCCGATTCGTGAACCCGCCGAGGTGTATGGCATGGGGGTGGGCCCAGATCTTTACTCGTACCAGCAGCAGTGGCGAGGGCCGGGGATTCCCGAACTGCAGACGGAACCCAATGTAGAAACTCACAAGTACCGGGTCTAATCTCAAGAAATAAGCCTTCCTTCTAATCCACATGGTGTTCCGGCCGGGCTACGAGCCTTTGTGACAAACACCGGACCCCTGACTACAGTCTTGGCGCATGACTTGAACGCTATGCTAGCCTTGTAGGGCTGAGCACGCACTTGAAGGATTCGGAATCCGGAGGATCTCCGATCCCACTAAACGCCCAAGAACTTAAAAAAGACAAACCATAATTGGAAGAGCAAAAAGTAAGTATTCGTAGTCTAGTGAAACCCTGCCTTGGCTGAACTTTTGCTGATAATTAATTTTATCCCAGACCGCCTGAAGCTTCTACTACCCAAAAAAAAACCAATCGTATATACATTTAACCCCCAAAAAATACATCACATCAACTTCTTGTCACCCGAGGTCTCAACCGGCGGCGTCGCCGTCCCCACGACATCCGGCGAACCCCTCCTCTCAGGCGAGTCGCCATTGGACACGCGCTTCTCCCCCATTGGGTGGTCGGCGTCGTCCCGGATCAGCGCCACCGCACCAGGCCCCGGGCGAGGCTCGTCGCCGTCGCTTGCGCCCTCGCCCTGGACGGCCCTGTCGCCGCGCCAAAAGTCCTTCTTGCCTCTCGACAGGCGCACCATCCACTGCGGCACCACACCGCCGGGGATGCGCCAGGTCCAGGGGTCCTTGGACTCCTTGTTGTGGGGCACCAGCCTGCCGCCCGACGCCTTCTCGATGACCCAGACCAGAGTGTTGATGAGGATGTACAGGCAGATGCCGGCGATCAGACCGTCGGCGATGGAGTAGGTAAAGGGCATGAGGGCGATGGTCACAAAAGCCGGCACCGCGTCACCCATGTAGTTCCAGTTGATCTCGGTCACGTTGCGGACCATCATGGAGCCGACCAGGATGAGCACGCAGCCGGTGGCCCAGGGTGGAATTGAGGCGAAAATCGGTGCGAAAAAGATGCTGATGAAGAAGCACAAACCGGTTGTCATGGCTGTCAGACCCGTCTTGCCTCCCTCGGAGATACCTGCACCGGACTCGACAAAAGCAGTCACCGGGGGAGTGCCGAACAGGGCGCCGATGGAGATGGCAATGCTGTCGACCATGTATGCGATGGTAGATCCTTCAAAGTCCTGCGTCACGGGGTCCATGAGGTCGGCGTGCTTGGCCATGGCGTATAGGGTTCCGGTGCAGTCGAGGATGTCGACGTAGAGGAACGTGATGAGCGCGAGACCGAATTGACCGCCGTAGCTACCAATGCTCCACTCCTGGACAGCAAGGGTGCGCGAGATGGGATGAAAGTCGGCGACGCGGCGAAAGAAGTTGAAGTTGTCATCGCCCACGGGCGTGTAGGGGAAATAGGTCAAGTCGGTACCACGGGGCCACGAGATGATGGAAACGAGCAGGATTCCGGCAATGATGGCGCCCTTGACGCGGTACATCATGAGAATGACGGTGAAGACACCACCGCAGAAGATGGCAACCCACATGGCCGGGTTGCGCATCTTGTGGCTGCCGGGACAGCCCAAAACCTGGGTACCCCCTGGTCCCTCTTGTGTGATGCGGTCCTCGGGGGCGCAGCCGGCCAGCTCGAGGGGGGTGGATACGGAACCGACGATCAGACCGATGCCTTGGCTGTACGTCAGGCCAATGATTGTGAGAAAAAGACCGATACCGACACTGGTGGCGAGCTTGATGCATCGGGGGATTGCGCGTGCGAGCCATTGGCGCATGCCAAGGAGGGCCAGACTAAAGAAGATGAAGCCCTCGACAAAGATGGCCGTGACGGCGACCTGGTAGGGGACCAATCCAGTACCGTTGAAACCGACGACGGTGTAAGCAAAGTACCTGTGTGTCGTTAGCAACTGCATTGGTACCCAGGTATGCTTTCTCGTTGACAAAGTGAGTGCTTACGCATTCATGCCCATGCCAGGCGCGATTCCAACAGGCATGTTGGCCAAGAGACCCATGAAGAAGCTACCCAGAGCCGAAATGGCAGCCGTCGCGGTGATCATATCACGTCGAATTTCGCTCTTGCAAAGGGCGTAGGCCTGGTCGGCGAGGCAGGAAGGGTCGGTAGAACGGTCACAGGTACAAGTGCCGCCCGTGTCCGAGACGATGCTGGCGTTGACGGCGATAATATATCTGGGCAAGACGGGTGGCGCGTGAGCTGGTTGTTGCCTTCCCGAATAGAACCAGAAAAGCGGCAATACTTACGACATGGCAAAAAAGGTTGCCAGTCCAGCGCGGATCTCTGTAGAGAAGTTGGAGCCCTTGCGCTCCTTGTGGTGGCCGGAGCCATCAAGCTGGAACCAGCGCCCAACGACAGATTTGCCGATGGCATGGTCGATTTTCTGCACCCAGCCCATGGTGATTCAGGTATGTTGGCTCAGGTATAATCCTGGTGTTCCTGGAATATTCGGAGAGGGCGAAAGGACTAGGTTTGTAGTCACGCGACACCTGTCAAATGTGTTGGCGCCGTCTGATGCCGTCGAGGTGCAGTTTGCAGTTGACGCGCAGACCAAAGGGGAAGCTCCGACGAGGAACGGCCCGCAAAGAGAACGGATGACTGGCTATGAGGATGCGAGCAAAGTAGCATCAACAGCCGGGCATTGACTTTTTCCAAGAAAAAGAGAGGCCCAAGTTATTCACTCGTATGTGTAACTTGCAATGACAACCACCTCCAGGACAATGTCCAAAGACAGAAGGGTTACCACTCGGACGGGCGGACCAGGCAAGGGGAGAGGGGCCATCATGGTTTTGTGCGCACAACCGACATGGCGAAAAAAAAAAATCTGGAGCCGTTTCCCCCGAAATGCCAAGGGTCGTCTTATTCATCGGCACGCCCCCCGCAGAAAATATCGCCAATGCAACCAAATGTAGCAAGGGCTGAAGATAAGCAAGCCAGACGAGTTTTGTTTGGAGGGAGTGTCACACTATTGGGGAAGTTGAGAAGGAGTGGAGCTGAAAAGAGAAAAAATCACCGGCTGTTTCTCCACATGCACGGTAAGAAGACAAAAGAACCCCTCCAAGAAGAGCCAAGCAAGACATGGGTAAACTTGGGGTTCGAATGGGAAAAGAATTTTAGGGGATCAAGAAACATGCAGATGCACAACCCACACCGAGGAACCTTGTCAGGTCAACGGCAGGATACTTGCAGGAATTGCTTCTCCCAAGGCCAGACATGGCCATACTGGCATAGACTAGATAGGTAGCTGAATGGCAAACACCACTACTCCCACGTTGGATCCATCAAACCACCAACGAGACGGCCCGACCTAATCGCAATCAAGCCGGTGGAGCTCGTTTCCGATAACCCCACTGCTCAGCTATCTCGTAGGCTGGTCAATGATAAGAACAAGCTGATTCGTTGTCGTATGTCAATGACAGCTACCCTTACTCAATGTCGATTGAGCCTTGTCTCAATGTCATGACTTGTGTACCACAAAGGGGCGCCCGGTCGTCTGAAAATGTACGGTAAATTGGCCGCTTAGCCTCTTTGACCGGATGATAGATACCCTCGGGTATTAATGAGGTCAAAGCCCTCCATCACTCGGCCTTTTGACTCGATTAGTCTCCTAGCTTTACCTACCTGGGTAAGATATACGGCACCTCACCAGCTACATGCCGTGACTTTCAAGGACTTGCTCAACAGTCATGCTCGGCTATTCGAATCGTCTCGAACTGAGGTGAGCAAAGGCTTCCGTCAAACAACCAGTCGATCTTGGCCGCCAAGGCTGCGAGACCAGTATGTCGGCGTCACGACATATATGCGATATTCTCACTCTGCCATGCAAACCGACCAAACAGCGTGGAAAAGCGGTCAGAAAGACCCTCAAGAGATTCATATATGCTCATTCCATTGTTGGTTCGGCAACATCCACTCCATCACTTGACGGTCGCCCGCAGATGCCGTACCACCGACCACGTTTCTATTATCGTCCTGCCTCACGGCCGTTCAGCGTGTACAACCCAGAGGTTGGCAGTGTAGAACTGGGGCCCCATGATGCGATCCCTATCCCCGCTGTCCCCTCGTGCTTGCGTTCGCGCGACCTGCGAGTACCACAAGCATAAGCTGTGGGAGTCGAAATTTGCTAGCTGGCGAAGCTGTGGGCTCTGGGTACCTGCTTGAGGCAGTCATGGGCTCGTACCGGTGCTGGTAAGCAAGCACCGACAGGACGATTTGTCATTGGGGTAAGCATGCGGAGGTGCTGCTGTAAGGGGCTGGGCAAACTGTTGTACAACAGATGCAGGTCAATGAGAAAGCCTCGATCGATGGTCAGGTTCGGTCATTCTATCAGATGGATGCATTCGAGCAGGGGCCCACGGGAGGCGACAAAAAGTCGCTAGTCTGGCCGAATATATCCTGGTTAGGGTTGGGTATTCGGCGACCATTCGAAACGCCACCGGGAATATTTTTGTAGCAGGGTCAACGAGCCTTGAAGAAGCGACAAGGCGGGAGAGAGATGAATCCTGTAGGTACCACGTGACGACTCATTTCCAGTCTGTGAAACTGGAAATGACAAAGAGAAGCAATTGATCAGTGAACAGGGTTTCTTTTCAAAGCCCAGTGACTGAAAAGAATTGCCGCCGCTGGCAGCAGGACGTCGCCAACACTCATAAGACCGCGTGTCACCCAACTCTAAACTGAAGGTTAGACACAAACGGCCTTGGCAGCGGGAAATCGGAAGATGCCAGCGCTAGGGGCATTCGGTGGCAGAATTGGGGAGAAAACAAAATCATCCGGGTTGCCGCAGATGGCGCTTGAAAGCACGGCAAAGCTGATGCCCGACTGGGCAGTGAATTGAAACCACCAACATTGCGTTGAGACACCGTCTGGGGTGGTCATGGTTTTAGCAGTTTCTTCAGTGCGAGCCTTGGAGCTTCCAGGCAAGGCAAGACAGTGGAGGCCAGAAAATTCAAGATCGATATCGGTCGGCACCGGGTGTAAAATGCGGGAAACGACCGGATGCCGGTGCAGGTACCCACTTGGACACCTGGATGTTTGCTGTTCATGAACCGGCGGGGTGTTGGAAAGGTAGGCCAGCAAGGCCAAGCAGGCGTCAAGAGTATAGTACCGTAATATGGACGTCAGGGATAATGTATGTCGGCAGGTTTTGTCACGCCAAGTAATAGTCATGGCCTGTTGGTGGAAGCAATCAACTGGCATGGAATTCAATTCGAGTGTCGTTGGCGCTGTTGCAGGCATCAATAGCACAGTCCCTCTAGGCTGGTTATCTGCCAGATGAGACAAGTGATTGATATCTGCATACTAATAAACGCCTGATGGCAATGCTGCAACTTGTGCATGATGTTTTGAGCAAGTTAGAGAACATTTGCAAACTGGCGTTGGCGCCTAAAACTAAGGTAAACATGGCTTAGCTGCTCTTAATGGATGCCGTCACCAATTGTTTAAGCGGCTTTCAAGGTGGGGTTCTGGTCAGGAGGAAGAGAGGTACGGCAGTCAGGCGGTCGTCAGGCCATTCACACACTGTACGGGTTTTTATGCATCCCCGTGTCCGATGGCGGAATTGGTGCGGTCGCGTGGGGGAGACTCGTGAGGTGTCATCGGATCCATCCACGCCAGCTTTGCTGGCCGTTGCCTGCATTGTGCAATTCTGACTCGATCCCTTATCAGATCCTCAATTTTCAAATCTGATAAAAACCAAGTGCGACCCAACAACAACCATCTTATTTGCACTGCTAGTTGGTGGATTTCATGTCGACTTTTGTTTGCTTTCTTGCTCGGCTGTTTCCCTAATGCTCCTAGGTTCGGTGCCTGTAGGTTACGGACAATGGCTGGACGTGCAGATTGGGTGCGCCAGGCGCTAGATTTGGTGCTAGATTCAGGTCGACAAGGCGCTACGGCGAGAGCAGCAACCATCAACCCCCGCGCCGAAAATTCGTCAACAGCCGCCATCCCAAATGATCCGGAGAGCATCGCCTACGTCCTGGATCTGATCAAGAAGCTGCTCCAAGGTCGAGTAATTACAGCATGCTACAACATTGCCATTGTCGTCCTGCTTTTGGGATTTACGGTTGCTCACTGGCGTCAAACACGTCTTGATCGGAAGAGATGGAGACAACGGGTTCAGACCAAAGTGGCGTCGCCCACAACTTCTGGTTCCACAACGCGTCCTTCAAGTCCCAACGACGCCAATGACGAAAATACCTCTTCAGGAAGCAGTACTATCGAAGGCTCAGCCACGCCGCCTGTGTTACCAAAGTCTGGTTATGACAATGTCGACATTGAGCGCCTACCCCTCCTCCGTTCAAGGGCGAACGGGTCGATTGGAAACAAGTCGAGAAATTCCGCACTGGGGACTATTTTGAACCGAATCCGGGCATGGCTCGCCTATCAACCCGCTCCGATCCCCGTCATCAACCGAGCCCTTCCAGCCAACGGAGTCTCTCTGTTTGTGTTGTTCTGGTTCGCCATCAACGTCTTCTTCCACTTTTACAGATGCCCCGTGTCTGGTCCTTACTTCTTTGTGACTGCCGATCGAGCCGGTTTCGTCTTCATTGTCAACCTACCTCTTTTATATCTCCTCTCGGCCAAGAACCAACCCCTCCGCTTCCTCACTGGTCGCTCATATGAGGCCCTCAACATCTTTCACCGCCGTGTCGGAGAACTGATGTGCTTCGAGGCCTTGTTCCACATGGTTGGCATGTTGCTTTTCCAGTTTGTCCTGGCGCCCGAGTGGTTGAACCCCGTGACCGCGTGGCAATACTTTTCGCATCCCTTGATCTATCTGGGACTGGGGGCCTTCATACCGTATCAGCTTTTGTACTTGACGTCGCTCGGCACATTCAGGCAAAAGTGCTACGAGCTCTTCCTCGTCAGCCACGTTCTGCTGCAGGTTGCCGGACTGGTGTTTCTCTACTTGCACTTTCCGACCGCGCGACCATATGTGCTGATTGCTGGAGGCATCTTTATACTTGACCGGCTGGTCTGGAGATTGCGGCTCAGATCGACTACGGTCGACGCAGATGTTGCGGTTCTCCAAGATGGCGAGACCATGATGCTCTCAGCCGACTGGACAATAATATCGACTCCATCGGTCCGGTTACTTGGTTCCTGGGTTCCCAAGTGCATCACCGCAGGCTGGCTCCCAACCGACCACGTCTTCCTTACAGTGCCATCCCTGGGCCGGTCGCACACCTTGCAAGCCCACCCATTCACCATCGCGTCGGCAGCACCAGGCCACCAGCCGGGGGAGCACGCGTGGCTGAACCTTCTCATCCGCACGCACGCCGGATTCACCAGGGATCTACTTTGTCACGTCCAGGAACGCCAGGGATCATCTCTTGTCCCGCAACCTCCTCCCGTTCGTATCTCCACCCGATTCGACGGCCCATATGGCTCCTCACACGCCCTCGACATGCTCCGCGCCTGCGACACGGCCGTTCTGGTGGCTGGCGGGTCGGGTATCGCCGTCGTGTACCCCCTTGCCGCTGCGTTGCTCTCCGAGTCACCTATGAAACAACGTGTTCGCCTCTTGTGGGTGACGCGGTCTCGGTCGCACGCCGATTGGATCCCTTCCGAGCGGCTGACTGAGCTCGTCGATGCTGGGCTGGAGCTGGTTATCCCGCAACCGACTGAAGAAGCCGGCCGGCCGGACACAGTGGGAATCGTGAGAACCTGGATCGATAATGAAGACGAGGACGGTATGGCTGGAGTAGTTGTGTCGGGGCCGGATAGTATGAACCGCGAGGTCAGGAATGCTTGCGCCGACGCGATTGGGCGTGGTGCCAACGTAAGGGTTGCGGTTGAGAAGTTTGGGTGGTGATTGTGGATTTTCATCTCTTGGATAAACTTGGGACCGGCGTTGGTGTTTGGAGTTGCTTCCTAGATATCTAGATGTTGCATTTGCAGATGATACATCACTGCCTGTTCAGGTGGGTTGCCTGGCTTGTTTTGCGCTTTTCCGTTATTAGATCAGTTACACCTTCACAACAAAGGAGGCCAGATCCAAATCACTAAGAATACCGTCAAACGCAGCAGATTGAGTAGTTCAACAGAGCTTTTGTCTTGTCCCGTCAAAACCCTGGGTTGACTCTGGTCCCGCTGCTCTAGCAAAACCGCCTTGGTCTACTGGTCTCTTGCGTCTGGTAACTCCAGCCCACTCTACACTATAACTTATTCGGAACGAGACAGGTTGTGGCATAATGGCGAAAGAACTTGTCTTCTGCTACATTGGCAAGAAATGATTGACCATAACATCACGACAGTATAGGGGCAGTGTTCATTCGTGTGGCCCTCCATCAATATGCTTAAACGGCTTCGCAGTCGTATAAAGCACCCAAGTATATGCTTCTAGACCCATGAGCCCCTCTCCTTCTCCAAGTATCGCCAGACAGAGCTACCTTTGGTGTGGATCTCCAAGCACAGAGGTGCCTGCAAAGATACCTCTGGCGAATAACCGTCGGGAACACTCATGCATGCCACCCTCCACATCTGCCAACATGGCCTGACTGCAGTTCTCACTGTCTGTTCCTCCAATGAGAGAGTCTTCAGGTTTGGCGTTATATTTCCTTTCAATGCACCTAGTGATGGCGGAGTATGGCGAAGCGAAAGCTCAGCCACATGCCTACATTGATTTCATCATGTTGCAGTATGAGCCGCAAGTGGGGGTGTCAGCAGGCGAGTCGCATTGTACCATTATATTTAGGGTCCCTATCTCTGCCTTGACTACAAAAGGCAACCTCGACTCAACCCTTAGCCCCCCAATACCAACCACGATTGTGTATTCTATTCTGTTAACTCTTGGGTATTGCTTTGCAAAGAAAAGAGATCCTGACCGTCTTAGACTTGTCTATCTACCAGTACTCAAGTATGGCTAGTGTCGGAGATGTGCTTGCTGGACTTGAGATTTTCTATCGTTTATTCCGCACGCTACATGGGGCACGGACAGGGCTCGAAAAGGCCGAAAAGGCAACCGAGAGATGTCGAAAGATGGTGCAGGAGCTTGAGCACACAAGGATAAGCGAAGAAGCGATGCATGTGCCATTCTACAAAGTCTAATCATACTCCCAGGCATGAGTACTAACTCGGTGGTGAACTTTAGGAAGTTTGTTCAGGATGACCTCGATGATATCAACGATTGTGTGGATGCAGCCACAAAATTGTTACGAGAGCGAGAAACAATCCCTCGGCATGAGTTGCTGAGCCTGCTTTTTTGGATTCTGTTCCGGCAGCCAAGTCTTCTCGACATTGTAAAGGAATTTGATAACTCCCAAGCTCGAATCGCACGATGCATGACAATCTGGCCATCTCAAGGAGTGGACCAGATGGGATCACTAATGCCCACGGGGAAAACGCCAAAACCACAGCCAAATGCACCACTACTGCGGATAGACAAAGTCACAGAGCCAAGAGTAGCGCCACTACCCACAACTAGAGCTCAAATAATAGAGAGGCCATGGCCAAATGCACAGCGAACTACACAGCTACCGAAATCTGGAGTCGAGGCAACGACAAATACACCAAAAGCTGAGCGATCCGCACCGCGGCCAACGACACAGGGTATTCCAATGCCGCGGAAAACACTGAGTACTGTGGCGGTGGCAGAAGAATCCCGCAGTCAAAAGTTCAATTTCTTGGCCAAAGCGGACAACCAGACGATTTTGTCTGCTGCGTATGACCCAGAATCTCAGGCGAAACAAACCCTTCTGAAGATTCTGTCCCAGACAGCCGTTGATAGTCAGGCAAACCTCGAAGAGTTTCTTCGTGCTGTTCGGCATCATCATCAGCAGCACCGGTTACATTATCTCCAACACAATCAACCGCAAAACAAGCCATCCGCAGTTGAACGACAAAGCCAGCAGTATCCAGAGAATCAAATACAAGTCCCGAACTTGCAACCACAAACGTCTCAGCGTCCTGTGTTTACTCCAGAAACATTGCTTCCGTCTTTAAATTCTTCGTTTATAGCCGCAACCTCGTCCCCAGAATTATCTAGTCAGTCCCTCTCGCAGGGCCAGCAATGGCAGATTTCTACGGCTGCCAACCCCAATAACACCAAAAACAAAACTATACTAGTCGTTGACTCTGCCAATGGCGGTAAGTGCAGCTTTCGGAAGCTGATACAAGCGAGGTAGAGTGCCAGTATTGACCTTTCCAACAGCACGATCGATAGTAGCGCAGTATTACTTGGAGGTCGTCCGCAAGATGACCATGAGATCCCACAAGCGCTGGCTGTTCAGACACGTAGAGTCCGCATCTTATCGGCCGATATCAGCGCAGCTGGCCACAAGACCTAGCGCTGCCATCATGGCCGCGGCAGCTCGCGATAATTACCCTTCCTCTGGCACATTTGGCATTGTTCCTCAGGATGAAGTGGCAGCCATCCGCCTTCGCATGGCAAAACGCGAGTCCAAGTTCGTCAAGGATGAGTATTTACGCCACTATAATCACATCATCTGCTTCACCCGCGAGGCAATGATCAGCCTAGCCATCCGTCTGAGGCAGCTGGGTGAGGATGCTTGGATAAAAAAAATACACTACCTGCAAGGTTGCGAAGAGTACTCGGACACGGTCAGCACGCCAGACGCACCTTGGGATCAGCTCAGTGTCGATGTCAGCTCCACACTGGCGCCGTTCTTGCTTTCTGTTCTTGGCCGGCAGCCAACGTCGCGTGCGTGTATCCAAGACGAGTGGCGGACCGTGGAATTGCAGACCAGCGGGGAGGCATTGACGGCAGAACAGATGGCGCTGTGGAAGCTCATCTGGGCTGAAGAGCAGTGCAAGATGCATTACGTGCCTTATACAGACGCAAAGCTATTCTTTGTGTCTGGGCCTCCCGATAAGGTTACAACGGCTCGTGTTAGAGACATGCTTCAAGCCGTTCAGAGTAGAGCTTGACTGAAATAATTATCATTCCCAAGCCAGCGTGAATACACCTTCTCAAAGGTCTCCGTTAGTCTGCTGACACGTCTAGAGAAACTGGAGCCTTTCACCGGCGGGATTCTCCAGCCGTGACGACATCTGACTGTCCTGAGCTTTCCCGGAGGCTCGACGTGATCGTATCGTATGTCGTGACTTCAAAACGTGCCATGAGCCAAATTCCAAGTTTACGACGCTTAACCATCTCAATATTGATACTAGCATTCAGTGCAAAGGCACCACGCCTGAAAAACATTCGGTCAAAGGACGGTGGAAGAGGCGGGGAAAAAGATGCGACCGGGTTTTTTACAGGCTTGCAATTGTCAAGTGTAGGTATAGATTGTGCCTGCTGGCTTTGCTGGACTGTAGAATCCACTGGAAATTCACTTTGTGCTCACTCCTTCTTCATCGGGACTGCCTGGAATTTGCAGCATGTCAAACAGGCATGCGGAGTCAACAGGGACGATTCTCCAGTCAATCTGACAGACAGATGAAAGACAAACATCTTTTAGCCAGGCGACATCACTGACCTAGCTTGCATTAATGTCATATCTCACCCATCTTTACAACTCGGACAGCCCAAACAAGCGCCTCTACATAATGTAGAAGCGAACAAAATGCCCACATAACGCAAGACAGCCATTATCACTTCCTGTTCGCTATTCTCAACAAAAATGTGCCAATATCACATGTTTATCATCTTCCCCATCGGCGCCAGGTCGTGCGGCCATATGCTCAACCTGTCCCACGTCCCCATGGAGGAGCGCCTCAAATACCTATCGCGTCCGGCGTTGCGCAACATCGAGTGCAGCGTACATCGACAGAAGCGGTGGGATTCGTACGCACAGGACTGGCCGAGTATGGAGCAGCTGTTTTCGAACCCGGCGTGTTCGTCAACAAATGCTCTCGGCATAGAAAATCACGAGAACCTCATCACGTTTGACGACTTGATCAAAGACGACACCCACATCAGGCCCAGGCGGCCACGGCGGGGCGTGGAGAGATCGCCGAGTACGACGTCCATCTGCACGACGATCGAGTGGACGAGCACGATGGCCCCGAGGTGGATCCGACGGGATGGCGACGGCGATTGTCCGGATTGCGAGCGGAACGAGAGGGAACTGAAAGAGGCCGATACCGAGTGGGACGACACTATGGCGGATCTGGCGCCTGGCGGGGCGATGCCGATCCGGGCTTGGGAGCGCAGAGCCCTAACGGCTACTCGGGACGAATACGTGGCGGCGGGTGGCGGATCGAGGTGGGCTCTGATCAGGAACGGGAGGGTGAAGGGGCTGATCAAGTGGCAGAGGACTTTGGTCGAGAAGTGGCTCGTGAATTTGAAAGGAACAAGGGCTAAAGGGGATCCTGCGGGAGAGGTTGAGGAGGGGGAGATTACTGGGGGTGAGGGAGACGAGGACGAAGAGGAGGAGGAGGAGGAGGAAGACTTCCGACAGGATGAAGGCTACGAGGAGAGTGGCGGAGAGGATGAAGCGGAATATGTGCAAGAGAATTACAATTATTGCCCCTTGTGGTAGTAATGAGGCGTGATGATTGGCCAATGTGTATGAACACATTTGTGGCGTTGGCGACAGCCCCTACCAAGACGCGTTGAACATGTCTGATAGGACATGCACATAGGCGAACCAGGATAAGCAATAATCCCAGCAGCGTAAAATTGATGTCTTTCAACATTTGATGGTAAAAGAGGTTTCATCAATAGCGTCGTCGAGGTTGAGGCTGACGGTGCAGCATTGATTCTTGCCGTTTCTTGGCACCAGCTTGGGGTGGCGCGGGACACGGGTTTTTTTAAGGGCTTGGGGGAAAAGACAAAGAAAAAGAGCGAGATATTTCAGTAACAAAGAAATAAGTAAACAACGGCAGGGCTTGATTGCTGTTGAGTTTAGTCGAGGTTAAGGCTGAGGTTGTTATCTTGGAGGGTTTGGTTCTAGTCTAGACCGACTAACCCTGGTCTTAATTGCGTATGTTAATGGACTCGGAGTGATCGTGGCGTCTCGGACCTTCCCTTGCATGGTACCGGTACTAAAAACATCGCATACTCCCGGTCGAGCTGAACGCCTCGAGGTAGCAGGGCTTTCAGGGCTTTTAGTTTACCCCTGCTCACTATGGACTTTTTTTGCCGAGTTCACAAAGGTCCAGACCCTATGTTCAAGGGTCGCGATATACTGCAACTGAATTTCGACTCCCTTGCAGCTTTGTTTAGCGACATTCAGCTGATGAGGCCTACCTAGACGGAGCTGGCCGTGGCTGATGCAGGAACAGATTTGCTATCGAGACAAGGTATGATGGGTATTATTGCACGTGGCAAAAATAGCTACTGTGCTTTGGAATGGCCAACATGAGGCATCACGTAGTCGAGTGGGATGTGTATATAACGGATCGTGGAACCTCGACCAAGTTGTACAATTCCTTATTCTCCTCATCCGCTCATCACTCGAGAGATCCTAACCCAAAGAAACCTGCCTTCCTGGGACACATTCGTTTAGCGTCCATCAGCACACTCGCTTTCTTCACTCGTTTAGTCGACTTCACTCTCTGACTCTTCTCAAGACACTAATCACAACTGCCCAACATGAGAATCTCCCTCTTCTCGACCCTCCTGGCTCTCGCCGGCCTCGCCTCGGCAGAGCTTCCCAAGTGCGGCAGCGACAACTGCGGCAACGCCATCAATAAAAACGGCCAGCTCGCAGCGGCTACTGCCTTTTGCAGCAGCCTCCTTCTCACGACGACAATCGTAAACGGCGAGTCGACTGCCTATGAAACGGCCACTGCGACCACAACCCAAGCCGACGCCCTTGTGACTGAACAGGTCACCAGCACCAAGACCTTGTATACCACTGATACTTCAGATCACCACGAGACCACCAAGGTGTATGTCACCGGCACTTCCACTGAGTGGGTCTCGTCCACAATCACTAGCACCGTGGTCAAGTCCATCACTGAGTCGACCCTGTTGTCGACGGTCGAAAAGGCGCATGAGGCGACTACCTTGACAGAGTTCGAAACTACGACTGTGTAAGTTGCATTTCCCATCGCTTGGTCTATTGTTACAATAACACGCTAATACGAATCAACAGGGTCGAGCCCAAATCGGTCACGCACACCGAGTACATCACGGCCGATTCGCCGACTAGCACGACTACGGTTGAGGCCATCAGCACCGCGGAGGCTACCACGACCTCCATCGCGACCACCTTTAAGCTGCAGCGCCGCAGCGCCCCCCCGACCTTTGTCAGCAATGTCATCGCCAAGTGCACTACCTCGCTCGGCACTAGCGGCACCGTCCATGAGCCGACCTCACGCATGAGCAGCGCCTGTGCCTGCATCATCGCCGCCCCGACCGTCACCACCACCAAATACACCTCCACCGTCACCTCCCACCCGGTAACCACCACCGTGACAGTGGCCCCGACCACCACCATCACGACGACCACCACCGTCAGCACAGCTTCGGTCGTCAGCATTATTTCCACCACCCGAACCCTCACCTCCACCGACTTTCAGTCGTCCACTTACATCTACTCGACGACGGATTACACCACCTATATGGCCACCGACTTTGTCACCAGCACTCAGACCCACTACCACACCGACACCGTCACCGAGACCAGCACGGCCAAGGCGACCAAGACGGATTTCTCCACCTCCACCAGCACCACCATCGTCGCTACCAGCACCTTCACCCACCCTCCGACCACCACCCACGACGCGACCACCACCACCTTCACCGCCACCACAACCCTGACCGTGCCGGCCGCTGAGCCTACCGTGCTCGAGGTTTTCTGCGGCAAGCAGGCCAAGGGAAGCCCGTCGCCTGCCCTCGAGGTTTTCAAGATTGCCGAAAGCGAGGATCCCGTCTACACCGTCTTTGAGTGCCACGCGCGCTGCGCCGCCGCCAAGAATGTCTGCAATGGTGCCTCCCACGACTCCAAAACCAACAAGTGCACTTTGTACTCGGTCGCCTTGACCAACGAGAACTTTAAGCACGACGACGGCAAGTCGCACTGGGGCTGGAGCAGCATTTGCCCCTCACTGATCAACGGTGGTCCCCAGGAAGAGTGCAGTGCCTAAATGGCTTTCCTTTCGAGCCGTTAGAGGGAGTACTGGACTGTCGATTTGACAAGAACCAGTATCAAAGATTATTGATGCGAGGAGGTTGAGCGTGCTCGCTACAAGATGATGGGCTTGGGATACGGCTGGTTGGTTGGGTAAAGGAGTTTGGATGGATGATGCAAACGGTCCTCATGTCTGAGCTTGAAAAAGCCGTCTCTCTTTTGTGGTCTGATGTTTGAAAACTGTATTATGTCTGCGCTGCATTTTCTTGTACAATCGGCTATTAGCTGTACACTTTCGTTTTTCCTTTGTTTTCTTTTACTTGGAATTATTTAGAGAAGCTTAGACAAGCTTAGAGGAGGTTTATATAAAATTGCTTCGTGTTCATCCAGAGTCCGTTTTGGATGTGAAAGCTTGATACAGACCGACACAGGCAACTTGGTCTTGGCAACCAGGAACACTGCAGCGTTATTCCTTGCTAGCCCTGCAGCCTCCCGTGCGAACTAACCAGGGGTTGCACGCAGCTGTCACTGACTCCATTACTTCCACCACTACGAGCGGATCCAAAAACTACAAATAATATATAGGCAAAAGTATCCAAGAATTCGTACAGATACACACAAGAAAAAAAGCCCTTCCCACCACTATCACGGCATGAATTTTTGATTCTCAACATCCCGGTTCGGCGACGTGGTATGCGACAACTCGGCCGCCCGATCATGCGGCAACTGACCCGCCAGCTCCGCCGCGTTGTGGACGGTGCCTAGCTCCGACGTCGCCGTCGTGGGCGAGCTCTGGTACGTGTGTCCCGCCGACAGCTGCTGCGGGTGGTAGTACCCAGTCGACGTCACGGGCGTCTTGGACTCGGCCTCGTACGTCGGCGTCCACCCCTCCCCGTAGCCCGTCGCCGGTTGCGCCTGGGCCACCGAGGGCGTGTTGTTGTGGAGTTCGCTCGGCTGGCTGGAAGGGCTCGCGGCGGCGTCGGATCCGCGTTGCGTCGAACGCCGGCCCAGGAAGAAGACCAAGACGAGCAACGCGATGGCGCCGATCGCCGCGCCGATGCCGATGCCCGCCTTGGCACCCACAGAGAGGCCGTCCGAGCTGCCACCGCCGTTGGTCGCGCTCCCCGAGGCGCCCTCTGCCGTGCCTCCTGCAGAGGTGCCGCTGCTGGTGGAGGAGGCGGGTGCCCCGGTGGTGGTGGTCACCGTCGAGAGCGTCGACGGAGAAGTGGGCGACGGAGCAGCGCTGGTGGGCTCGGGAATAGGGGTGATTCCGATCGTGGTCAGCTGCGGCCTCGGGTTGTCCCTGATGCCAAAGCGCGGGCTGTTGGAGCCACCCGGAGCGTCGTCGCCCGGTCGCAGGTTGAACCAGCAGGCCTCGGGCGCGGTAAAGTCGAGCTTCACCAGGAGCCAGCCATCACCGGGGTTGTTTGCATTTGTCGCCTTTTCTGTGTTTGATTAATCGTATCAGCGCATGTTGTTGTCTGTCGATGCCGGTTCAAGACAAAGAATAACCCACGTTGCAAGACGTTGTTGTTCTCGATGCAAAAGGTAAAGAGCTTGGGATTCTTAAACGGTGCTCGCCACGAAACGTTGACAACATCAAGAGTGCTAAAGGTTTGACTCTCGGTCGGAAATATCCAAAAGACTCCATTCTTGCCCTGCGTGTACCCAGTGTCTATTTGCTGCTGGACGCTGAGACGACACAACAAGCCCAGGGCGAGAACGAGAACTGCGAGGAAAGCCATGTTGGCTTGTTGTCGTCGAGTGGAGACTTTTAGTTGTCTCGTCTCCTCGTCACGTCGCCGCTAACAAGAAAAAAAAAACAAAATGCGGGATCCCGTCAGATCGCCGGGTTGACGACGGGGTAAAAAAGCAAAAAGAAAAGTCCCCAAGAGATCAAGATGCAAGAAGCCGTGGGCACCAACAAAAAAAGGACAAGGACGGGGCCGTCCCGAGGAACCCTCCATATTAGTAAATACTCCGTAGTTCTCTCGGATTGGTAAGGCTGTGTAAATGAGATGTCCACTATGCCTCTTGGCATTGGTTCTCTCTGCACTGCAGTCGACAATCGAGACCAGAATGGAACCATGGAGACCGGGGTTTGCCAGAGATTTGCGTCTCATTTACTCCGGCCCACTGCTGACAGCTATGGAGAAGAATGCAACGCTGCGAACTGATCGATTGGATGCCTGGACTTCGGGCCCTCGGCAGGGTGAGATTTTCAGGCGCCAGTCTCGCATCGGCGCTTGATTGGGTGGTAAATCATGGAGCCGAAGGGGCAAAGAGAAAAGAAATTCTTGTTGTATGCAATACCATCGCTGCTATCACAGAAAATAGAACAGTTACAGTACCAAGCCTTGCAAGCTTTGCTTCCGTGCCACCCACACATGGAATAAGAATGATAATATCTCAAATGATAACCCTTGCCACACACACACCATGCAGCCTCAAGCCTCTCACCTGCCTGAAACCTCTGCCACCATTGCCACATTTCCAAGCCTTGCAAGCTTCCATTGGATCCCCACTACAATGGTGTACGGTATTGAACAAAATCCGCCCTGCCTTTATTTTCTCCTTCTGTTATTTTTCTCCCTTGTGGTTTTTATTCAATTAGTTTGACGGCGGACAAGCACTGCAGTGGATGGCAATGCCATAGTTCTTGCCCGGTTTGCCCTCGGCGGAGCAGTTGGTCCCGGCCGGCAGCGGAAACTTTTGCTGAATTGCCCACAGGCTGGTGACGGGCGAGTAGTTGAACAGGATGGGTGCGTTCGGCTCCTTGTCACGGAAAAGCTGGATCACGTCGGTGAACCTGAGCGTAAGCACCGTGTTGTTGGGCCCGCGCAGACCGTAGCCCACTCCGGTCCCCGTCCACTCCCTGACGCCGGGGACGTTGTCCATCTCTTCTGCAATGTCGCTGATGGGGTCTTCAGGGCCCACAAGGACGGCTGTTGGACAAAGATTCATTTAGCAAGTGCATCGCATCAGTCATTCGCATGACCCAAGCAAAGTGTTGATACTCACCCTTGATATTATAGCCAGCTTGCACAATTTGTTGAACGTCAAACTTGATGGCAGCCTCAACCATGGCTGGATTGAAACCTGCAGCCTTGACTGCTGGGTGGTTCCATGGTAAGCCGCTGTGTCATTGCAAATGTCAGTATAGGTACCTATATTATGTCGATAGGCAGCAAAACGAAACGACAGGGATTAATTGTCATGCAGGTCCTGTTGTATGCAGTTTTATACGTACGTAAAGACAAAGTTCAGCTTGCCGCATTTTGAGCCACCTCCTTTGCCCTTGCCGCCATTGCCATAATCTTGCCTGGCATGTACCGCATTGTCATGCTGTTGGCCGTGACCTGAAGCAGCTGCATTTGCGACAAGTCCCATGAGGATGAGTGGTTTGATTGCAACCATGTTGGGCTATTGTTCTTGTTTGAGGGTGTTATTACAATTAAAGTTATAAAGGGCAAGGTTAGTTGCTGTAGAATCGCGATCTCGTTGAGGCTTGATGAGGATTCTACAAACAGAAGCGGCGGAATAGGAGCGGCGACGGTACGTATTTGTAAACTCTACGATTGCCCTACGTCTACATACCTTAGCCGAGTTAAAATAGCTACAAACCATGTCACACAAGGGCAAAAAGATCATCTGGAATGTTGCTAACGGCAACCCCCAGCGCACTGCTTCGCACAGGACGAAAGCTAGTATGGTCCAGACCATAATGACCTGACCTCTTCTTGTCCCAACTTTACCACCCTGACCGGAATTCATTTTATTTCGTCACAAGCGTATGGGCTTGTTTAGAGCAAGAGCCAGGACAGTTGGGGAGAGGCAGCCAAACAAAAAAAATCATCTTGTTCCGCGCCACGCGTTGAAGACCCTTCACATCCCAACAAGTCCCCGACACTTGGATGGATTGTTATCCGACTAACGTATTAGCTCCCAAGCTCCGTCGGGAATTATGGAGCCGATTACAGCCTTATGCCCTCGGGGTTGGTGCGCCGTCCGTGCCGGTGGCACTGTTCTAGGTTCTAGCCGACTTTTAGTTTCCAACTTTCGTCGGGTAACTTTCAGCTCCCACGAGATGGGTATCCTTAATAAATATTACCTTCGTTTCAGGGTTCTCTACCCCACGATCCAAGCGGGATCACTATTCATCATTCATACTAAACAATAAATAGACAAAACTGGGCAGAAATGTCGAGATATCCAAGTCCCGACCGTTGGCAAGACGACGAATAATAGAGTTCTGATTGCGTTGGTTGCCAACTAGTTCTAGACCTAGTTATAGTTCTAGAGTGACAGTATTCCAGGGTCTAACACTGTAATGTACAACTCTAGACGAAGCTACCTCCAGACGGTCAGCAGATCTGACGGCATTCGATAAAGCTTGCCTTTACAGTGGACCATCAACGCCGCTTTTTATCATATGTACAGGGCGACTATGTGGAAAAACCAGACGCCCCTTTTGATTGCTATTCTTGTAGCCCCTAAAATTTCAAGACATGCCAAGCTCACCCGTTGGGCTGTCGCGGTATATCCGGATCTCCGCCTCATCTGTTGCCAGCATGCCAGGCAACCAGGCAACCAGGCGATCCACAAGAGCTTGATTATACGCGTGGTCAGAGATGTAGTGTTGGTAACCCTATGCCAAGTTTCGTCCCCTATCGATGGTGAGTTGTCTAGCTGCGAAAACGGTGACCCTTGTGTGCCAATTGGCGATGGAGCGGAGCGGTAGACCAAGACATTAGGCCCTAAAGCTTGCATCATTACAGCATACCTACCTCCTCAACTCCCTTGCCCAAGCTATCTGTACTATGTAAGCGATGGATGCTATCTGTGCTTGCCATTCTGCTCCATTTCTATACAAACCCACCAGTCGAAAGACTCGGTGGCAGATCTCCGTCTGCTGTTCCCCAGCTAGTGCTTTCGCGAGAACCCAAAGTCAATTCCAAAACGCCCCCCTTGACCCAGAAATCGTGCGTGACCCAGTTCTTTGTGTACGGCTTCCCATCCAGAGTCGCGCTCTGTATGTAGATGTTTGCGTACGCAGCGTCAAAATTCACATTTCTCACCGTCGCAGTCTTTCCACTTATCGCATTCGTGAGATTGATTTCCCGGAAAAACGGCGGAGTAATCAGGTAGACGTCCTGCCCAGCCACGGGATACAATCCCAGCATGGCCATGGTGCTAAAGCTCCCCATTGCGCCACTGTCGTCATTGCCCGGGATTCCCGCGATCGTGTCGTTGAACTGCGACGGAATGTAAAAGTGTGCATATTTGGCGGACAAACCCGGCCGCCCCGCGTAGTGAAACAAATAAATCAGCAGAAAAGCCTGCTCGTCGCCCATATACAGCAGATCCGGTGTGGTGTGGAAGTAAGTCAGTCGATCCACGAACCCCTTTGGCCCACCCAGCTTCAAAATGAGGCGCGCCATGTCTTGAGGGGCGTAAAATGTATACAGCCAGCTACCTCCTTCGTACGTCTCGTGGCCCGTCGGGTTGAGATAGCAGCTCGTAAAATGATTAATTGGCTGGCAGAAGCTAGGATCCTGCCACCCAAATGTTCCATTGAGGTATTTGGGCTGCAGCCATCCCTTGAATCCCGTATCGACTAGAGAGTTCGACATGTTAAGGATCGATCCCGCTTTCTCGTCAAACAGGTTGACCCAATTGTCGGCGCGCTTAAAGTACTTTTCTACATCGGCGTCTTTGCCACCAATCTTCATGCCCATGAGGCCGATGCAAAAGTCGTTGTAGGCGTATTCGACAGTTCGTGAGATGGAGCGGGTGAAGAGGCCGGTGCCGCTGGGATCAAAATCGTCCGCCGGTATATACCCGAGAGTCTTCCAGCTCTGTAGACCACCACGTCCTTCGACGGTCCAAATCGGTGGTTGAACTGGCGGAGAGCATGTGAGTCTTAGTGAACTCTCAAAACCGTGCAGTAGTCTACACTAACCTTCGGCGTCTTTGACCACTGCTTCGTATGCCACATTCCAATCGATCCCTTCTCCGAGGCCTGCCCTCTTCAAATACGCGTCCGCTATAACAACATCAGCGTTGCTGCCGCCTTGGGTCAAGCCTTTGCAGAAGCTCATGCGGCAGTCTGGGAGGTATCCTTCGTGGCGGTAGATGTCGAGGAGTGTCCTGACCATGAGTGTTTGGCTGTGTGGATCAATCAAGGTGATGTAGGGATGAATAATACGGAACGAATCCCAAATGCAGTAGAAAGACTCGTAGTCTATTGTTTCTCATGCAGCAATTAGCATCGTAAAACTGCAAGAGGGTGCGTGGATTAGCCAAGAGTGGAACTTACAAGGCTCCGAGCTATCCCAGAGGGGATTTTCACCTTTAAAAGTTGTAGTCAGTAAAACAGACAGGTACAGCCGCAAACTCATACACAAGAATACTCTTACCTGTATAATCTTGCGGCGAAATAAGGCCACGATAAGCGCCCGACCAGAACGTAGTCATAATAGACTTGCTAATACCCACAGTGTCGACCTTGATCGCATCTAGTTTCCGGCTCCAGGTCTCCCTCGCGGCGTTATGCGTGCCGTCAAAGTCGAACTCTGAAATCTCCCGTTCTGCGCTTTTACAAGCCTGCTCAGCACTGATGGCCGACACTCCCACGCGGGATAGGATCTGGTTATTAGCGGGCGCCTCAAATTGCACCCAAGCACCAGCAGGCATTGGGGGATTTTGCCCGTCGTCGTACACCCTCACGGACTTTGGATCAGGCCCTGCTCGGTTGTTGACCCAGACGCCGGTGTTGCGGATGCTTGCTCCCTTGAAATCTGCGCAAAAGTGCATCGTGTAAGAGCCGATGCCGAACGAGGGCCGAAAGGTTCCGCTACCTGTCAGCCTTCCCGTGGCTGGGTCGACCGACATGGTTCCGTTACTCCTGGAGTCTGAAAGATCGGTGAGGTCTGCATGGATTAGAGGGTGGTATGGGAGTGCGGTGTTTGTCGGGAATGTGAAGCGGTACAGCGCTGTATGGTTGGAGACGGTCATCTCTGCATGGACAGACGTGTTTAGAGATATTGCAAAGTATCCCGGGCTGGCCTTGATAGTTGAGTTGATTCCACTTGTTGCACGTAGGGCTTTTGGAAACAGGCACCGGTTTAGGTCATCCTCTGGACACCCCGTTTGGACAAACAGTGGAAAGTTGCCTAGACCTGAGTTCTGTATAGCAATTGTTAACATAAGCTTCACCTTACATTCATATCCCGGTAATATGTTATGAATAGCCACTCACCCCTCCGGTCCCAGAATCATGCAGATGGCTAAAGCCGGTGACTTGCAGAGGACGGCATTGTCAGCCAGAACTATGGCGCTTGGTACAACACCGCAGCCGACACTTACTTTTATTATCACCAAAGGAGAATCCTCCTGTTCAGAATAGTCAGCCTGAGGATAATTTAGCAAGCACAGTTCAGATCATACCCTGATTTTCTTGGTCAACATCAGCACCTGCCTTGGCCATGCCAAAAGGCAAAGTAGCGCCAGGAAACACATGTCCTCCATTTGTTGTCCCTATCAGAGGATCAACAAAATCGAGGACAGTCTGTCCAAGTGCACTAGAAAGGATTAGAGAAGACGTCCATATCCAGATATGCATCTTGGACTAGCTCTAGTAGCTCAGTCACGGATAGCTGGTAAGAAAGCCAACCGTCGCGAGAGGACTGCCAAAGCAAAAGCGCAGCTAGTAGCAAGACCACAAGCCTATCAGCAGCGTATAATTGACTTGGCAGCAAATTATTCGCCTTGAGAACAAGGCCAAATTGGAAGCAATAGATGCAAAGATGAGGCCTAATGGCTAGAATACTGCGACCAGACCATTTATTACCTTTCCGGTCATGTCGAAATACACAGCCATTGGACCGGTACCACACTCTAGCAAGCGTTTGTACTGCCACCAAAAGAACCCCGCCCGACATTATATCATTTGAGAAAAGCATAGCAAGAGATAGTGCGGGGTGGTATCCTGAGTAGTGCCTCCTCAGAACAAGTGCATTATCAAGTCCATGTGATCGTAGCTCGGGAAACATGACTTATATGACGCTTTGATCGGGTAAGAACTCGGTGAATAAATGACGAAGGTACGCTTGACTGGCGTGATCAAAGCTGATATGAATCGCAAGTTGCGAATTTGGTGTGTGCTTTTGTACAGAATGTCCTCGATTCTGATGCCTGGCTGTCTATATAACTGAGACATGGCACATATGATATGACAGAACCTGCCCGTACCTGAGTGAGTAAGGTTTGCGACTCCCGATCGGACGACAAGTAAGCCAGGAGTAGCCTGTTTTGCACTTGCAAACTTTCACCACCATCATCGAGGCCTAAGCCTACTTTGTAGAAGCGTGAACTGTTTCTGCTCATGTTTTTAAGAAACCATCTTTGAAGACCTCGATCTGTCAATACCGAAAAAGCACTTCAGGCTGTTCAGGTCGCCGATGCTTTCGTAATACGAGCGATAAGATTGCTATTTTGAGGCAGAGAATCGCAAAACCACTCTCTTGATGGTAAAAATCTGGGAGATGCAATGCTGTCGCAAAAAGTCTGATAACGCAGCAGGCTTCCTATCGTCCTATTGGAATTGTCCTATTGGAAGCCGGATGAAGAGTGGAAGAAACAATCGCATGGCCCACCGTTAAAGTGGGAATGCCCCGCGGTTCTGAGCCCCACATGGTCGAGTGCGCAATCCTGGTTCTCTTATCTTATCAGCGCAAGAAAAAAAAAATCGGACGCCGCACCAAGGGTCTTTTTGCTTGCGCCCAAAGAAGGTGTTGGTCCCTAGACACTACCAGACCCATTCTCCGACCAATATATTCAACATGTCTGCCGCAAAGAAACACACTCTATCTGATGGCGATCGCGAAAGCGGGCCTGTGGCCAAGAAGACCAAGGTCGTCGATTCCACCGCCAACGAATCCGAAGAGCCTTTGAAGGAGAAGAAGGACAAGAAGGATAAAGAAGCCAGAAAGGCAAAGAAGGAAAAGAAGGAGAAGAAGCGCAAGGAAAAGGAGGCCAAGGTGAAATTGGAAGAGGACGCTGCTGACGCGGAACCTGAGTCTACAACCACTACCGAACCCGAAGAGGAGACCGCTTCTAAACCCAAGGAGAAGAAGGAGAAAAAGGACAAGAAGGAGAAAAAAGACAAGAAGGAGAAAAAAGACAAGAAGGAAAAGAAAGAGAAGAAGGAAAAGAAGACCAAAGACGGCGAGGAGTCCACATCAACTGATGCCCCTCAGAATGGAACCAGCGACTCAAAATACAAGCAGGTCGACGCCCTTTCAGCACTGCCTGAATCCGAGCTCAAGGACTGGATGACCGCACAACAAGTCGTCATCTCCGAACCCGACTCGTTGACAACCCGCCGACCAATCCTCAAGTTTACTCAGCTCCCTCCCTCACCCCTACTTGCCAAGAAGCCGTTTGCCGGCTTCACCGCCCCGACTCCGATCCAGTCCGCCTCTTGGCCCTACTCCCTCGACGGTCGCGACGTTGTCGGTATCGCCGAGACAGGTTCTGGCAAGACCCTCGCCTTTTCCGTACCATGCATCAATGCGCTCCAAGCCCTTCCCGAGGGTAGTAAGCCGAACAAAAAGTACGGTGCCACACATGCGCTCGCCGTCATCGTTTCGCCCACCCGTGAGCTCGCCATGCAGACACACGCCGCCATCTCCAAGCTTGCAGAGCTGGTAGGCATGTCGGCCGTCTGCTTGTTTGGCGGTGCTCCCAAGGACGAACAGCGCACGCTGCTGCGCAAGGGCAATGGCGCCGACATCATCGTCGCGACGCCAGGGCGACTCAAGGACTTTTTGTCCGACGACACCGTATCGCTTTCGGCGACACGGTTCGTGGTGCTGGACGAGGCAGACCGAATGTTGGACAAGGGTTTCGAAGACGACGTCAAGCTTATCCTCGGCCTCTGCCCCGACCGTGGACAGCGCCAGACCCTCATGTTTACCGCGACGTGGCCCGCCAGCGTGCGTGGCTTGGCTGAGAGCTTCATGGTAAACCCAATCAAGGTCACCGTTGGTGGTCGCACTAGAGCCGTCGACGGAGACGACGAGGGCAATGGCAGGATAGAGCTGCAGGCAAACCCGCGTATCTCGCAACGGGTCGAGGTGATCAACCCTTGGGAGAAAGAAAACAGGCTGTTCCAGCTCCTCAAGGAGGCGCAGGCCGGTAGGAATAAGAACGACCGAGTGCTCGTATTTTGCTTGTACAAGAAGGAAGCCGTTCGCGTTGAGTCCAACCTCCAGCGTAAGGGTATCAGGGTTGGTGCCATTCACGGCGATCTGAGGCAGGAGCACAGGACAGCCAGTTTGGAGGCTTTCAAGAGTGGCAAGACTACAGTTCTTGTCGCCACCGATGTTGCAGCCCGTGGTTTGGATATTCCAGAAGTGAAGCTGGTCATCAACGTCACGGTGAGTTCACAAAGTTCCACTTGACCGTCTGATTCTACGCATGAGGTCGTTACTAATTAGATCAACCTCTCCAGTTCCCCCTCACCATCGAAGATTATGTCCACCGTATTGGCCGAACCGGTCGCGCAGGCAAGCAGGGCCAGGCCATCACCCTCTTCACCGAGCATGACAAGGCACACTCGGGCAGCTTGGTCAACGTCCTAAAGGGCGCAAACCAGCCTGTTCCAGACGAGTTGCTCAAGTTTGGTACCACAGTCAAGAAGAAGGCGCACGATACCTATGGCGCTTTCTTTAAGGATGTTGATATGAGCAAGAAGGGGACCAAGATTTCGTTTGATTAGACACTATGCCACTGTTTCGAAAAGCTAGGGTTGGCGTCCTTGGGATTTGTCAAAATTAATTGTTTATGATTGAGCTTGGGTTGCGGTTATTGTTTTTCGATCTTTGCGTTGTCCACGAGCCTTGTCAATGCATTGCATGAGGAATTTTCGTTCTCCGACCGCACTAGAAAATGTGTTAGATATCCTACCGGGTTTGGGAGACGGGCAATAAAATATGCGCAACTTACACTACCGCAATGAAGACGACTCCTAGGGATGCGATTTTGACGAGTGCAAAAAAGACGGTTCGTACTGCTAGACCAGCAACATCAGGACCAGTCAGACGGGCAACAGCCTGGCTGGTAACCACAGCGGCGCCCACGGTCACGCCGCTGGGCCTCAGTTCGGACAGTTCAAATTTGACGCCGTGCCTTCCAAAGTACCGTTTGATGAATACTGCGCACCAGATGATGCGGCACACCATGTTGATCGCATTAGCCACGACCAGTCCCCTGGCACCCCAGTCAAGGACCCGCAAGAACACGAAACCAGCTGCGGCAAAAGCGAGCGAAAATGCACCCATCCACAAACTCTGGGCATGGACTTCGGCCTCTGTGGCGACGGAGGCGACGAAAGCTTCCGAGACGCCATTTAGGGCAAGCAGCGGGATGTACAGCGCATACACGGCGAGCACGGCGCCGGCACCTGAAGATGCCCAGCGGGGACCGGCCACCAGACTGATGAGGAATGGTGCGGCCGTGGGTCCGATGGCGACGACTACTGCCGAAAAGGTTGTATACAACTTGACGAGGATGGTGAGGTCCGCACTGGCCTTTTCTGCAGCGGCCCTTTTCTCCTTGCGCAGAGTGTCTTTGTTAGACTCCTTGTCAGGGGAGGACGATGCAAGAAGTCTGCTAAAGTAGGATCGACTGCTCTCCTCTACAGGCTGAAACACCAGCCGTGCTGCTAGTCCACCGTAGTTGTTGGCCAGGGCGTATACACCCTGAGATGTCGGTGAGGCCAGTGCGCTCACCAAGAGTGTGTCACCCTGGGTGAGAATATGTTTGACCAAGCTTTGAGCAATCATGCTGCGGGCCAAGTTAAGTGTCGGCCGGGGAAATAAGGAAAGAACAAAGTTGTCGTCATTGTTTTTCTTGTCCTTTGTCGAAGGAGTCTCTAGCTTCTTGGGCAGCAGCGAGAAGCCTTCAACGCTGGCAAGGGATAGGCCGTAGTATGCGTACACAACCAAGAGAGTGACGCCGTAGCTGAGCTGTCCAAGAGCAAAGGGTACAACTCCTGCCTCGAATGCACCGCGTGAGGCAATGACAGCAGAGCCGAGGGTGACGGCACAGCGAGAAAAGGTAGCAATAGACTCTGCAGCTGCTCGGGCGCCGAATTGCAACCTCGTCTGCATCACCATAAATGCTGGCTCTGAAAGGAGCTCGACAATGGATGCCACGGCGTATATGTAGAGCGAGATTATGAGGTGCGGAGCCGAAGCTGTTGTCTCATTACTGAGCGATGTCGCATACAGCCAGCCCAGAAGTCCAGCCACAAAGACGCCCAGCAAGATTGAGAGGTACGAAAGGTTGACAACAGCCTGGGTGTCGCGGGCCTGCAAAGTCTTGTCTTTGTTCGTTCCACCCTGCCGCTGTATGGCAACTCGGAGGCTCTCACGTGCAAAAAAGAGCACAGACAAGTAGTAGACTTCGAGCTGGGTTGAAATGCCAAGAAGTTGTGCTGTCAGGAATCTGAGTAGGAGCTGATTGGCGATGAAAGTGATGGCCCGCGAACCTATCTGGAGCAGTATAAGCAGCGAAGCGCCGCGCAAGGCCCCAGAAGCCGCGGGGTTGCTCATGTTGCTAACCACCTTTTGATCAGCCATTACGAGGATGCGTTCTCGATTGCTACATGCCTCGAAGTGTTGATTTCACTTTCAGAGATTATGTGCTCTTTGGGACAGATTGTATGGTGTTTTAGTTGACCATCCCCTACCAAGTCCGGGTTAGGGTCCAGTTGGACGTTTTTGAATGCAACGTCATTACAAGGCTCAACATTACGTAATGGTTCAGCCCCTCCAAACTTTAAGCCCACCAAGCGTTTGTGGATGATCGTCCAGCCGGGACCAGGCCCCAAGGTTACACAAGCAGCTGTGCCTCAATACCTACCTCTACCTCGACTGGTTTGAGATCGGATAGCTTCGGTTTCCAAGCTCACTCAACGATTCCTAATCCTGCAACACAACTGTCAGCTGTTCAAGCAACCATCGTGTGCACTTCCAAATGGCGTGCACACACCTGGAGTCGCTGGGTAGGTTTCTGTCCTTGTCCCTGTCGAACCGTTTGCTGATCACTTGCTTTACTTTTGATTTTAGCTCTGCAGCCTCCCACCCCAGCACAGTCAGTCTACCGTGAGGACTGCACCCAGTGTTTTGACTCGATTGTATGTCACCTGGCTTGAGACTTGACCAAGCTTCCTCATTCAAGATTACGGTACTAACAACAATCAGGATGGCCCCGATGGCCTCGATGTTTGCCTGCAATGTTTCAACGGCGGCTGCGTCGGAGAGCGATATCACGCAAAGCTTCATAACCTAATCTGGAGCCACCCTCTTGTCCTCAATGTCCGGCGCACCCGGAAGCACATCGACCGCGATGAGCCCCCAACGAAAATGTCGAAGCTCGCCATTGCCGCCGAGACCGAAGCTGATCGGTACGACTACCACACCAAGGTCAAATGCCTCGACTGCGAGTCTGAACTAGACAAGACGCATCCGAAACTTTCCAAGGTGGTGGATGGTGTCATGACGGCAAATACGTTCTCACGCAAGGAAGAGGTCAAGGCCTGGGAGCAAGAGCTTACAAGCTGTGAACATATCCTTACTCTCCAGCAAGATGAGCCGAGGCAGATTGCATCCAACGAATTGGGCACGTGCTCCAAATGCGATCTCAACGAGAACCTGTGGCTTTGTCTTCAATGTGGTGCGCTTGGTTGTGGACGAGCGCAGTTTGGCGGTGTTAGCGGTCACTCCCATGCATTGGCACATGCAACCGAATCTGGACACGGCGTCGCCGTCAAGCTTGGATCCATCACTCCAGAAGGTACCGCCGACGTCTACTGCTACTCGTGTGACGAAGAGCGAGTGGACGAGAACCTCGGTCACCACTTGGCCAACTATGGCATCAACATTGCAGAGCGTGAGAAGACTGAAAAGAGCTTGACCGAGATGCAGATTGAACAGAATTTGAGGTGGGAGTTTTCCATGACGACAGAGGATGGCAAGGAGCTTAAGCCTCTTTTCGGCCCTGGACTCACAGGCCTGAAGAACCTGGGTAACAGTTGTTATCTTGCAAGCATACTGCAGTGTCTGTTTGACATGGATGCATTCCAGAAGCGGTACGGTCAGGTCACACAGGAGCTCCCAGGAATTCAGGACCCGGCTGCAGATCTCGAGACCCAGTTGCGCAAGATCGGTGACGGCCTGTTGTCAGGCCGTTATTCCAAGCCCGATTCCGACGTGGTGGCATCAGAGCATTCTGCAGAGTTGCCCTACCAAAAAGGTCTGCAACCATCGATGTTGAAGCACCTAGTTGGCCGTGGGCATGAGGAGTTTTCTACAATGCGGCAGCAGGATGCTTTTGAACTCCTTCAGCATCTCATCAAGCTTATTACACGAGCAAAGCACCCATCGCCGGCCGACGACCCTACACAAGATTTCCGATTCCTTCTTGAACAACGGCTGCAATGTTTGGGTTGCAAAAAGGTGCGCTACACCACCAATGAGCAAGATAGCATCTTTATCGACGTACCACTGGAAAAGCTACCGGTTGAGGGCGGTGAAACCGAAGGCAACACTGGTGCCGCGTACAAGCCTGTCACTCTTTCCGAGTGTCTTGATCGGTTTACTGCCGAAGAGACTGTCGAACTCACGTGCTCTTCATGTGGAAGCAAAGCTGGCTACAGCAAAAGGTCTTGCTTCAAGACACTGCCGCAGGTCCTGGTTGTCAACGCACGCAAGATGACCATCGTGAACTGGGTGCCTATCAAGGTTGACGTACCAGTCTTGGTGAATGACGACCCTTACCTTTTGGACAAATATCTTTCCAAGGGACAACAAGCGGGTGAGGAGCTCCTACCAGAAGATGCTTCTTCCGGCTCGGCACCCGCCTTCACACCCAACCCAGAGGCCGTGGCTCAACTTGAGGCAATGGGCTTCCCCCGCAACCGCTGTGAAAGGGCTCTACACGCCACGGGCAACTCTGATGCCAACACGGCCATGGAGTGGCTTTTTGGTCACATGGAAGACCCTGACATTGATGAGCCCCTCAAGCTCGAGGGTCCTGGTGACGGCGCTGGAGGATTCACGGCAGATCCTAGCTCTATCGAGATGCTTGGCGCCATGGGTTTTGATGCTAAGAAATCGACAAAAGCACTGAAGGAGACATCAGGAAATGTCGAGCGAGCTGTAGAGTGGCTCTTCAGTCATCCAGACGATGATGGCTCTATGGAAGACGATTCGGCCGCTTCGGGCGAAAAGCCACCCGCGGGCAAGAGTGACGTTCCAGCGCAGTACCAACTCAAGAGCATCGTATGCCACAAGGGAACAAGCATTCATGCCGGGTAAGTTTAGTTATGGTGCTGCTGGATGACAATATTGTGCTGATACTAATACTTTCAACAGTCACTACGTCGCTTTTATCCGCAAACAGTTGCAAGACAAGCCCGGTTGGGTTCTGTTTAATGACGAGAAGGTGGTCGAGGTAGTCGACGTGGAGGAGATGAAGAAGTTTGCCTACATCTACTTCTTCAACCGGGTCGGCTCTTAGTTTTGTGATTTTGGCGCAGGCCGTTGGAGTTTGTCACGAACCATGCCACATCTTTCTGTCGACAGCAGATGGGCGTTTCTTGTTTGTTGGGTTGATGCATTTTCGGTGTGATGAGCTGATAGGACTGGTGGGCGGCGTTGATAGAAGGGGATAGCATGGCGCACAAGACAAGTACTGATACGGCGGTGGCGAAGAAGCCACGTCAGATTTGTTAAATGATAAACATGGATTTAGACGCACAGGTCCAATCCCAGGTGATTTGATGATCTCGCTATCAGGCGATGAGATTGTCATCTGTAAACAAGCAGAACTCCCAACGCCTGAACTCCAAGCCAAGACCGGTTTACCAATGGTCGTGTCATCCTACATGGCCGACATGGAGTATAAATTATGCCGACAGGAAATGCCTCGGGCAAATGAATCACTGCGCAGGAGCCGCACCTCCAACGTCCCAAGTCGACAGACCGGCTAGTCTGTCAGCCTGTAACTCACCAGGGTATCGACCCTGTGGCTGGCGGTGCTGAAACCCCGCAGCTGGACTCGCTCCCCGTTTTCAATCTCCTTGGCGTCGCTGTCACCCCACTCGACCGGCACCTCCGAGTCGGCATCCGCGTAGACCAAGACGTTGAAGGTGCAGTCGCCAGCGAGCTGGGGTAAAAAGGTGACCGAAGCGGTGATCTGGCGGAAGATGGCGGCGATCTCGGCCTGGATCTCGGCCTCTGTCTTTTCCGGCGCCTGTGCCGCATCCGAGGCCGCTGAAGAGTTTTCCTGGCCGGCGGATGCCGAAGCTGCCGATTTGCTGCTGCTCTTTGACTTTTTGGACGAGCCGCCAAAGATCTGAACGTCAAACTGCCAGCGCTCGACGTGCTCGCCCGTGTCCTTGTCCGTGATGACGATGACCAGCTTCGAGATCTTGCCCTTGACCATCCACCGGTCAAGCTGGGACATGATCTTTTTGATGTAGGCCTTGACCTGGTCGTCGGCCGACACTGTGGTTCGGGTTGTCAGCTGTGCGTGTAGGTGGAAGGTTTGCGACAGCCTTGGGGGCTGTTCTTTGTACCTAGCATATTGAGGCCATATTTCTTGACGCTGTTGAGTGGTTTCAGAGGTTAGCCAAGTGTGATGGCGATGGGTGAGATCTATCCTGCGCGGACGTAAGGGGATAACTGACGCCGTAAAGTCCTCGGCTGGGTACACTCCTCGCTGGAATCTACTCGGTTCATCAATAGTTAGTCGTGACAAGGTCCAATGGCGGCATCATGGTTCGTCGCAGGTATGGGATCGAACAGAATCGTATGTATCGAATATTGAAACTATCAGGACCAAACTGTTAGCGACGACTGGCAAATGAATTGGCGGTGGAAGTCCCAGAGTCGAGAAAAGGTGACGTACGAATTCGGCGACGAGCTTGGCGCTGCCCTTTAGTGACAGCTTGTGGACCTTGGACTTGTCCTTGTCCTTTTCTGCCGCCTTGTCCGCCATTGTTTGCAGTAGTTGGGAGGTTGTCGGTGGATACGTCGTCTGCGTAAAGGGTTGCGCTGGTTTGATGGAAGCGATTAATGGTGGCTCTATTTTTTGTTTACTTTGGCCGCTCTGGTTGCCAGGGGTGGAGATTCATGTGGAGGGGCATATTTCGGAGGGGATAATCGCAGGGTGGAGCAACTCTTTTGGTACAGAGGTCCAGGGTAGGTGCGGGTATCTGTCAGGCTGCATACCATCAAGGCAGCAGCTTTATCTCTCAGCTTCTCTTTCGAAATTAGTGGTTCGACTCGACATACCTAGGCCTTGCCTCGCCAAAAGGGTTGGTATGATTTTACGGAAGTCGTCCATTCTGAGAATGTGCTGACCATTAACCTATCTACTGGGAGTCACAGCGACTGCAATGTTCCAGCAGTTTTTGTCGCATTTCGGTGAAAGTGTCAGCGCTCAAGGCTTTCTTGACCATAATCTCACGCCGGATGGATCTCGCTTCAATGAGTCACATTAAACCGTTGCTGCAGCCTTTTTGAACCCACGTTAATCTGATATAAAGCTTTTTGAAGGGGTTGAGCTAATCTGATCTGGCAACGTTGTTGGGAACATGATCAACCCAAATTATTATGCGAACACCCCTAGCCTACAATGGCAGCCCCCACGAGCGATTTGCCCTGGGACCTCCTTACTTCCCATTTCAAGTTTGACACATCTCACCCTGTCCACGGTGACGTTACCGACTTTTACCTCCGCCACGAACCAGATCAAGGCAGAGATATAAACAAGTTTGTCGAACTGCTATCGGAGTCTCTTACGAACTCGGCAGCAGAGGAACGAAAGAAATATGCAGAAAGCTACGACGCCCCAGATCCAAACGACATAGTCATACCCGAGTCGGATCTTGTTCGGATTGACGCAGCCTTGCGTCGCTGGCTCTTGTCGTGCAACGATTTTGTCATTCCCCCTTGGTTTCAAAACCGCGGCCTGCCAGTGGAGTCTTCTTTCCGGCAGTCTGCGTGGCGCGTGAGGCGGCTCAACAATACCAGATTACCATTGTCAACGTCCAGGACTGGTGGTGCCTCGATATGCGCTCATGTAGGCGACTATAACTGCGAGTGTCTCCCCCGTTTTGAAGAGCGGCGCATGTCGACGTTTCTCCACAACTACCAATGGAACTCTTGCTTCGAGTTCGACGAGGTCAATGGCGACGGTTTCTACGGCTTGGAGCTGCTAAAGGCACTGATGCTGCACGGCAGCATGGACACGGTGCTGCGCATCTGCGCGCACTCGGAAATCGACGTCCTGGGCTGGTGGGATGTGCAGACGTGCCAGTGCAGTGGTGACGACGTGGCTTTGGGCATGATGTGCCGAGATGCGCTGCGGGTATACATATTGCTCAATTTCATCCGACGAGGGTTCCCGGAGAGATGCGCCAGGAACACCGAGGACAAGGCAAAGAGCGAGGAAGAGGAACGGTCCAACCCATCCCCAGACTACCTCAACACTAGAACGTACCAGAGGCTGGTCAACGACGTGACCAAATCGGACCTGTGGACGGAGATTCCGCAGTTCCGGCACATGGAATTCTTCGGCATCCGAAACGACCATTCCCGGTCGTGGCCGCGCAAAGGAACCTGGGGGAAACAGAGCCATGATCACATCTACCCTCTGGGCCGCTTGAGCTACAAAGAATTCCTCGCCGTGGATACTAACATGGACCCGCCGTACATGCCGTCAGCTGCTGAGGTCGAAACGGTTATGTGGCTACTGAGAGCAAAAGGCCTTCCGACAGAGCTTGTTGATATGATTCTTGGCCTTGCAGAATACGACGAGATGCGGGTCTTGAGCATACCACACGATCCGCTCCACGAGTTGAACAGGGACCAGCTGGATGAGTATCTAGCTTGGTCTTGGCAGACACTACTGCGATTCGACATGTTGGCCAGGGCTCAGGGGGATGAGATTCCGTGGGATATGCTAATTTCCAAATGCCTGTTGAATTCGTTTCCCATCAGCATCCCATGGGGCTTTTCCCGCCCTGGTGAGACTACTAAAGAAACGACAAAGTGTTATACGCAAAACGCAACGACTGAAAATCGCGGCCTGAGACGTAGCGAGCGTGACAAGATTGTGTTTTTATAAGTATTGGGGTTTGTCCAATCTGATGAAGTTGAAGCAACGTGAAGCCAAATTCTATCTGTATCGTGGTCGAGCCAATCAAGTGCGCGTCGTCAAGTCGTTATGTATCATGATCGCCTTTTTCAAATCATGGCCCCTCGACAAAGGCTCGCCGAGGGGCTCCGAAAGCAGTATAAATCCAAGCCACCTGGTATCCGACAAGCCTTCTCAAAACAAAAGTGGCACCATCGTGGACACCATCAGCAACAGCGAGAGTAGCGCCCATGCTGGCCTGCCGACGGATCCAAGGTTCTCGTCATTGCTTTCGCCGGTTGCCTGCGGGCCGCTAGCGCCACTCTGCGTCGGGCTAGATCCAGACCCATTTTCATTCTCCTCGCTGCAGGCACGGAAAGGGGTAAATCGTCAGTCACAAGTCAATCATGGCATGATGTTAGAGTAAGAGACTAAAGGAAACGTGGTGCGTTTTATAGCACGTATTAGAGGCTGAGTAGATGATCAAGTCCCAGCTAATGGATTCCGGATCAGGTCATTTTTGACGAGACAGGAGGACCTAGCACAGCGCTAAATCCCTCCGGCGCGTCTATATTTCTGTCAAGGTAATCGCTCGCCTGATCTGGTCAGGGGCAATATAAGTGGTATATCTGGCACGGCTAAAGGCCGATGGCTGGTCTCACTAGGCATGAAGAAAAGCAAAGCAACCTCCCGCACGCACCATATTTTAAACCCACGACTTTTTGAAGCCAGCCACATCAAGCTTTGACTTTGAACGAGCACACTTGACCCGCATTTTTTACTGAAAGAGATACACAAAAAAAGCACCTTACCTCTTTGCGTTGGCGTCAGGCCTAACGCTCTGATAGTTTCGGAACACATCATCCGGGTCGTACTTTGCCTTGATACGCTGGAGGGTCGGGTAGTTGGAACCCCAGTAAGACTTTTGCGCGGCGTCGCCCAGGGCCGGGTCGACGTAGCCTGCGTACAGCACGGCGCCGGCATTGTCGCGGTCCTTGATGCTGGCGGCGACGCGGTCGTGGAAGCCGGTCAGAAATTTGCGAGTGGTACTCGAGACCTGCGGGATCCCCACGGCGTACGACTGGTAGAACATGGTCTTGTCGCGGTGGGCGTAGGCGGTGGCGTTCATGGGCACGTCGTTGATGGCGCCGCCCTCGAGGTCGAAGATGATGGTCCAGATGGGCGTGCCGCTCCTGGCGTCGGCGATGTAGTTGAACATGTCCTTGATGGCGTCCTCGGACAGCAGGTCCTGCTGTCGGAACCCGAGGGACTTGGAGTAGAAGGGCGACGCGAGGTTGGAGATGTAGAGGGCCTCGCGCTCGGCGTTGTTGACCACGGTGCCCATCCAGTCCGTCACCTGGAGGGTCGAGTTTCGCGTCGACGGAAGCTTGTTGACGATTCCCGTGGCGTCGAATTCGTCCTGGGAGCCGTAAAAGGTACCTTCGATGATGCAGCCCAGAGGCGTGATGATTATTTGACTACCGAAGCGACGGTCCAGGTCCGGGTCGCCGATGAGGTCCTGCCAGGCCTTGAAGACGCGCCACTGTTCGCGCATGGACTGAAAGGTAAACGAGTACATGTACTGCACCGCCTTGCCGAACTCGGGATGCGTCTTCATGACAAACTCGGTTATCACACCGAAGCTGCCACCAGCACCTTTGAGAGCCTGTGACGAAGTTATGTTAGCAGGCAGGCCCAGCGCGGAAACGGTTGATCAAAGGGCCGGTTGACTCACAAAGAACAAGTCCGAGTTTTTCTCCTCACTGGCCCGTTGGATCTTGCCATCGGCAGTGACGACCTCAACCTCGAGTACGTGGTCCAGGCAAGATCCCCACTGGCGAGACATGGCTCCGAGGCCACCAATGGTGGCATGTCCGCCTATGCCGACTCCAGGACACACGCCATGTGCCATTGCCCTGCCACCGTTGTCGTGCAACTTTTTGGATACGTCACCGAGCTGATGGCCAGATCCGATTGTTGCCTTCCACGTCTCGTTGTCCATCCTGAACTGTTTGAAGTTTACCAAGTCGATGGTGATGACATCGGTGCTATTTGGACCACCGAGACCTGTAGCAGCGGTTTTGTGTTAGTAAATAGGTGGATACTATACGTATCAGCTGTGGCTGCTTACCATAGTTTCTGTATATCAAGTTCAGTCAGTAACGTAGATACCCAGGGGCGTATACATACAACAGCTAGACATGCAAATGGCAAACATACCCATATGAGTGTCCTCCCGATTTGGCTTGAACTTTTTTACCATTTGAAGCCGCACATTTGACAACCCCAGCCACCTGCTCCACCGTCCTCGGCCTCACGACTGCGATGGGGTTCACGGCGGCGGTCGAATCGAGGTTGTACGGCTTGACCCAGGTGAGCTGGTAGACCGGGTCGTTGTTAAATGCGGCATAGCCAACGCAGTTGGACTGGCCAGCACAGACGTCCCTGAGACATGTCTGCAGGCTTGAAGGTTGGTTGCCCATGGTGTCTTTGTGTGTGTACGTCAAGGCAGGCAAGCAAAACGACAGACGATGCAGATGCAAGTGGACAAAAAGAGAAGCTCCTGCAGGTACAAAGAGGCAACAGAGGACAGATAAAATATAGAAGAAACCAAAAATGACAAACAAGGCGGCAAGCAAACAAGTCGGCAAGTGAATACAAACCGTCCCTGGACGACCCTCGGCGAAAAGCGGTTAGTTATCCCTTACCCGTAATTAACCATCAGTCCTAGGTAGTACCAGGCCGTCACCGAGTATTCAGCGTACCACTATGGTGGCAAAGACGAAACAAGCGGGCTTTGGGATAATGCCAAAGTTTGATTGATTGCTTACTGAATCTCACCTCTGTTTTTTGTCTGCTTACCGGTACACTTTTTTTTTTTTTTGCTCGGTCAAGCTCTGCCGCGTAACATAACGTCACTCGCCTACGGTGAGTGGATATTTTCTACAGCATCGGCCTCGTTTGTTTGGTTGCCCTGACAGTGGCCATGCATCAAATTGAGGGTCCCTTTTGCGGGGGAGCAAACCACAACGAACCAACTGGACATGGGACCTTGACAGAGTCCGTCATTGCCGCCCGACGTTGGCTTGGGTCCATTTTCCTTGGTTTGGAGTCTTGCCGGCCGGTGGCATGATTGGAGATGAGGCCGCCCAAAGTTTTTTTTTTTTTTTGGAGCGATAAGTGCGAGTAGATTACGAGGGTGGTACCTAAGGTAGGTAGCCGTAGCTAGGTAGCAAAGGTAAGGGACCTTGTGCACAGGTACTTTGTAGCCAGCAGCTTCATGGTGAAGAAAGCAAACCGGTAATCTCCAGCACCGAGATAGATACATGTTTCTAGCTTGGTTTCTCTCACTTTTCATTTTATGGATGGAGAGAGACAAAAAAAGAGGCTAGCTAGTTCAATACCTGAATTGGCGAATCCAATCAATCGAGGCTCAGCACCTCCAACAACTCGAGTGTGGCTTGGGTTGCGTCAGAACTTCCACGTGGAGCCAATTATCCGATGACAGCTGTATTCAGTATTATGATCCTCAAAGCTATAATTGAAAAAAAAATCCATGCTTGGTACTTGGTAGTTTCGTCTGCCATGCAATAGACATGGATCGGCTAACGTCACTCAGTGTTGACAATCAATCATGACAGGCTCGCTTCCGACGTGGTATATGTACCTTGACTAGATATATGATTAGATAATCGGATAATCACGGTTTACTGCAATTCAAAGAATAGAAATCCACGGAATATGCCGTACGGTGTTTTTTAGCCTTTGATTTATTGGAGATTGGCTTTTATTTTTCTCGCGGCGGGACTCTGGAGAGATGGACTGGCAAAGATTTTGGTGGGGGTTCAGATAGTACATACACTGTACAGGTCTAGAACTAGAACTAGAACCCAGGGTAAGTTCTAGTGGGTTTGACGGATAGCGGGATGGTTCCCCACGTCGATCTTTGAACCGACGACATTTTACTTTTGTCTCATGTTGTGCTTTGACATGCGATTCGAGATGCACGCAATAAGCGGCAAAGATGGTGGCACCTGAGCCATGCGCAAAGGGTTTGCACTAAAAAGTAGTGTGACCTCTTCCACAGAAAACAACTGTCACAATTATCAATTCACAAACACCGCTAATGAATCATGCACAAATACCAAACTGGTGCTTGTTTACTGCAACGTTCTGATTTCTATTATTCAAAAACACCGCTCCGATTCGCAATTTCATAAAGTTCCAACAGGCTATCCCTCATTTTCCGGCCTTCAAGACTTGGAAACTTGCTGAGGCGGCGTCTGTTCAACATCCTCTCCATCGTCGAGGGTCTTGGCAGAGGTGTCGCCGTGAGAGAATTCGAACACTAAGAGGGTGCATTGTTAGCATGTCTTGTTCTTGAATCATTTCCGATAGACCAAACTTACAATCGATATTGGCAGTGGCAAACTTGCGTGCCGGAACCTTCTTCTGGAACAGGTAGTCAATGTCGGCAAAGGTGCGGTTCTTGGTCTCGGGAAGGAAGAAGAAGATGTAGACGATCCAGACGCTGCACAGGCCAAAGTAGAACCATCCAGTCTTGGCTCCCCAGTTCCAGGCGTCGGTGCCCTTGTTGAGCATGCGCGGGTTGATCTGGTTGACGACGATCTGACCAATGACGTAGACGGCACGACCCAGCACCATTGTCTGGGCGCGGACGCGAGTGGCGGATATCTCGGAGACGATGACGAAGCAAGCCGGTCCCAGCGAGACCTTGAAGATGGCGTTGACGAGCACCATGGCCACGCCGACGCCGACTCCCTGGTTGACGGCTCCCTCGGGCAAGACGCCCAGGATACCGATGATGAGCATGATGACGCCGATGCCCGAGGTGCCGTAGAGGTAAAAGTCGCGACGGCCGACGTTGCCCATCAGGACGATGGCGATACCGGTGGCTATGATGTTGACCGACTGGATGCCCATGCTAAAGTTGAAGGCGGCGACCTCTTGCATGCCGGCGGTCCGCAGGAAGGTGGTGGCAAAGGCGGCGATGGACTGACCGTTGAGGATCTGGATCATCCAGGCCATGCAGCTGATGCCAGTACGGCGAAGGTTGGTGCCGCGGAAGCAGTCCATGTAGTTGGCGTTCTCGGCCTCGAGCTTCTCCATCTCGTTGGTGTGCTTCATCAGAGCCAGCGTCTCGGCCATGCTCTGCTGCGTGTAGTGACCCTTGCGGGCGAGCCGGTGCAGGGACTTTTCCGCCTCTTCAATCTTGCCGCGGCGGACCAGGTACCACGGGTTCTCGGGGGCGAGGAAGGCCGAGATGAACAAGGGAGGAATCCAAACCCACTGCAGGGCGTAGGGGATCTTCCAGGCCCAGTCGCCGGGGAGTTGCAGCGAGCCTCGGAGGACACCGGCGGCCAGGAAGGAGCCGCAGCCCCAGCACATGGAGGTCCAGGCGGTAAGGTAGCCACGCATGGCGGGAGGGCAGATCTCGGCGGCGTAGGCGGTAGCAAGTGTTTGGAACTGTTGGGTTGTGGCGGTTTCTCTGTTAGATGACGAGCCAAGACTGGGGGAGTGACAAGACGTTGAAAGAACACTTACAATACCCCAGGGAATACCGCAAAAGATGTTGCCGACAAACAGCATCTGCACGCTGGTGGCAAAGAACAGGATGAAAATGGTGCCGGCCATCAGAGCCATGGCTCCCATGTACACCCTGCGCGAACCGAAACGGGACTGAAGGTATCCGTTCAACAGCAGACCGATGATGCTTCCCAGGTTGTTGCCGTTGCCGATGGCAGCCTGCCACGACGCCGAGATTTGGTACTTGCCGTCGGCGTCGGGCCAGCCAAACTTCCTCCTGTAGGCATCCTGCCCGAAGAAGTTGTTGACCAGGCCGACGTCCATACCCTCCATGATCAGGGCGGCGCTCAGGATCATGCTGTACATGGCTGCGGGCCAGTACCTCGAGAAGAGTTCCTTGCGCGGCAGCTTGGCTTCTTCCTCGCTCGTCCTGACCGCCGCCTCGATCAGCTCGCGGTCGGCGGTCATGGTGTGCCCGGTGTAGTCGACATGGTCAACCGACTCCCGCTTGGCAGGGACCGAAGTGTCTTTGCTGTCGGCCATGGTGCGTTGGTCTGTCTGTCGTTGCCGGGTGTTGAGACTAAACCAAGCCCTGGTGTCTTTTGTCAGAGACTTGACGTGAGGGGGGAAAAGGACAAAAAAAAGAGGGAGACAAGCAAACAGAAACCCCAACACCAAGGAGGGGGAGGGCATTCAAATACTACATTACACAGGCGGATTTTACCCCAACCAAACCTCGAGACGACTTGAGACTAGTCTAGTCCAATACTACTCTGACATCTGGTAGGCACATTCATAAATTTACTACTTACTCCGCTCCATGCTCCTACCTTGGCATCTCCACAGGCCCGCCACTCACGAGGACTTTTGGCCGGCGTCAATTACTGCGAATGGGCAAAATCCCCGGTCATCCCCGCACCGGCTGAGGTGTCGACCCCATGGGGGGGATCCACGCAATTATTGGTGGTTATCTTAGTTTCCCCATGCTTCGGCCCACATCCGACCGAGTCGAGCGAGGTGGAGGGTGAACCAGATTACGGGGTATTATAAGGGAGAGAGAGTGTGTGTCAAAGAGTCCGAATGGCGGCCAAGGTCCAGCCCCCGTTTTTTTGGAGTAGCATGTTCCAACTTGGCATGGCAAAATGTCGGCTTCGGCACCGATTGTAATACTCCTGTCAGCCACTATTGGTTCTGGACTCGGGTGGACTGTTCAGTTGGGATTGCTTTTGTGCTTTGTAGAGTACAAGTCGACAAGGAATCCATGCCTATTGGTTGTCGTTACTTTGTACAATGCAAAGAGTCTGGGGTGTTCAATTATTTACGAAGTAGTTATTGTTGGCTACTACGTATTGGTTAACCTACCTCGTCTCTACCGTACCTGATGTTACGTGGTATTCATTCTGCAATGCAACTCGGCGGTGAAGGCTGCTGTTACTGTTTCCATGCATGCTTCTCCTCCCTTGCCTTGCATCCTCCAGCTCGTGCACTTCCGTCTCGTGCATGTAGGATACGGCACACATTTCCTGTGATTCCCTAAGCGAGGCCTGCTCAGGTGCTTGTTTCCCACCCCCCTCCGAAATCGCTCGAGTTGGAGGATGGCGGCTCATCTGTCCTTGACGTTGGCTGGGTCGGCGTCGGATCAGCAAACAGCAGCCCAGCCAAGACAACAAGGATCACGCCCCCTATCGCCCCTCCTACCATTGTGGGGAGCATGTTGCTGTTACTGTTATTGTTATTGCTGTTGGTGCCGTTGTTATTACCGTCCTTGTCGGTTCCACCGTCGTCTGATGCATCATTTCCCGTACCAACGGTCGTTGCCGAATCTTGGACCTGCATGGAGGAGAAGAGCTGCTTGGTTTCTTCGTTGCTCCATTCGACAGATGCAAGGCCTCTGTTCCGGTACCAGTCCCTCACAACCTTGGGAGACTCGTACTCTGCGGCATCGTACCGATTCACCCACTCCAACGCCGTCATGTCTCAAAGACACCAATCCCATGTGTCCATGGATCCGTCGTGGTGGACGCGAAAGTCGCTTCTCTTGTTCACTTATTGCTCCAACCACCCAAGCTGAGCCTGAAGCCGCCGCAGCTGACTCTTGCCGCTCCGGCTGCGCGCAAGATGAATTGCAGGTTGGGCACTTCCTCATAACCCCAGGACCCACTCCCTTTGCCGTCGGCGGTAAACACGAGCAGATGAGGGTTTCTGGGCTCGTCTGTCACAACCGCATACGCCCTTTTGCCGCCCCAGAGGTACATCTTTTTGCCGCTACTGCCGCTACTGCCGCCACTACCGCCAGTATCGTCATCAGTCCAAACGGATGCATGGTCCATGGATGCTTCTTCCAGTAACATGGTTGGTCTGTTGGTCATTGCAGTTGCCAGGGGCCATAAGGTATTCTGCAGTACAAACAAAAGTGGAGGACAATGAGTCCACAACAGACAACAACGGGTTTTTGGGACAGTCAAAGTGAGTGTGTACGGTCTTTTTATTTATTTGTTTGTGCTGGTCATGCCGACTATGAGAAACGAGACAGCTGTCCATCCCCATCCTAATTATAAATGCTTGCTCGGCCATCGTCGTTGCAATCCTGCCCCACGACATTCTCAGCATACCAGTTGTTATTCGGCAAATCGCAATTGGGACTGCAATACGAGTCCGCTGTGCAGGTTATTTTCCCGATGCGGAATGGCTTCATATTTGCCCGTCCAAAACCCCTGTCGTACTCTACAGGTAAGGGACGAGGATTGCCAGGTGTGGGTGTTCCCGGCTTGTAGATTATAATTTGGCACTCATCCGCTCCACCATAGTTGGGAGCGGCGAGGACGCCGGTCGGCAAGGCCGCGAGCGTGGCGGCGGCGGCGAAAATTGTTGCGAGCTGCATGGTGATGACCTGATTGCTTTGTTGTTGTCGGCGTATGCTTTGGAATTGACTGGTGGGAAAGGAGACTTGGCGCTAGGCAAGGCTTTGGAATCGATTGGTACAGTAAAAAAGGAGACTGGACTGCCCAGAGCAGAAAGAAACCAAAATAATCAAAGAGAGGATGGGGCAAAAGAGCCGAAGCCACAAAGAAAGGCACAAAAAGAACCGAAGAAAAGAATGTGATAGCGTCGAGTGAATGCTCGATTGGCGGGTGAGGAGGAAAGGGGAGAAAATCCTCAACGAGAAGATGACGATTGACTGAATTTATAGTCGAGATCAACTTGAGTGTTTTGGCAACAAGTTGCTAATTATGGGATGGATACCTAGATCCATCATCACACGAGTCGATAGACAAAGCTGTATTGCAAAGCGGAGATGGTTAATAATATCAGCCATGAACATCACTCTGGATTTTCTGATTGATCGCTGCCTTGGAACGGGGTTCGTATTTGTGGTATTTTGACTCGCCCTAGCCCATCATCCCGGGCATCACACCAAATAGCTAGTCTACAATAATCTGTGTAGCCAAGGTATGGTATTAGTTACGAGGAAGGTAAATAATAATATCCAACATGTCAGAATGGTCAAGGTGGACAAGTTAGTCTGTAGATGTAATCTTGTTCTAAAACTAGATATTGGCCATGATATTTAAGACTTTAGAATCATGTAGGCAATCTCTTCAGTCTAAACCAATAATACCGTCAGGCTATGTTTGGAAACGGAAAAGCAAAAATAGATTGTCTGACATTAAGCCTAATTTGAAACGCCATCTGCAAAGGAACGTAAATCACAGCATCTCATGGTTCCCCAATACAAGTCATTGAACTCGACGGATCAGCAGAACTCAATAGTATGCCAGTTTCTATTCGCAATGGTTTTTTCCGACACTCTCCATCTACTCTACTCCTCGTCATGCCCGTCGGTAATCTTAACCAGCCCGCGGTAGTACATGTCCCTGACAATGGGATACACTGCCCTGGCCACATTGCTCTGCCTGTCGAGAATGTACTTTGGAGTCAAGTGATCAAACCCATCCACGTGCCAGCCGCTGCTCCTCTTGATCTGGAATCCATGCAGCAGATAAGTGGCCGACCAATCCCTCGCCCAGCCAGGCTTGTCGGTTTTATCGCCCTCGACGAACTCGGGCAACTCCAGGGCTAGGCGCCCATGTCCATCCTTTTCCATCTCGGGCTTCCATCCCAGCGTCTCCAGCAGCGGCTTGCTGTCTTTGTGCGGCATGAAGAACTCGACGCTTTGATCCTCGTTCCAACCCAGCGGTGCAAAGGCGTCCTGGTCCAGAACGAGCATCTCTCCCGGTATGCACACGAGCGCCGTCGCCACCTCGCGCATCCCAATGGTAGAGTGTCGCTCCCAGGTTCCGTCGTATTTGGTCTGCATCAGATGCTGCCAGTTCTTGACAAAAAGACTGCCAGGTGCTGCCATGAAGGTGCCAGAGTTGTAGTTTTCTCCCATCTGTCTACCTGCGATTCCGCGGAAGCCGGATTTTCGGAGTGGAGCGAGGTCTCGAAGCACTGTTTTTTTTTGGTTGAGTTGGACTTTGTTAGTCACGTCAAGTCCAAAAAGAACAAGAGACAGAAAAGAGATGGGCTTACAGAAAACATCCCAGTCAACGTAGTAACCTCCAATGTCAACCATACCCGCAACCCTCATAAAGTCAGATACCCCCTCCATATACTTGATCTCTACGCCATTATCGGCATGCGTCGGGGCCTCGACATAGTTGACCTTGAAGCCGGGAATGTCAAAAATAGCCTTGGTCCACTTGCCCATTGCTCCAGACTGTGCACGCACCAGGGCCTCCCCACCCGCGTTGGTGTGCAGGTACAGCGTGTGCGCCTTTCCGTGATACCAGGCCGAGTATGCGCTCAGGTAGTGGTAAAAGCTAAAGTGCAGATCCCCCTTGGGGTCCTTGAGGCCGTAGACAAAGTGGGCAATGTTGGGGATAGTATCGGAGCCGTCATTGATGGGATGCCGCACCAGTTCGGACGTGTCAGGTCGTGTGTTTGTCTTGCCCGCAGCCGAGTTGGACGCGTGTGTGCCGCTACTGCCCCCATTACCCGTGACCTTGTGCTTGACACTATCGTATGCTGACTTGGCGTAGCCGTTGGTAACAGGGTGGAAGAGCAATGAAAAAATGAACATTACAGAAAAAACAACGGCAACATAGCTCCAACGACGGGTCGACCGCCGGGGCGGGCCGACGTCGAGGAGACCTTGACGGTTTGCCATGAATGCTTGTTCCCTTGGATATATTTTGCTGTTTTGTTTGTCGAGGAAGAGGGTAAGAACAAGGAGCACGGCTCTCTCTTTCTCCGTTCTTTCTTCCACAGGAAGGATATTATTGACTGTTTTACTTGCTGACACAAGGCCTTGGGATGGGTAGATAGGGGGGAAACATGAGATAGATGTTTGAGACCCGGAATGGCCAAAGCAAATAAGACAGTGACAAAGACATATTGCAATCTTCCTTTTAAGGGCCCTCCTTTCATTCAGCCAGACAAACAGCTGATCTACACGCCTCCCCCTCCCTTTCCCTGTCTTGTGCATAATCCCTCAGAAGCAAACCATAATTAAAATAGGACAAATTGCGAAGCCACCACTCTTTCAGCTCTAGCTACTTGTGTCAGCTGGATCAGCCCAAGCAGCACAAGTACGACATGCCGAGTGGTTATCGTGATTCCTTGGCCGCCATCCTATAACAAGCCAGACACAAACCTGACTCTGCATATGCGCCGTCGCAACTCATACAACCAAGATGCAACGAGTCAACGGTGGAATGCCTCCTGTCTTATTGCTTATCAGTACTTGATATGTCGATTATCTACTAATGGCAGCCGGAAACATCGGGTTGATGAGTACCTAGATACAGAAATTGGTTTCACTCCAAGGGCAACTGCAGAATGTGTCTCAAGCATTTGTAGCAAGTAGCAAGATTTGCAAAGGGCAAATTTACGCGGGTGTGCAGCAGGTCAGACACATCAATTCAAAGCTGAGCATTGCGAATTTAAAATGTCTCTGACCTGCCTATACCGGTAGTAGGTCAGCTTGGTCAGTTGGTCAGGTACCTAGCTGGTATAGGGAGATAGGGAATTAGCATTGATAAAAAGGAGAGACAACAAAAGCGCCACAACATATCCCTTCCCCCAAACGCCGTCAAAATGTCACAACTATGCAGAAAGCCAAAACACGAAGCAGAAAATCCGACAAATTGCCCAACTCAATTTGAGTCTTAGTGCCACCAATTAAGCCTAGGGTAAGTAGGCTTACACCGAACAAAGGGCAGCGATTCAGGCACCCTCAGCCGCCCCACACCTGCACCGCTCCCTTTACTCCGGCGCGCCCAGGCTCATGACGTCCATGCCCTTCTCGAGCTCGGTCTTCTTGGGCATCTTGCCACGTCTCATCAGCTCAGCGCTCTGCACCATGACCGGATCGGCACCCATGGTGGCGACTGCGACCACCTCGTCGCCCTTGGCGTAGAATGCCGACCACTTGCCCTCGTCCAGGCTGCCCTGAATCACGACGTCGTCCCAGCCGCTGGCCATGGTGTTACCGCAGTACCGCAGCTGCGCCGACAGCGCCGACCAAAAGATGGGTGTGAAGAACTCGGCCTTGAAGCCGGCCGGGTCGACTATGTGCTTGGCCGCCTCCCGTCCGGACTTTTGTGCCACATTCCAGTGCTCGATACGCACGCCCTTGCCGCCCGCTCCTGGCCCGTGGTAAGGGAAAGTCGCGATGTCACCGAGAGCATACACGTTCTTGACCCCAGTGACGGCAAACGCAGAGTCGACCTCGAGCGACCCGTCCTGCAGGAGCTGCACGTTGGCGTTGCCACGGAGGAACTCGGTAGCCGGTGCGACGCCGACTCCGAGGATGACTATGTCAGCGGGTAGAGACTCGCCGCTCTTGAGCAGAACCGCTCCAACCTTGGACGGGTCCGACTCGTGAGCGGTGGCCTTTTCCACACCCGCCTCCATGTAGAACTTGACCCCGCTCTTCTCGAGACCCTTCTGAGCCGCACTGCCAACCTTCTCGCCGAGGACGCGCTCGAGCGGGACCTTTTCCATACCGACGACTGTAACGCTGTTGTCCTTGGCCGTGGCGTTGGCAACTTCCATGCCGATAAAGGATGAGCCGACAACGACAATCTTCTTGCCTTTGGACTCGCCAATGGCGGAAACTATGTTCTTGGCGTCGTGCACGTTGCGCAGGGTGAAGATGTTGTCGAGCGTCTTGAACCCTTCGAGCGGGAGGTTGCGTGGTGTGCCCCCCGTAGCGAGCACCAGCTTGCCGTAGGATATCGTTTTCTTGCTCTTGGTCTCCACAGACTTGCCGTGGAAGTCTACGCCCGTCACCTCGTCCTGTACAAACTCGACGGCGCCCGACTTGTAGAATTCGTCATCGCGCCACTGCAGCTTGGCCAGGTCCGTCAACAGAGCCTTGGACAGCTTGGTTCGGTCGATCGGGAGGTTGCCCTCGTTGGAGATGACCGTGATGGGTCCTGTAAAACCCCGCTCCCGCAGCTCCTCGATCAGGCCGATGCAGCCAGATCCGCCACCGACGACAACAACCTTCTGATCGTCACCCTTCTGCACGCTGCTGCACTGAAACTTGGGCTTACGGCGACCCGCCTTGATTGTGGCCTCGTCGCCCGTCACGTAGACCGCCCCGTCACGCTCAACCACCTTGAACACGGGCAGGGCATCCAATGCCGGCGCGTCCTCAACATCTCCCGTCGTGGCGCTGAAGCACGCACCGTGCCAAGGGCAGGTGATGCGACCGCTGGTGGTCAGAACGCCCTTGACGAGTGGGGCACCATAGTGTGTGCACTTTGGTCCAATGGCTTGGATCTTGCCGGCGGCATTGACCAGGAGCACCTTTGCGTCTGGCAGACCCTCGACCTCGACTTCCTGCTTGTCTCCTGGCTTGAGGTCCAGAGATGTGACCTTCAACTTGTACTCTTGTGCCATGGTTCTGGTGGTTCGAAAGCAGCGGGATAATGATGCTGTCGGCGTAAACAAGAGACTGCTGTTGCTGAGGGTAGCGGTGGTTGTAGATATGCGTTGACGAAGCACCTGGCGAGCTGCAGCACCAAGAGATGCAAATGACATTTGAGGGAGCAGATACGTATATAATCCAAGAGACGAGAATGGGAAAAAAGAGTGTTACTACCAAAGACGACGTATTTAAGTTCTGGGAGCTACTTTTCCTACCGTCATCCCAGCCAAGGTAGCAGAGAGGGTGGTCCGAGGAAGCGGGATTGGATTTAGAAGCTCTCTCACTGGTCTGTTTCCACTTGGACCCATCAGACAACTGCCCGCAATCCATGACGTATTTCATGCGTTGCGACATTGATGGTACCAGACGGTCCGTATTTGTGGCTCAACTACCAGTAGACCGCCATGCAGCCCGAAAGATACTTTTTAGTCACTACAGTATCCCCTCACTTGTACCAAGTAATGGGCAGACATCTTAACATACGAGCGGGGTGAGTTGGAGGTTGTCCGTCCACGTGATTGACCACTTCATTTACCATCCAACCACCTCACTATTGCACTGCAGCCCCAACACTAGAAATAGGTCCAACATCAAAATTCCAGTAGGCAAGGCAATCAGTAGACATTAAAGCTGCGAAATATCCAAGAGGTATCAATCAATATCCAACACCCAAACAAAGGAAACCTTCAACTCCTTGCTACCTTGTCAAAGATGCAAAACCAGCAAAGCTATATGCCGGCGTGAAAATATAACAAATGAAAAATTGTCTAGTGTGCAATAGATCGTCAAAAGTTTCATGTCAAATCATTCCCCATTGAGCACCTCCCTCAAAGCATCACGGTCGACAACATCAGGCTTGACCTTGCTCGGGGGAGCCCTCCGCTGATGAGCTGCAAAATATTCTTGAAACCCGGGTATGGCACCAGCCTGGTTGATCCCGGCCGGTCGCGAAAAGTCTCTGTGCTGTTGTTCCCGTGGCGATTTGGACGACCCCAGAGATGCCGGCGTTAGAGGCGATTTTGGAGCTGCTGAAGTATCTTCAATAGTCGTCACAACAGACTCTTGGATTGCAGGTACCCGAATTGTAGACGATGGTGTTGTGGACGATGAGTTGGATCCTCCCCAGAGTCGCCATGCCGCAAACCTTCCTAGTGCCGATGTGGGCTGTCGAGGAGTAGCAAAGCTCGAGAGAGTCGAAGTGGCAGGAGATCCAGAAACGTCCGCCGAAACTACACGGGTCCGTGGCATCGGCAACCCAATCGATAAACTATCTCGGAGAGCCGCGCTTCCAGGCCTGCCGTTACCAGTAACGACCCTGGATATTGTCGGGCTCGCCGTCACCGCGCTGAGTCCAGTGTCTGCTGCAGCCGCAGTGCCGAGGTGTCGCAACGTAAGCTGGCTCGGTCTTGTCTTGAGCGTGTGGATGTCTAACCCGCCCGACAGTGACATTATGGATTCGTGAGAGGTAGTACGGTGAATCTTTCGATAAACTGGTGGCCCGCCAACTGTCGATGTTGGTGTAATGGACGAGTTATCGTCTGCATCGTCCAAAGAGACGCTGGTAGACACTGTAAGCGCTAGGGGGGATGTGCGGGTAGATTCTGGTGAACGTGACATATCAATGGGGCTGTCGCTAGGACGTTCGGGTGTTGCCTGCGAGTTGACCCCAAACGACTCCAGATTACTTGACTGCATTGGAGTCGATAACAGACTGACAGCAGCTTTTCCATCCGAGCCTTTATCAAGTAAAGGAAAATGCGAGGGTTGAAAGTTGTAGGCTGAATTATCCGACGGACCCTGGCGATAGGCATTCTCGAACCCGGGTGACCTGGGATCAGCGGAAGTAATTGGGGACGTGGGGCATGAACCCTCCAGCATACTGCGGCCAAACATCGAATCCCGGTTGTTGGAGCGCGGAGACGTTGGTACAGATGAGATGGCCGCATCTGACATGTTCTCCGAAAAGACAGACCATCTGTTTGAGGGTACCGTCGAGACCGAATCTCTGTAGCCGTGTGACAAGAGGGCAGGTGCCGGCGAGCCTTGGTTCATTTGCCATTGTCCACCTGGAGGAGTTGATGGAGACCTCATTGGCGGACTAAAGATGCTAGCACTCAGCCCGTGGCGCTTCTTCTTGGACTTCTTTGCGTCTGGCTTGACATGGTAGTGGTGGTGAATATGCAGCTCCTGCGACAGCTTAGGAGCGTGCCGATGCGCAGATGGCTTTCGACTTGGGGTCTCATGGTTCATTTCGTGCTCCTGAGGTCCCAGTTCAGCTCTTAGAGTCGATGCAGCGCTGGCCTCGCCTTCGGCAATTGGTTGATGGTATACCAGTTGCTCTCTAAGCAGCTGTATCTCGTCGTTGCTGCTGGCGAGAAGCTCCCGGAGTTCGGCGATCCCCAACTGCAAATTCGCATTATCCTGCAGCAGATCTCGCACAAAGTGTGACACTGCTGGGTTGGTTGTTTTCCCATCACCAAGGCTCTTGGTTGCGGCGGCACCCTTGAGTCGACCAGCCGCTGCTGTGAGGTCCTTTTCCATGGCACTCTGCCGCTCAAGCCTCTCTACAACTTCGGCATGTCGCTCCCGCTCCTGTGTTGCCTCGCGCTCAATGCGCTCGAGCTGATCCTGAAGGCTAGAAATCCCACGTTCGGCAGTCCTCCATCTTTGTATTGCTGAGCGCGCATCACGCTGAGAGCTGAAGAGGTCGTTTTGAATCTTTTCCTGTTCTCGCTCCAGGTATTCTAATTCCTTCTCCAGCTCTGCCGCCCGAGCTGCCGCCCCCTCAAGCCTTCTGACACTTAATTGGGAAGAACGCAAGGCCGCCTCAAGACTTGTGATCTGCACCTCTGCATCGGTTACGGATGTGTTGAGTGCCTCCAACTGGTCGAGCAGCATGCGGTTCTCCTCGATTGTTTTGGCATTGTCAGCCTCGAGGCCCCTCTTGTCAGTCTCGAGTTGATCAATTCGGCTCGTCAACTCGGTGCGATCGCGCTCGGCGTCTGCCATATAGGCTTCGTGGCGCGCCAGAAGAACCTGGAGAGAAATGTCAGTCCTGAATAGAAACCTTTTTCGTGGCTGGAGATGGCCTCTTGTTCGTCATGGCTGGGAATGTGATCTCGCGGTTGCAAAAATAGTAGTTTGGTGCAAGGCATTCCGGTAAGCTTCGCGTCGGAGCACCGGTGTCCATCCGCAAAAGAAAGTACGCATAAAGAAGTGGAATGCTTCTTAAGAAGAACATTGTTGATGTGGACTAGCGCCAAGCGAGGCTGGGCAGGACTGAAATTGAGGGAGACCACATGTAGCAAACAGATGATACCTGAAGACAATACAACGTACCTGGCCCATTTTGGCAGCGGTGTGGACATCCTTTTCGACGCTCTCGAGAACAGAGCAGTTGTGCTTGAGAAAAACGCAGTCGGGTCGCCCGCAGCAGCACTGGATTTTGACGGCTTCGGATCGCAAAGCAGACGAAATAGCGGCCATGGCGTTGACAGTCACCGAAGCAGATGACTCGGACTCCATCATGGGCTTGTATGTCGGGGACAAGCAGTCGACGGTCTTGTCTTGTCTCAAGTGCCGCCTACCAGGGCAGTAGCCTCAGACAAATAAACGGAGAAGACGGGAGAGCGACGGCGATCAGCATGCTGCGTTAGTGTCCGACCGGTCGATGGCAGGTTTTTGTTTCGGTTTGGTAGAGGTGTTTCCAAAGGTATGCTTGGGCTGTATAATTCGCTTCTGATTCATGTATAAATGTTGTGCTGTGTTGAACAAGAGACAGTTTTGGCCCGAGACGCCCAGAAACCCCAAGTTGATTCAGCTGGCGGCTTGCCTTGATACACGCAGGACGCTAGGCAGCGAGCGCAAACACCCTGTGCAGCTCGTGACTGGATCCTATTGTGTTGGCAAATGCGACATCAAAAGTCGGTGTCGTCGTCAACTGTGGTTCGAGTGGGCGGTCGACAAAAAAAAACTGAAAAGGGTCGGGGAGGGGCAGGCAGCAAGGGCCAGACAGGCAAATGTAATGAAGCCCAAGCGGGTAGGGAAGGCCAAGATATCGCCAGGGATGAAAATCGCGTCTCTTTTGTTTTCTTTCCCTTTGATCGCTTAACTCGCCCGCCAAATTTGATGTGGAGAAAGATAAAGCGGAGAAACCTTTACTTCTCTATCCGCCATGTCCCACCAATAAATGATATTTTATGAATTAGTGGGGCGTGATCTTACCGGGCCAGGCACAAAGCAGATGAAATGTTTGTTTGTACAGTAGCTGATGGTGGGGTGCATAAATTGTGCCATGCTTTTGCTAGGATGGGATCCCAGCAGAAATGACGAAGGAGGCCCAAACAGTGGCCGCCGTTGATTGAAAGTTAACATGTGAACGAACGCCAATAAGAACCGTGTCTCCAGGCACTTGGGATCTGCTGCCTGCACGGCTGCCCCTGCCGCGGTGCAGTCTTTTTGAATCAAGGGAACGAGACTAGTTCGTCGAGGTTATGCCTCAACGACTGACCGACCAGGGCCTTGTGGCGTTAACTAGAGACCTGCTTGAAGCCCTGGGAGGAAGAATGTTCCAAGCATGACTTGCAAGTTGCTTGTTATTATAGGCCTTGACTACCATCACTGACACGTCGCATTCAATCTGTCAGGATTTTCCTAGGAAGCCTGATCGACGACTATCCGTACCTAGCCCTAAATCTGGTGGCCTCCTCAACTTTTTCGCTAATCTGCCCCAATGCACACTTGGTCAGAGCGCGACAACTGAACAAGTCTCGAGACGACATGTGCTTGTGGCTTGAAAGTAAAGAACTAGATGATCATTGTCCGTGTTTGATATAGAGTCTCGTGTGTCCACAATACACAGGTTAAATGCAAAAAGTGCTGTTACGGGCCTAAATGACACGTATAACCCAACATAATCAGGTAGCCCTGATGAATAGATAATCAATGTCTGATAGCATCATTTTACCATTCCCTCACAATAACTGTATCTACACCTTGCATTGTGTGCGAGAGAGCCCGTGGCGCCTTTGGACAACGTGTTTGAATTGACATGCATTTATCGAATCTTTTCAACTTTCAAAAAGGCATTTTGGACAGGCCTCTATCAATTTCACGCTCGTTTGGGTTTATAAGCTTGCCCTTTTTGGGCGCTCAGGGGAAATACAAGGACGGGCTCTCTTTGTTAATCAGCCTCTGTAGACCCTGCCTGGCTTGCCGGATACTTCTGCAGTGGATCAGAAACCATTCCTGAGAGTGGGGCTGTAGTTTCCAGGACACAAATCTAGCATTTCGAACCATCACTGGTTGCGTATTAGACCTAGACCTGGATAGGTTCAAATTGATGCCTGCTAATGCTCAGACATCGAATTGGATCCTTCTCGAAAAATATTTACTTTGCGATACCTAGAACGGATTATGATGGCCAGAACATGAGTCTGGATCCGGATATTTTGCGGGCACCCGGTACCTATCGACTCTGCAAAAGCTCGGTCCAGCACTGTCCATGCGGGGCATCAGCTCACGCCGGACTTTGAGTTATTGCCCGCCAAGAGCCCGCTAAACCGAGCGTCATTGACTGTTTGCTTGCGAAGCTTTTCAATTATACCTACCTTGGGTATATCTACATGCCCCAGATCTTGAATATTCCCACCAATTTCATCCATGGTACTGAAAACTCCTCTCATCTATTAACTTGACCCCAACTCCCGAAATGGTGACCGTTCATTTCCCAATGTCCACGGTAAACACAACAGGGTCGGCCGCGTCGACGGAAGCTGCCGACAAGGTCGATCTACTCATCCTCGGTGCAGGCTGGACGTCCAACTTTTTGATCCCCCTCCTGGAAAAGTCCGGCATAAGATTCGCCGCAACGTCCACCACTGGCCGTTCCGGCACCATCCCGTTCCGTTACGATCCCGACTCGTCCTCACCAGAGCCTTTCCGGCTGCTGCCCACCGCAACGACAGTCCTCATCACCTTCCCACTCAAGGGCCAAGGCCAGAGCAAACACCTGACTGGCCTCTATCACAGCACCCACCAACAGCAGACCCTGGAATCGACGCAGTGGATCCAGCTCGGGTCGACCGGCATCTTCACCGACCCGCACTGGACCGATGAGTCCTCGTCCTACGACAGGACCAACCTGCGCGCCATCGCCGAGGATGAGCTGATGGCGTCTGTCCCACGCGGCACGGTCCTAAACCTCGCTGGACTGTACGACGGCGAGACACGCAACCCGCGCAACTGGCTCACCCGTGTGGCCCGTACCAAGGACGCCGTCAGGGGTAAGGGCGCGTTGCATCTGATCCATGGCGCCGACGTCGCCAGAGCTATCGTCGCAGTGCATGGGCACTTTACGCCGGGGAGGCGCTGGATCGTAGCCGATTTGAGGACGTATGATTGGTGGGATCTCACTCAGGCTTGGGGTGCCGATGCCAGAGAGCGGCTGGTGGCCAAGGGGGAGGCTGGAGTTGTCGAGGGTCTCGACTATGAGCGCTGGGTTGGAGAGCTGATGCAGGAGGATGGAATTAGGGCTTTGCCGAGAAGTCAGGACAAGTTGGGCAGGGTGTTGGATTCGAGAGCGTTTTGGAAGGAGATGGGGACTTGGCCAATCATGGGGAGGGTCCAATGAAGGCTGCTTCGACTCTAGCTGATAATAAAACTCGGGCGTGTATACATTGATACGCAAATCTAGCCGCTCCTAATTACTCCATCTTCCCCGTCTTTCCCGCAGCAGCCTTTTCTTGCCTTCGCTTCCTCCAAGCCTTCAGTTCGTTCAACAGCCCCATGACCAGAGGGACACCTACTGGCCCCAGCAGTGGTAGGTATACCGCGACCTTGTGCTCGTCCGGAAAGTAAAGTTGGCCAACCATGCTCTTCTCAAAAAAAGCCTTGTCGGCCGCGACCTGGGCGATTCGCGCATGGGCAAGGCCTGCGCTGGTTCCGAGCGCGTCGCAAGCCTGTCGAAGGTGCCTGAGCGTCGTAGAAACGCCATCAGCGACGGAGCGTGGAATGGCAATACCGGGGAGAGCCCGGGATAGGCGGGCCAGGGAGCCGAGTGATGATGAGGCTCGTAGGACGAGATCGGCGGATCGTATGCGACGCAGACCAGCCAGGCGAAGGGGCAGCGAGCCCGAGGTTTCTGGTGTACCGAGGAGGGAGAGGAGGTGCGCGGTAAAAGTCGCAATGGGAGCGCGAAGAGATTGAGCCGGAACGTTGGTGGCGGTCTCTGCGGTATGAGGGACCAGATATACCGTACCCCACTGTGGGATCAGCCAGGATTGGGCTGTCGCGGTTGCATCAGACCCGGCCTCGGTGGTCGGAAGAGAGATGCTCTGGTTACCGACAAAGACCACAAAGTTGATGGTCGGTGCGCCGCCAATGGATGGGGACAAAGGCCACTCGGCGGCGTTTATAAATGAAGACAAGTCGTCCTTGCTTAGCACATCAGACTGCACGCCCGGCGCGGCGTAGAGCTGTACCTGCGTATCGATGGTAAAGTTGTGTATGGGCGAGAGGACATCAAGAACTGGTCGCATGTACTGCTCAACAGCCGCGTCGATACCCCAGCTACTCGGGGATGCGCCGGCGGTAAAGAGGGAAAAAGTGAGGTGGTATGTGGGCGCGTACTTTAGTGACCGGGTTGAACGCTTAGCCACCGCCGCAGCCACGGCTGGGCTCACTCCGCTGAGAGATGGTTTCGTGGAACCCGAAGCTTCTGCTACGAGGGTCGAAATAACAGCCTGCTCCTCCGAAAACACAGCATGGACGTCTCTGGCGATCCTAGAGGCCAGGCCGGGGGAGGGAAGGGTGTTTTCGGCGTAGGTGACTTGGAGCATGGGCTGTTCCGGCTGGAGCGCAGTAGTCGTGGTGTCTCCAGGATTCAGCCGAACCGTAAGGGCAATCTTCTCGTCGTTGATTGCAGTTTCGTCGGCGACCGTGAGGCGCATTCGCTGGTTAGTATACTCTGAAGACTCCGAGAGGCTGTCGAGGACCATCTGTGTCATTTGAATCAAAACGTCGGTTTCGTCTTGTCGCATGGTGCCTTTCTCGATGGCAATGGTGAGCGGGAACGTCGGACGACAAGCCTGTATAAAGCCATTAGCTATCATCCCCAAGACCAACCTGGAGCAGACCTGTACATATAACAAGGTTACGTACCCTTCCGTCTGCCCAGTCCATCATCTCATCCAGGGGCAGGCTCGCCCGGTAAACAGAGGTTGTATGCCACCATATTGGCAGGCCAAGCGACAGTATCAATGCCCAGAAGGACAAAATGACATGGCTGCGGCGTCTAACGTCGGTGGCCTTCTCAGGAGGAGGTTCCTTGTTGGTTTTATTTGCCGGTAATGGCGCCGTCATTTCTGTACCGCTTGAAACATCGGTTGACGACTGCTGATTCTGGCCATCGAGTTCCAGCTGGGTGACGGGCTTGCGACTTCTGACTGACATGACGACATGCCCGGGCCGGGCCTTTGTCGGGATTGGAGCGGCGGCAAGGATTCGGGGTTCCGTTCGGATCGGGATGTGGCTGCAATGGTGGACGTGATAACAGCTCAATCAGTTAGTTCGGACCCTTACGACGCGCAAGTGGAGTGCCTACGAGTACAGTACTGTACACTGCTAACCGCATCTGATCACGTGATCACACCCCACTACCCACCACAGCACCCACATCATGGTGGCGTCGGCGAGCCCGGACTCGGCCGAATGCTCAAGATTGCTACCACTCAGAGACGATGCTACAGTACAATGAAAACCAACAAGCCGGGTACGAGCTAGCTGCGTGGGCTCCAGAAGTGGGTTGAAATGGAACTGCAATGTCTGTAAGGCCCCATTGAGCCGATCTCCCGGAAATGTCAGGAGCAGCAAATTCGTTCTTGTTATCTCGCAATCAATGGTGTGCAAGCGTGCATCAATCTATCTGACGAACAATTGTCACGGTTGCCTACGTTCCCATGTCTTTTCTACGGGTGTAATTAATGCGAGGTTCTGCTACGTAGTACAAAAGCCTTGCGTCGCTAAAGCGGCATCTGTCAGCTAAGCTTTCTTGGCTGCGACTTGGCTGCGACTTGGCGATCAAGGTTACCATTCTTCAACGGATGCAAGAACCAACACACGAGAAAAGAGTGAACATCATTTCTCTCCTTCTCATTCAACTCCATTCCATTCATTCTAATCCCGAAGAGATTAGCCATCCACTAGCGAACTGATTAATAAATATGCCTCACCCACCATTCGCTGGCTCCGATTGACCTTCCTTCTTGGGTTATACCGTCAGGTGTTGACATTACGAATGATGCGGGTGGACGAGCAGCTTCAAGCGACCTGCAGTCCGACGCGTAACAACCAACTTACGGATGGCATGGTGTGATTCAGGAGATAAACATGACCTAGGTTAAACCCGGTTTCGTCCAGATATCGACCGAACAAGCCCCATTGCGTGACCGGCAAAACTGGGGTTGGATGGATCTATTCTGGCATGGGTGCCTACTTTCTACCGCAGATTTTCCCGAGCCAGCGGAACAAGACCGCCTGGGACGTCGCTTTTGGTTATCATCTCCTGCTTCCTATCTCTTATTGCCCCCGCCACTCACTTCCTGAAAACTAGGGTGGAGCACTGGAGTCAAGGTCGCACTGACCGAACGAATCAGACAGTGGGATAGTCACTCGAGTTCGGCCATTTGAGCGAGCGTCCCATCGCTGCGGTGTTTCCGGTCTCGAGTCGGCAATCGGAAATGTTCAGACGGTTGCTAATAAAACCACGCGTACGTCCCCTGGCTCGACCATGGGACGACACCTGGCTTTGTCTCTTGTCACAGCTTAGGATCGCCGCCAAGGTGCTACTGGTTATCAACCTTAATTACCTCTGCCTCGATAATCTACCTTGGGTTTTCTTGGTGTTTGATAACCAGCGTAACTATGAGTAAGTTTAAGCTGGCACCATTGCAACGATCTTGCAGCTAACAGGTGCACCTGCTTTTAACATAGCTACCGACGTGGAACAGGCCAACCTTGGCCCTCTGCGTAGATCATCCAGCGGAGAAAAGGAGGAGCCCAAGCGCGGGCTTACTCCCCCCGGCGACCAACATGATGCCATCTACACAGGCACTCTGACCGACGCGCACTACGAGGGCAAGCCAACTGAAGAGGAGCTGGCAACCCTCCGCCGTGTTGCGGGTGGTGTGCCCCTAGTTGCCTACTTGTTGTGTTTGGTGGAATTCTGCGAGCGAGCTTCCTACTATGGTATGTCTTGCAATACTACCAGACAAGAACCGTCACTGACAATTTGTTTTAGGATGTGTTCAAATCTACGGCAACTATGTCAACCGCCCCATGCCTACCGGCGGTGACGGCTGGGGAGCACCCCCTCCTGACACCCAACAGACCGCCGGTGCCCTGGGCATGGGTCAAGCTGTTTCTACCTCGGTCACACAATCAGTCAGTCTTCTCGCCTACGGCCTGCCGCTCGTCACCGGCTGGCTGGCCGACACCAAGACGGGTCGCTTCAACCAGATCTGGTGGGGTGTTTTTGTGATGGGTGTTGGACACGTTATCTTGGTCGCTTCCGGCGCCAAGGATCTCCTCGCCAACGGAAACGCCAAGATCCCTTTCTTCATCGGCATCTACACCATTGCGCTCGGCTCCGCCATGTTCAAACCCAACGTCTCACCGCTGCTTCTCGATCAAATGACCAGCCACGTTCCCAAGGTCAAGACGCTCAAGTCGGGAGAGAGGGTCATTGAGGACCCCGAGCACAGCGTCGAGCGTGTTATGCTCTGGTTCTACCTCATGATCAACGTCGGCGGCTTCATGGCTGTCGCCACCTCGTACTCTGAAAAGTATGTTGGTTGGTGGCTCTCCTACCTGCTGCCTCTCATCCTGTACTTGCCCCTGCCGCTCGTGTTGATGTACCTCAAGCCACGCTTGGTTATGCACCCGCCCGGAGGCTCTGACCTGACCAATATTTTCCGCGTCCTGGGCTACTGCATGCGCGGTGGTGGCATCTTCCGCATCGGCCGCAAGGGTTGGTGGAACGCGGCCAAACCTTCGGTGATTGCAGCAAACGGCGGCAGCGAGACTCGCTGGAACGACCAGTTCATTGAGGACGTCAAGCGTACTTTCCAGGCCACAGGCATGTTCTGCTTTTTCCCGATTCAGTTCATTAACGACAATGGTCTTGGAAGCGCCCCCGGCTTGACCAGCACCATGATGGTAACCAACGGTGTGCCCAACGACCTGCTCTCCAACATGAACTCTCTCATCATCATCATCGGTGCTCCCATCCTCAACTATGGACTCTACCCACTTTTGCGGTCCGCCAAGATCCACTACGGCCCTGTGGCGCGCATCACTACCGGTTTCTTCATCAGCACCCTCGGCGGCATTGGCTACACGGTTCTGCAGTACTACGTCTACCAGATGAACCCGTGCGGCTGGTTCGGTGGAAGCGACCCTCGCTGTGTGGTAAGAATGCCTTGTATCTTGCCCTGAGATCTCAACTGTATGCTAACACGACTTTGCGCAGGACAACGGTCTTGTCTCCAACATCTCAGTCTGGTGGCTTGCCCTTCCGTACGCACTGGGAGGTTTTTCTGAGCTGTTCATCAACGTCCCTGCCTATGGTATCGCGTACAGTCGTGCACCCGTGAACATGAGGGGTCTTGTTTCGGCCATCAACCTGTTCAACACGGCCATTGCCTACATCATCAACCTGGCATGCTCGCCCATCGTCCAGGACCCTTACCTGGTCTGGGACTTTGGCGGACCGGCCATCGCGGGCGCGATTGTCACTGTCATCTTTGTAAGTTTTGGACTGCCTTGCCCATCCATGCAAATTTGACTAATTGCGAATGACCTCAATTCAATAGTGGTTCCTGTTCCGTCACATCGACAAGGAAGAATACGTCCTGTCGACGCAGGCCGAAGAGCTCCAGGAGCAACACGATAGCACCGGCACCGGCAAGTTCATTGAGCCCAATGAGCTAAATGCATCTCCCAACCTCCCCGCTCCGATTGCCGACAATGAGCAATATGGCATTTCACAAAAGCAGTAGTCGCTCGTTGGTGAAAGCCTTAGGTGCTTGTTTTGTCACCGTGTACAAGATACCATGGTTTGAGTTGGGCTGATCCGGAAATTATGCTGGTGTACTCCGGATTGGATTCAAGCTTATCGAGGAATCGATACTTGCTAAATATAAATCTTCTAGTATTGCAAGCACTTATGATAGTTTAATTTCGACGTTTGAACACACGATAATTGGGATTATTCTAAACTGGCATCCGCTTGATTGCATGTTCCGTCTCCCAACTTGAGATGAATTTTGTCATTCCTTATTCACTGCAACCTATCGGACAGGTGATGCAACTCGAGGGTGGTTTGGCTGGGAGAGCCCTGGATGCTTCGGCGGCCTTGTCTTACGCGCAATTCGTCTCAACTTTGCTACCGTCCTCCGTAGCTTTGCTTCGGCTTCACATGCAGGCCTTGTGCGCTACTGGACTTGGTAGGAAGAAGCTGCTGGAAGCGAGGAGTAGGAGGTGCGCCATTTTCCCCAACCTGTATACAAATTATGTACAGTACTTCGTATGTGGTAGAGTCCCGTGAGGGCAATACTACGGTATGTGTGATTAATGGCTTAGCATTGCTTGGTCTTCCACTTCCCCGCATTCGAATCGCGACCCCAGGTCTTGGACGTTAGCTGAGGTTTTCTCTAGGGCTTGGTAAAGCCAAGCAAATATCCGGGAGCGGATTTGGAGTAATAGGATAGTAGGAAGAGCGTATTCTGGATGCCTGGCGAGACCTGTCTTGGTGATTTGTGTCCACTTTATCCGCTAATTTCGAGCTTTTACTGTACTTGTACTTTGTAACACAAGTACAACACCCTGGTTAAGGTTCGGCGGCTTCTTCGATTGGTTGATGTAAACAAACCACAGGTAGCCGCCGTAATTACGCTGTACGCAGGCCAAGATCGAGTATTCCAATGTTACCTTGTTAAAAGGCACGTGGATTAAAGCCAATCACGCGTTGAGAGGAAATACCACCAGATGGACATCTCCGACGTCGAATCGAATGACGAAGTGGGGAAGAAAGGAGCTCTGCGATTGGAAAACCAAATTGTTCAATGCTTCCACTACCCGTCTGAGACAAGCACCTTAAAAAAGAACAACATGGCACTAGACATGAAAAATTCAAAGTCGAAAATATCCAGGCACAGACAGAGATGTGCATGTTGACAGTATTGATGCAGCTGTCGTCTGTTGCCTGGGATTGTTGTGTTGTAACAAGCTCTTTTTGGTAACAAAACCCGGACAAAAAGCCAAACAAGGCACAAGCGCGCGCGACAAACGTGCCGAGCTGCCTTCCTTGACGGGTACGCAATGCAATGCTAATTCCTTCCCACCCCAAAAAAAGAAGCCTCGATGCCGAGGCACGACGTCAAATGTCCAGGACCCTTGTCGACACTGTACTCCGCAAATTTAGTTTGGTTTCCCATTCGTTCGAGTCGGTCGCTTCGAGAAGCCGAGCGAGACGGCATGTCGCGACGTCTACAGTAGTCTGGTTTTTCTTCTTCCTTGTCCTTGCTGTTTTCAGGTCATCCTCACAAACACTTCCGTACTCCTCTGATGTTTTTGAAAGTACAGTTGTCGGCACTGCAACCGTTCTGTTATGTTGGCCCGGTCCTCGGCTGATTTATTCTTAGTTGATGCTACTGCCGCTATAGCTGCTACAACTGCTAGTCATCTCGCACCTCAATCAGGTGGTTCGCTACATCTATGCAAACCTGCAACTAGAACTAATCTCTAGCACCTACCAAATAATTCTACACCGACACAAACAACCAAACGACAGCAAACGATAATCTTCTGTGCAACACCATCTCGCGAATTTACTTTCTGTCAGTCAGGATCAATCCGCCTTCAGTCGAGCTTTTGTCTACGATTCGACAGGCGAAGTTGCTACCCACCCGTGTGCAACATCAGTGGCAACTTAGTGTTAGTGTCACTCGAGCAAAAGCAAGACCAAATATCGGATGCGGTCACCCTTATATTGGTCTTGATTTCTTTTGTGACCCAAGAACCTATCGCAGGACTTTCTTTGCTTCATTTTTCACCTCGTTGGTTGGAGGGGAGGAAATCCGGAGGATTTGTTTCTTCTGGTCACGCATAATATAAGCAACTTGAAAAATGCCTGGTAAGTAAAATGCTCCCTAGTTATACTCTCAATCGAGTATCACCACACCTGGTGCTCCGCAACAAACTGCCAGCACAACCAACAAACACTGAAAAATGCTAACACACGCCTCTAAAGTCCCATTGGCCATCGCGGCACCAGCAGCCGCTGCTGGTCTCGCATATTTGAACGCAAAGGCACAAATGTGGTATGACGGCAAGCTAGCCAGATCGGTTTTACCGTCCATCATCCGCATGGCCTTGGCCGAGTACACTGGCCGGACGAGCTTGTTTTATATGCTCGAGGAGCGTGCCCAAGACAAGAAGTCGGCCGGCCGTGTTTTCATCCGCTTCGGCGACCACGCCTACACGTATGCCGAGGTCTATACCATCGCGCTGCGTTACGGCAACTGGATCCAGAGGACATATGGGGTAAAACCCAACGATGTTGTCGCCATGGATTTTATGAATTCGGACAAGTTTGTTTTCATGCTTTTTGGCCTCTGGTCTATCGGCGCCAAGCCTGCCTTCATCAACTACAATTTGCGCGAGCGCGCTCTTCTTCACTGTGTCACAGCCGCCAAGAGCAGGGTTTGCTTTATCGACCCGGCCGTTGCCGACGCTTTGACGGATTATTTACGGGATGGCCTGCCTGAAACCAAGTTTGTCCTTTTTACGCCCGAGGTCGTGGCTGAAATTATGGCTACGGAGCCAATCCGACCGCCAGATGAAGTGCGCTACGAGACGCAGCAACATGCCATGGCCATCCTGATCTATACATCCGGTACAACGGGCCTGCCAAAGGCCGCCGTGGTATCGTGGGCAAAGATGATAGTGGCAGGCGGGTTCACTAGCCGATTGCTGAACCTGCAGACGACGGACGTCTACTACACGGTAAGCAGTACCTATCTCCTGGATCGAGGCCCAGTTTCTAATACCAGAATGACAGTGCATGCCACTTTACCACTCCACAGCAACGCTGATGGGTCTGGGTGCGGTTCTGACGGCTGGCGCGACCCTTGCACTGGGTGTCAAGTTCTCGACCAAGAACTTTTGGAACGACGTGCGCCATTATGACGCAACCATAATACAATACGTCGGCGAGACGTGCCGCTACTTGCTTTCGGCTCCCACTATAACGGACCCATCGACTGGCGAAAACCTGGACAAGAAGCACCGCGTGCACACAGCGCATGGAAATGGACTGCGGCCGGACGTATGGAACAAGTTCAAGGAGCGGTTCGGGGTAGGAACCATTGTTGAGTTTTACGGCGCCACCGAGGGCAGCTTCGCGACCTACAATGTGTCGACCAATGACTTTTCAGCGGGGGCCATCGGGCGCAATGGCTGGCTGTATAGCTTGATTTTGAGCTACTCGATTGCGTTTGTCGAGGTCGACTACAACACGGATCTTCCCAGGCGGGACCCCAAGACGGGCTTCTGCAAGCGGAGCAAGAGTGGCGAGCCTGGAGAGTTCATCTTCAAGCTTCCATCTGACGACCATAGTAGCCGGTTCCAGGGGTACTATGGCAACAAGGAGGCGACCGAGGCCAAGATCATGCGCAACGTTTTCAGCAAGGGCGATGCGTGGCTGCGGACTGGTGACGTGATCAGGGCGGACAACGAAGGGCGACTCTTCTTCCACGATCGGATCGGAGACACGTTCCGATGGAAGGGAGAGAACGTCAGCACACAGGAGGTCAGCTTGGTGCTCGGACGACACGACTCGGTGAAGGAGGCCAACGTTTACGGCGTGACGGTGCCGAACCACGACGGGCGGGCAGGTTGCGCTGCGCTCACGCTATCCGACGCTCTAACGGCTGGAGAGAAGCTGGGCGATGAGGTGCTAAGAGGCTTGGCTACTCACTCGTCAACTTCTCTCCCCAAGTTTGCTGTGCCGCAGTTCCTAAGGGTGGTGCGCGGCGAGATGCAGTCAACCGGTACCAACAAGCAACAGAAGCACGACCTTAGGGTGCAGGGTGTAGAGCCGGACAAGGTCGGCGCAGACGAGGTCTACTGGTTACGGGGAGGGACATATGTACCATTTGGAACAGAGGACTGGGATGGGTTGAAGAAGGGTCTTGTGAAGTTGTGATTTGAGGTCTGGTGGGGGTTGCGTACATACCTTATAGAAGGGCGGTTTTGTGCTTGGTTGTTCAAGCCTGCCTGTACTTGATTTATCTTGCGCGCCAAGGGCTGTTGGATTCGCAATTGAATTTGTTTTAGTTCGATGTCTATATTCAGATCAGATCAGAATCAGAATCTACTCCATCTACATTTAGGAGACCCCTGACTTGGACATCTAATCTCAAGCAATCTCGTCCCTGCACCCGGCCTGTGCAAAGCCGTGGCATAAATGATCAAATTCCAATCTGGCCAATGACGTCGCGCCCGCATCGCGCAATTGATGCGCCATTCCCGTTTGGGCGCTACCAATGCGGGGCAGGGTCGGCTCCCCCAGTTTTTACTGCGTCCTGCTCATTGTTGCTCCGCACGACCATGGAGGGGCTCTCTGGCGATGGTGGGGGAAGGAAACACGTTTGTCGCATGTGGCAAGTCAAGCCTCTACTTGTCGCCGACTTCCATAGCTCGCCTTATCTTGGCTGCGTCTCTGATGGCTGTCGGGGACCATTTGGCTGCATTACTAAAGCTATTTGGTGGTTCAATCGGCCTTACTAACCATTTTAGGTGGCAGATGCATCAAGACTTGCTAGATACTTCTACGTGGGAGGTACCGGGATGGAACGACAAGACTGCGGCATGTCTGAAAGGCGTGCTTGAATGTAGATGGCTGGTCAGCTAACGTCAGGTTGCCGTAACAAAGGGGTTCCCGGGAGCTTATATAAACCTAAACTGGGCCCAGCTCCCATTGTCTGGTCCGGTCCCTTTTAATCTCTTCTGCAGCCAGTATACCTACCTTACTTTGCTCCTCTCTACCAACTCCTTTTTCAAACAGCTTTATTAATCCATACACAATGGCCGAAGAGCAGCGTCCCGCCCCGTAAGTTGCTATCACCTTTCTTGGATATTCCACCTGTCCACCAAGCTAACAAGACATCCAACAGCCTCCGCCTGGGTACTGAGGCCCCCAACTTCAAGGCCGAGACCACCAAGGGTCCCATCGACTTCCACGAGTTCATCGGCAGCAACTGGGTGATCCTCTTCTCACACCCCGAGGACTTTACCCCGGTCTGCACGACCGAGCTGGGAGAGTTTGCCCGCCTCGAGCCCGAGTTCACCAAGCGCGGCGTCAAGCTGATTGGTCTGTCGGCCAACACTGTTGGTAGCCACGATGGCTGGATCAAGGACATCAACGACGTGACTGGCAGCCACGTCGCCTTCCCCATCATCGCCGATAAGGAGCGCAAGGTCGCCTACCTGTACGACATGCTCGACTACCAGGACACCACCAACGTCGACGAGAAGGGAATTGCCTTTACCATCCGCTCCGTTTTCGTCATCGATCCCGCAAAGAAGATCAGGACCATCCTGTCCTACCCGGCCTCGACCGGAAGGAACAGCGCCGAGGTCCTGCGCATCGTCGACAGCCTGCAGACTGGCGACAAGCACAAGGTCACTACCCCCATCAACTGGGTTCCGGGTGACGATGTCATTGTGCACCCGTCCATCAAGGACGAGCAGGCAAAGGACTTGTTCCCCAACTTTAGGGCCGTCAAGCCTTACCTGCGCTTTACGCCGCTGCCCAAGGAGTAGAGCTGCCCGAGGGGTTGATAGGTTTTGTAATGCTCAGGCGATAAAATAGAATGATTAATCTCACGAAATTCACGACATCTCCCAGTTCTCATTGCTGCTATATCTTGATTTTATTCTGTTTAGTAACGCTGTAGCAGTAATGGCCCATGCTCCCAAGGGATACGCCTGCAATTTTCATGATGTCTGATTTTCAAGTGTGCGGTACAATGATACGACCTCCAAGGTCAAATCGTACGTCTGCTATTCACCCGAGTAAAGATATACGCAAACTGTAGTTTGATGGTTTTCAGTTTCCCGTAGCTACCCCGCAGAAGTCCGAGATCCGCTCCTCTGCGACGGACTAGGAGAACTCAGGTTAATGTCGCGATGCCGATAGCCGCTTATCTAACTCACGATGATGTAAGCGTCTTGCGAGAACGGATGATTTTTCTCCAATATTTTTCAACATTGTTAGGAGGTGCCTCCGGTATTTGTCCAAAAGTTTTACGTGGCAAACGTGGCAATTATACGATGTAGTCCAAACTAGGATGGAGTTGGGATCATCCGCACCTATCACGTACGTGCCATTCTGGGATGTATGGAAGGAGGTGGTATTCACAACTGCACAATATCACCCCAATAAGCGTTATAGCACCACAGGTAGACCAGAATCGGTTCGGTAGCAAACAAGGTGACGCCCGAGCAAACCATAGCATCAGGCATCAGGCCGCTAGACATTCGGCCCGCTGCCTCGGAGCTGGAACGGAACATGTCTCTACCCCGTGAATATTTGGGGTCCGTCGGGTTGCTAATCAATCCAAGACAAGCATAATTGATGATCAATACATGACTAAAAAGCTAGAGCATAGCTTAATCACTTTTAAATGTCTAGTAAAAACCGAGAATGCACCAGCTTGAGGCGTATGCAAGCCATATGTGTGAAAGTAAGTGGCTACTCGGTACAAAGTACAACCCGTGCTGGACTTGTAACCACTTGCAATACTACTAGTACCTCGTAAGTAAATAGCGGCAACCATCCCCGCCACGGCACTCTGCAATCCCTGCCCGCCACGTTTTGGTGACATCAAGATATCAACTCAATTCCCGTCCTTTGCCATGCAAACAAAACACCTTGTTATCTTGAAGAACCTGGGCGGGTAGCATCAATCCCAAGTTCTAACCACCCTTGTTGACTACAAAGCATAAAGAAACTTGATATGCTCCATCTAATAGATTTGCTTTGATTGCCCGACAGCCAAGATAGGGCAGGCGAGTACTGTACAGTACGTACCTAGGTACATCCCAAGTAGACATCGGACGATTTGTTTCGTCATGGCTGTCAAGAAAGGGATAGGAATCTTGGCGTTTATCTCCATTTGGGGTTCTTCATCTTGTTCAGCTCCAGCCCGCAGATTACCGTGACTCGTTTTGTCGAACTAGCGGCAGCCGTTTATCTTCATTTCCCTCATTCTGGAAGGAAATAATCTCCGTGGCACTTCAGTATTTTTGACACATCCCTACATCTGATCACCACGCGAAATTTTGTGCCTACGTCAACTTGATTTCGATTCTGGATATCAAGACATTCTACTGTACAGGGAAATCGGGGACAATTCAATTGGCAGAGTAAACGAGAGGAAGAATAGCCAAAATTGACCTGTCTGCTCTGCCAAGATCGGCGGCGTCTCGCATAGGTGAGCATTCGGCACCAACAATTCTACGAGTCAGCGACAGAGGTGAGGGCTTAGCGGGATTTCTTTCCTTGACGCCAAGCGGGTACAAGTTTTCCAAGAGACAGCCTGGTTGCATCTGCCGCCAAGGGATCACAGTCCGTTTTCTTCGACTTTTATGCAATCAATCCCAGTCCAAGGTACCTTGGCTACTTACGTTTGCCGTACGTCCCCAAAAGGAACCTCGACACGAAATTTGATCTATCTAGCGTAAGACCGTTCCGCTTCGTGCGGTCAATTATCTGACGTCGCGCACGAATGAATTGGGATCGAAAATGCAGCACTATGAGGCTGACGGGTTGGAATTGACACGCAGCAATAGCAGACATTACTCACAACACAGCTGCAGGTCTTGTCGACTTCCTAGCCTGCGCTAGCGACAAGCAATTTTTCTCGTGGCGCCGTCGCCGCCACGTCCGTCACTGTTGACTGATTCCTGGAGACAAACCACATCCATCAATTAAACATTGGGCGCTACCGTTTCTGACGCTAAGCACAGCCCGCTTATCGGTACCTGTAGTGCAGTTCAGCACAGTACGGTACTTTTGCTCGGCGCGCCAACGACCCCGATCCATCGGCATCAATCAAGCCTTGATCACCAGCGCAGAAATTTCAAAGTCTCGTCCAGCACGGTAAGCAAAGCAGTCTACGCGCTAACCCTTGCCGTCTCTCCCCCACCGTTTGCTCCAAGGCGTCTCGTCACTCCAGTTCCCACCAACCCGGTGATTGCTTTGTTTCTGCCCGCGGCTGCAACAACGGGCGAGTCAATCGATCGAGCGACCCTCAACTTCTTTTTATCTTGCTTTCTCAAATCATAGACTAGACGCGCAACCAAACAGACACGACAAGACGCCACGACACGCCCGCATCACATCCGCATCGCGAAGACAGCGCCATAGGGCAGGCTCATTCACTCCCACGTTTCCCAATAAGTGTCCGTGCGGCATCCGTACGCGTCGTCGTCCACTTTTCGCCCTGTCCCGGCCCTGTCCACCGCCCCTTTACCACAACCGCCAGGCAGGCCCCGGACAGGCCAGGTATCTGGAAATTAGGCATTGCAACCCAGGCCCAGATTATTGCCATTTCCCATTCGTCTCTGTTGAACTTGCAAAAAGGTATGTGTTTCTTGCTTCGCATGAGTGCGTTGCTACTGGTCCAACTCGAACTCCCCCATCGAAGTATCGAACTTTTCCGTCGCTCAATCTTCTCTGCTAGGCGCCCCTCTGTGGAGATGGCGTATTGAAAGATCATCATCTGCCCCCTTGCCCTGCCCTGCCCTGCCCCTGGACCGGACCCGAACCACATGGCTCCCTCCCCTCCTCCAGTATGCTTGTCTATCCCATCCCGCTCCGCGCATTCGGGATCACCACGACATGACATGACATGGCTAGCTGCCTATGCTTTCTCTTAGACTTTTCTTGTTCTGCATCCTTCCCGTTTCCCGTTCCTTCCGGCTCATGCCCCCACGAGAAAAAAGAACCCCTGCGTCGTAGCTTACTCTAGCGTCCTTTACCCGACATCCACATATCCACAGTCTGTGTGCCTTACTGCTGACCAGGGGTGGTCACACTATACTTTAAATTTCTTTCACTTTGTCCTTGACTCCCTTCAGTCCCACCGCCTCATTCCTTTGGCAGTGTCGTCCTTATACGATACCACCACAGGCCCTCAGCGCCCGCCCGCCTTTTGCGAGCGAGACGAGGGACTGGACCACCGACTGACCGCAATGAGCAGCAACGCAGGCTCTCGTCACAGCGGGCTCGGCACCGACGTCTCCCGCTTCTCCGACTCTGAGAACGAAGAACAGTCGCCCGGCGCCTCGCTCAAATCCCCCTCTGACAACATCTTCTCGGGCGTCTACCGCGGCATCAAGAAGAGCAGAGACGACATTGCGAAACTCGCCCGTCAGCCCTCCCAGCTTGGACTGAAATCCTTTTCTTCCTTCCGATCCGCCCCCGCGAACCACCATGCTCGCAATCTGAGCCTGCAGAATAGCCTCGAGAAACCCTTGCCGCCAGAGCCCCCGCCCGGATCGACTTACTCATCCCAGCCCGGCTCTCCCTTGACCCCGACTCCCACTTCGCAACCCCAACCTGGCAGCATCGACGGTCTTGTGCAGCAATCGCGACCAAAATTCGAACGAACAAATACCATGGACTCGATGAATTCCATGACTTCCGTCTCGTCAGTAGAAATGCCACAGATGAGGGCCAGCCAGAGGAAACAACCTGGCGACCTGAGCCTGAGCAGTAGTTTTGCCAGCTTGGCAAGCCAGTCTACACAGGAAGATCCTCGGGAAAGGGAAACCACAACACCTAGAAGTGCCGGCCCCCAGTCCGCAGGACCATCGCCGCAGGTTGCCCAAACCAGAACTCCCGTCATTGGCCCTGCCGTCGGAACTCCCTCGTCTTCCGCGCCGCACCTCTCGGGCTTGATGTGCAATGTCCATAGAACGACGGGGCGCGAGCCACATCCGCTAGTCGGAGCAACCACAACCGTGCTAGGGGACAAGCTGTACGTCTTTGGAGGCAGGATACTTTCGCGGAGCCGCCCCGCGCCCCTGACGGCGGATCTTTACGAACTAGACCTGATTAGGCGACATTGGACGAAGCTCGAGACCACGGGAGATGTTCCACGGCCGCGATATTTTCACTCAATGTGTGCACTGGGCGACACGAAGCTTGTCTGCTATGGGGGTATGTCGCCCATGCAGACCTCGTCTCCATCTGCCCAAGATGGTTCCCCCGAGGTTACAGTCATGTCGGACGTTCACATTTACGATGTTGCCACCAAAAAGTGGACGTTTATTCCCACCCCAGACGCCCCTCAAGGCAGATACGCACACTGTGCATGCATTTTGCCGTCTTCAGCTGCTTTTTCGTCCCATCGGGCATCCTTGTCCGCATTGCAACACAACCCATCCACCGGTGCCAACGAGGGGAGGATCGGCATCAACATTGATGGCACAGGTGGCGCCGAGATGATCATCGTTGGAGGCCAGGACGGAAACAACCACTACATTGAGCAAATCAGTGTATTCAACCTGAGGAGTCTAAAGTGGACCTCGACCCAGCCACTCGGGAAGCAATGCGGTGCGTATAGAAGTGTCGTCGCGCCCCTGCCGGTGTCGGTCACGGCCAAGATTGGTCAGACCAACTCGGGCGGCATGAAAAGGCAGGACGGGGGCATCAGCCAAGAGGCTCGCGAGCCAGGCTCTTCGATGCTGATATACTCCAATTACAACTTCCTCGACGTCAAGCTCGAGCTCCAGATTCGGGCGAGCGATGGCAGCTTGACCGAGAGGTCCATGTCTGGAGCATACACACCACCTGGACTTCGTTTCCCCAATGGCGGTATCATCGATACCCACTTTGTTGTTAGCGGCACATATCTGACCTCGTCAAAACAAGAATACGCCCTGTGGGCGCTCGACCTTAGGAACCTGACTTGGTCCAGGATCGATGCCGGCGGCAGCGTCTTTAGCCAGGGTAGCTGGAACAGAGGAGTCTTGTGGAACAGGAGAAACACGTTTGTCATTCTGGGCAACCGCAAGAGAAGTTTAGTGGACGACTACAACCACCGGCGCCTCAACTTCTCCAACGTGTGTATGGTCGAACTGGAGGCATTCGGCTTTTACGACAACCCCAGGAGAACTTCGCCAATGTCGGGATTCGTCTCGGCAAGCAGTCCATACACAAGTCCTGGCCTGAGCCTAGCCCGAAAGGCAGGCTGCACGGCGGGAGGTCGCTTCCACTCCCGAGCATCGGAAGAGTTGGGTGAAAAGGCACTCGTGTTACGGGAGCTTGCCGACATGGACATCCTGTGCATTGGCGGCGAGCGCATCCCCGTCAACAGCCGTATTGTGGCTCGAAGGTGGGGTCCGTACTTTGTGCAACTCCTACGCGAGGGAACAGCGACACAGGATGGGGGTGATATCGCAACTCTGCGCACTGCTGGGCACGGTATGCGATCGAATTCTGTCAGCACCATGATACAACCCAACAGCCGCAACACAATGGAGAGCACCATGTCCATGGCAAACTCCATGGCCTCCGGTTCAAGCAACGCCAGCATGAAGCCACCAAGCACGGCTGCCACAAGCGTTTCTGGCAGCACGATGAGTCCTCATGGCGTGGCCATTGATCCCACAACAGTCAACACTGCGCCGACGCCACGGACACTACCGCCAAGCTCACGGCCGAGATGCATGTACCTCCCGCATACTTACCTGACTATTCAGGCCCTGTTACACTACTTGTACACCAGCAGCCTCGCACCACCAAGCTCCCCCTTGTGCACCCCACAAATTCTCTGCAGTCTGCTGCAGATTGCTCGACCGTACCGGATCGATGGGCTCCTGGAGGCTGTTATCGAGAGATTACACACCCTTCTTGATAGCAGAAACGCTGCCGCCGTATTCAATGCTACCGCCATGGCAGCTGGTGGTGGGCGCGGCATTGATGGATCATTGAACCCCAACTTCTTCGTGCCCATCGGCGGGTTGGAGACGCTCAGCCCAACTACCGACTCTTCGGGCGAGATGGGCGGTAAGCAGTCTGACCTGCAAATGAGCCGTCTCAACACGGCGACTCCGACGGCGGGCAACAGACCCGAGAGTGCCGAAATGTCAGCAACGGCCAGCGTATCGGGCGGCAGTGAGTGGAGCTCAGAGATGGGTGAAGACAGTGACCGCGGTGGCAGCGGAACGGCGAGAGAGGTCTGGAATGGCGAGCTCAGCAGTGTCATTGGCCTACAAAAGCGTGGGCTCAGAGGTTTGATGGAAGGCCGGCGGATGAGGGATAGGGCGGGAACGACCAATACCGTTGCTGGGGGAATGGAGAGAGAAAGGACCGGCAGCGTTGCCAATATTGGTGCCGGTCGAAACGGTGCTGGGCTGGGTCTGGGGATTGCCAGTGGTAACTAGTAGCCGCATGGCTGGTTGAGTGGCTGACAGGTCGACGGTCGACTCTGATTTCCTTGCATGATTTGATGAGCATTTCACGGTCGACAAAGCACATTTTGCATATTCTCTGTTTATGATCTTATTCCCTGTCCGGGTTCACGTATTTATTATCTTTGGCCATTGTTGTCGACATGCATCTAGAGTATTCATTGGTTGTCGAACGGAGTTTGGTTCATGGTTTGGCTCACTGAGCTTCTCGTGAACAGCATTATGGCCAAGGTCTTAATCAAAGGCCTAGATCACGTTCTACTGCATGCTGCCATTTGACCGGCTGGCGGACCGATCATGACCTTGCTCCCCGCATTACTGTACCACGGTTCATGTGCCGAAGATGCTGTGCCGACTTCATTTATCTTGATATTAGCGGCGGGCTATTGGGCATTTTGAGCGCGTGTGGATCGCTGGCAGTCGTGTAATTTGCTCGGGCTGTCAACTCTGGGACTGATATTAGCCGGGGATGGGTAAAAGGGACCGTCTGCTCCGACAACAGCGTCATGGCCGTATCGGGAAATTTTGATCTTCTTTTGCAATGGAACGGAATGAGCCAATTCGTCAGTTTCGAGATATATAAGTGGCAGTTTGTTGCCATGAACACGTTTACCCTGGCCGTGAACATTTTGACCCTTTCAGTACGCCTGCCTCTCGTCCCGCAACAGCGCCTGTAATCTTTTACAAAGATTCGCCATCATGAAGCCCACAGTGGCCATTCTCGCGCTGGTTGCAGCCGTGACCGCAGCACCATCGCCAGCCCCGCACTGTATGTCCTACACGTCTGGATTCAGGGATATCCGACTGACCAAGCCCGGTACAAATAGACACTTTCCCCAAGCTCAGCGGCAGTGCGGACTGGCAATACATCCGCAAGACGGCCAACTTCCAGTCCAACGGTCCCGTCACCGATGTCAACAGTGACGCGATCCGGTGCTACGAGGCCGGATCCGTAGGCGGGACCAAGACCATGAACGTCCAGGCGGGAGGGCAAATCTCGTTTGGCGCCGCACCAAACATCTTCCATATCGGCCCCCTGAGCGGGTACATGGCCAAGGTCCCCTCGGGCCAAACGGCCGATCGGTGGGATGGAAAGGGCGCAGTATGGTTCAAGGTGTACCAGGAGATGCCGAGCGGTACGCAAGGAGGGCTGCAGTTTGCTAGCAACAGTGAGTTCTCTTCTCGTTTGCTCCTTTTGTCTTGGCTCTGTCTTGCTTCTGAATTCGTCATGTGACCATAATAACACAACACAAACTACAGACAAGGGAACCGTCAGCTTCACAATCCCAAGGTGCATTGCCAGCGGCGAGTACCTATTCCGAGTTGAGCATGTTGCGCTGCACGGTGCCGGACAGATGAACGGTGCCCAGTTCTACATCAGCTGCGCGCAGATCAACGTCCAGGGTGGTGCTGGCTCCAAGACGCCCAGTGGATTGGTCAGCTTTCCCGGAGCATACAAGGCCACCGACCCTGGGTTGTTGATCAACATCTACAACACCAACCGCTACACACCTGCCGGACCGGCAGTGTTTACTTGCTAGAGTCCAGGTCGACTTTTACGAGTTGAGTGCATACCGTGGATGAGGATAGGAGTAGTAAATATTAAGTCTAGGTTTATATACCGCCTTTGGTGTTCCTGGCCAACTTCCAAGTCTAGTTTATATGGTAATCGAATTCGAGTCCAGTCCAGATCATGCACAAGCTCGATGTGGAACAGAAACTCCAAATCACTGCCTGACGATCAAGCTGGTGGTGACGCCAGAAATGACAAACTCCTTGGGGCCCACGTAACTCTGAGTACCGGTCTGGTCCCTGGCAAAGTCCCCAGTGGAAAAGGCGCGGGCCGCATGTACCTTCTGCACACCTCTCTCCCAGCCAGACGTCCAGGTGAAGGAGAGAAAAGCGGGACGGCTGGGACCCTCAGCAGTGAAGGAAAATACAGCGTTGGGGTCCGAACAGCTCTCGTTGGGGACAGACGGGATGGTGGTGGCCGCCTGGGTGGTGGCGGTACAGATCAGAGGTGGAGAGGAAGCGCTCGAGCGGACCTCGAAGGTGAGGCTGTTGGATAGTGGCGGTTAGATGAGGTTTGCAGATGGAAGGTAGGAGTGTGAGGGCTTTACAAGCAAGTTGTGCCACGGGGCTGGCATTGAAGGTTGGTGACCTTGACCGAGACCGACTCGGGAGCCTGACGCGGGCTGATGGCGGCGGCCGAAGCGGTGCTGAGAAGGGCGGCGAGCGGGGTGAGAAACTTCATCTTGTTAGACTGATGATGGTATTCAAGAGGTAGAGTTGAAGTCTTGAGTGATGGAGTTGTGAGACGGGCGAGGTGAGGCTGTTTGTCTGGTGGTGTTTCTGGAATGGATATTCTGTTAATCGAGACGAAGCACGAGTATTTATACACGATATTACGATATAGCATGTCAGCAGCAATGTTGCATCGCAAATAGTCCCCTTGCCTCGTGTTTCGTGTTGAACCGGTCTATCAATTCTCGTAATGGCGTGCCCAGAGACACTATGATGCCCTGTATGATGCTCCTTTAGGTATTGCAAGGGAAACGGCCGCTCCGGGGTTCCACCAAGGCGCATTCACGAGTTGTTCCATGCCACTGGACGCGGTAGAGCGGAAAGCGGCCTTGACAGGTCCATATTGCATGCTTAGGGATGCTTAGAGACTCTTTTCGTCAGCAGAGTGCTTATTCAGCTCCGATCGTGTTGGACCATTTTGGTACGAGCCAGGCTTTTTGATTGGATGGACGGGACGACGATGACGTTTCCTGATTGGGAGAGTTGGAATTGTCCTGCAGAACTGGCTTTTTTGGCACCCCGCTCTCTGCAAGGTGCCCTGCACTGAATTCCGTGCACTGTCCCGTCTCGCCGTCGCTGCCTTTGGCCTGAAATTCAATGGACAAACTCCAATCACTGCCAATTAACACTGGACTACCCACCACTCAACATGGCCACACCATCATCTTTGCCGTACCACGAACCATCAATTACGACAATAATTATACTCTCCGGCTTCCTGATTCTGCTCAATGCCATCAACTATGGTCTCGACAAGCTTGTTTATTGCGGCCTTATCGGTCAAGTCTTCCTCGGTATAGCCTGGGGCACCCCCGGCGCCGGATGGCTTTCAGAAGAGATGGAGCACTCAATCGTCCAGCTTGGCTATCTTGGTCTGATACTTGTAGTTTATGAGGGTGGTCTTTCCACAGACTTTCGATCGCTCAAGGCAAATCTGCTCCTGTCCACAGCAGTCGCCATCACCGGCATCGCACTCCCGATGGCCTTTTCCTTTGCACTCGCCTCAATGCTCGGCGCATCGCCCCTGCAAGCCTTCGCCGCCGGTGCCGCCTTGTGCTCCACCAGTCTGGGCACCACCTTCACGGTCCTTGGCACCAGTGGCCTAGTGACGACACGGATGGGTGTTGTCCTCACAAGCGCCGCCATGATGGACGACGTCGTTGGTCTGATCATGGTCCAGGTCGTTTCAAACCTGAGTGGCAGCACCGGCAACCTTGAGCCTGTTACGGTGATACGGCCGGTTTTTGTTTCCTTGGGACTGACGGTTTTGCTTCCTTTGGTGTGCAGATTCCTGGTCCAACCCGGGACGCTTTATCTGAACGCAGTGCGCGTCAAAAATCCAGCATCTGTCCTTGATCGCCTGTTGAGACTGCCCCAGACATCACTCACCATACACACATGCTGCCTCCTGGGACTGGTCATCGCGGGGACATATGCGGGGACCTCTGGTCTGCTTTCCGCGTACGTCGCTGGGGCGTCGATCAGCTGGTGGGACTCCGAGGTACCTCATGTCCCAACGCACAAAGCCCAAGAGAAGGAACATGAACCGTCCACCAAACAAACAAACGAGCCGAAACCAACCCAAGCTACAGAATCAGGTGTTCTGACTGTGCCTCCCGCCTCGGATCAACGCCAGCTACCATTCGAGTCTCGTCGCAACAGTGGTACAGAAATCTACGAGCATTACTACAGCAAGGCCGTGTCTAGCATCTTGTCACCCTTCTTCTTTGTGAGTTGACCGTCACTCTCCATAAAAGTGCCCCTTTTACCCTTGCTGACCATTGCGGGCCAATCAGGCTTCAATCGGTTTCTCTGTTCCCATTAGTCAGATGTTCTCCGGGCCTATAGTGTGGAAAGGCGTAGTGTACACTATTTTGATGATACTATGCAAGCTGATCTGCGGAATCTGGCTACTGTCTTTCGCGAGCCCCCTGCGATCTCTTCAGCGCCTGGTAAGGATACTTTCTCGCTCGGGACATGAGGTTGCGATCGTCACGCCAGGAGCTCGATGCACACAAGGTGCTCGTCCAAGAAACGACCAAGCCGCACAAGCTACCGGGCCGAGCCACAACAGCCCTGAACAAGCCATGACCGAGACCCAGTCTACCGATTCGCACACCAACGCATCTCCAGATCCCGAAATGCCAATCTCTACATATCCAGCTTGCATCCTCGGCTGCGCCATGGTGGCACGTGGTGAGATTGGCTTCTTGATCTCAGCCCTGGCCGAGAGCACTGGCATCTTCAGCGGACAGGCTGGTTCACCCGAACAGCCTTCGGACCTGTTTCTTATCGTGACCTGGGCAATCACGCTTTGCACCATAATCGGGCCACTCTGTGTTGGTCTCCTTGTGAATAGAGTGAAGAGGCTAGAGAGGAAGTCAAGAGGTGGAAAGCACAATGTGCTTGGGGCGTGGGGCGTCCAGAGCAAGGGCGCTTGACAAATGTAGGGCGTTCTTATCAAGCAGCCACTTTCAGTACTCGGCAGTCAATTTGGGTTCCGCCCAGTATTGTATGGTAATGTCATCCAGCACCCACGATATCCTATTCAGCACCCAAAATAAGTGTTCCACAGGGTGCTGTATGGAAGTAAAACAGGCTAATTACAAAAATGTGACATCTCCCAGTCAAATCACGGCCTCCAAAACCTTGCTGGCTGCATGTACACACAAATCGTACAAGGGCTGGTTTTTCATAATAACAAACACAGGCACCTCAATCCCACACATCCGCATAAACCAATACCGCAGCTCAACCGCAATTAGTGAATCTACACCGAGCACGTATGCTGGTTTTGCCGTATCCAAACTTTCCGGGTCTACGGATAGAGATTTGGCCAGTTTTTGGACCAGGCCAGAAGCTAGGATCTCGCCTGCCTCCTCGAGCGAAGGCGCCGCTTTAACGAGTGCCACAAAGTCGACGGTCGCGCACGTTTGGTCGCCCTCGGGCCCTGCGTTGGCGCTATCGTTGCCTATCTCGCCTATTCTCAACAGGTGCCGGAACAAAGGTTTAGTTGGCCACACGATCCGGCCCTCTTGGGTAAGAGTATAAATATCACGGGGCGTGTCGACAACGGTTACGATTTGGGACTTGTTGGCAACGTCGAAGCTGCTGTCGTATGCTGGGTCGCAGACCACGTCCAGCAGCGCCATTAGCTGGTCGTTGTGTATTCCGCCGTACGTCCGCAGGTTGCTGGCCACCATCTCGAAGTTGTCGTTGGCCCACCCAGCTTCTGCAACCATAGCCAGGTCAATTGAAACGGCCTTTTGCCCGAGCGAAGTGCGGTAACGGGCAAATGCGTCTTCAAAAGTGCCTCCTGCTGCGTAGTTGGACTGGCCCGGGTTACCAAAAACGCCGCAGAAGGACGAAAGGAGGACGAAAAAATCCAAATCGCTCGGCAGAAGTCTATGCAAGTTCCACGAGGCTATGCGTTTAGGCTTCAACGCTGCGTGAAATTTAGCGACCGGCATGTTGGCAATGGCGTCGTCGTCCAGCTTCATCGCGCCTTGGATGCAGCCCCGCACGGGAGGAAAGCCGGCGGCCGCGGCGTCCTTGAGCACGGTCTCCAGCACGGGATAATCAGAGCAGTCGCACACCGGCTCGAGGTGTTTGACCGATAAGTTGTCCATCTCTTTGAGGAAACCGACGACTTCGGCTTGATTTTTGTCAACCCCATGTGAGTTGAGGAAGAGGAAATGCCGCGCACCCCGATCCACCATCCACCGGGCAATTTCGCGACCCAACCCGCCGAGACCACCGGCGATAAGGTAGGTCGCTTGGGCTGGGAATAGGTACGATGGCTTGATGGATGGCTGATACCTCACCATCGGGCCTGGCGTCTCGTAGTCCAATAATATCTTGCCCGTGTTTTTGCCGCTTTGTACGAAGCGGAACGCATCTTCAATTTTGTCGGCCGGATAAACCTGCAAAGGTAAAGGTTCGTGAAGTTCCGGGTGCTTATCAAACAGGTCCAAAACCTCAGCCATCACTTGCGTCATAAGCTGCGGTTTGACGGTGCTGATGAGGGACAGGTCGACACAGGCAAACGTCACGTTGCGCGTAAAGGGACCCATTTCCAGCTGGTTATTTAGGATGGCGTCTCCGTTGCCAATATCAATAAAGGCGCCGAGCGGCGCGATGCATTCCCACGTGGCCTGTAACAATTCGCCGCTGACGCTGTTGAGGACAACATCAACTCCTTTGCCGCCGGTGGCGTGCAAAATATCGTTTTTGAACCCGGTATCACGGGAATAAAAGATGTGACTGTCCGGAATACCATATAGGGATTTGACCAGCTCGCGTTTCTCTGTGTTGCTAACAGTAACATAGATGGCGCTGGCACCGCGCAGCTGGGCGAGCTGGATGGCGGCCTGCCCAACGCCACCTGCGCCGGCGTTGATCAACACCGACTGACCTTTTTGCAGGCGTGCCAAATGGTCAAACGAATACACTACCGTCCTCCATACGGCTGAAATAGCGGCACCGACCTGGAACGACATGCTGTCGGGCATAAGGGTCAAGTCTTGGTCTTTGTAGCGGGCAAAAGTACCAAAGCCTTTTGCGTCGTTGCTGCAATATATAACCCTGTCTCCAGGCTTAAATATGCTTCCCGAACCCGCCCGAGTAACGACTCCGGCGCCGTCGCAGCCAAAACTATCGTTGGTCACCTGGCCCAATGCAATCATGACGTCGCGGAACTGCATCCCGGCAACTTTAATCTCGATTTCGCAGGATCCGGGTGCCAGCGGGTCGGCTGCGGCCGCATCTTCGGTGTAGTACAACGTCTCAAGCAGGCCGGGAGTTTCGATGGTGAGATAAAAGCGCGGTTTGGAGGCGGCGTCGCCGCTGCCCATATTATATGTTGCAATGTCGCGCTTTTTGTTCCGTGCCAGCATGGCCCCGTTAATATGGCCGGCTGGGATAAGGCGCGGGGTATAAAGCAAACCATCAACCTGGAAATATTCGGTTTCCCTTGACGCGGAGTCGCTCCGCCTAGCGTCGGAAAGGACACGCAATAGCGTCTCGGCCGAGGCTTGAGTGCTAGCCCAAGGATGTTCCAGACTGACAATAACAAAGCACTGGTCGGCGCGCTCGGAGCATAAAGCGCGTGCAAAACCAAGGGTGACTTCCCCATCCGGGTTCCGGACGGCGGGCCCCAGACCGGTGGTTAGCCAAATGGTCATCTTGGACCGCGTGCCAAGATGTTTAATGCCTTCAAACTCGGCCGCTGTTGCAGTAGCCAGGACGGGAAGACTCAGCTCGATCAAGCTGATAATTGTTGTTTTCTCCAAATCCGTCTCAGAAAGGTTTGCCACATCGAGGAGACTATAAACTTGGGCTGGGCCAAGGCGGTCCTGGATCTCTTTGAAAAGGCTCATTTGTTGCTCTGAGCTTGGGTCAGCTACCACTATGTACTGGCCACCTAGACTATTCATGGTAACTGCCTGGGGGCTGGGGGACGGCCCATCTGTCGTCGGGTTGGTGGTAATGAGTACCGAGACCTGGCGGTACAAGGGGTCCTCAAAGTCTTGAAATTCAAGCTGCAGGCCAGAGAAGCCGGCTTCACGGAATGCTTGGTCCCATTGACTGGTTGAAAGCAGCGGGCCTTGGTCTGCGTAGCCTTGTTGGCCTTGGGGTGGGGGCCGCAACCACCAACCGGGGAGTAAACCAAAAACGAAAGCATGGCGCGACGTGCTAACATTTACCAGTTCGGCCAAACACAAACTGCCGCCAGGCTTGAGTAGTTTGCGCACGTTCTTCAGTGTCTGGACCAGGTCCTTGGTGACGTGAAGAACGTTTCCAGCGACGACGACGTCGTAGGAAGCCTCGTGGAAACCCTGAGCTGTCGGGTCGGCTTCAATGTCCAATTTGGCAAACTTGATAGCTCCAGCAGCGTGCGAGAAACGCTGGCGAGCCTTGTCAAAAAAGCCGCTAGACACGTCCGTGTACATGTATTCACCGCACCTCACCACCTGTTGCCCGTTTCCAATGTTGTGTACAAGTCCGGGGAGGACTTTCGCCGTGGAGCTTCCAGTGCCGGCGCCAAGTTCGAGGAAGCGGAGTTTGGGGTCGTTGTGCGAGAGGACCTTGGCGTACTCTCCGATGACGCGGTTGAGCAATGAGGTCAGGTCGGCGTGGTAAAAGTCATCGACCCGATTGTCCTCAAAAATGACTTGAAGCGCCAAAGTCTTGCCCTCAAGGATACCGAGAACGTGCTCACCAACGTGTTTGTTTAAAGCACATCCAGGATCAAGGTATGCCTCTTCTAGTATCTGCTCCATCGATACACTACCAAGCCCTCTGCCCTTGGGATGCCATTTGGCCTCCTCAGCGACCACATGACGTAGAAAGTTGAAATAGCGGTCAAAGTAGTGACCGTCCTGCCAGGGCTTCTCTCCCATGGCATCGATTTTGGCTACCACTCTCTTGGCGTAGTGCAGCATAATAGCATCTGAGCGGTTGGTTCGGTCCATCTCCGTTTCCAGGCTCTCGTTGCGTTTGGTGGCAACCTGCAGTGTAGGGCGCAGCTGTTGGAGCTCCTGAATAAGGGGAACGTGGGGCGCGTAATCAATCGTATAAGCCATGCGACCCGTGGCCTCGGTGTCGGTGGTGATAGCCGTGTCCAGGCTGGAGATGGCGGTGCCGCGCTGGCCGTCGCAAATAATAACCGGCTCCATAGTGTCCTCCAAAAGGGCAATGGTGCGACAAACGCACCCCCTAAAACCACGCATAGTCTCTTGAGAAGCCACTTTGAGTTTCGGGTTACCATCGGCGGTAAAAAGCTTATGCGACACCCAAAGCTCATCCACTCCCGTAAACATCATGGTTGGAACAGTGTACCAGCCACCTCTAGAAAGGCCAACTATTTGGCTTTGGCAAATGGCGTCAAGAGTCGTTGGATGCACAACGCAGGGATCCTCATGGGAAAATTCCATATGCTTGGCGTATTCACGCAGACTCACCGTCGCCGTGACGTGACCAGTCCTGTCGTAGGCAATGTTCTGGAGCAGTTGAAAATATGGCCCGTAATCAAAGCCAGACTTTTGCGACAGATTGTTGTAGAACTGTTTGGTATTCGCCACCAATGTGCACCGTTTAGCAATACCGTCATATTCGTCCCTGTGCTTGGCGGCGAATTGGGCCTCGCGCGTTTTGGCTGCCGCCCTATGCTCTTCTGCCAGCGTTTCGGGCTCCAACTCGACCCTGACGCTGCCACACGCTACCTCGGTCCACTCCTCGTTCTGGATAGTGTAAATACGGAAATCATAACACGGCAACTGTTCATTGGGAACGTATAGCTTCCGCGGGCGCAGGTATATCTTGGCCTCGGCGCCATGCTCTGATTCATCCACCTGAATGGGTCGCAACATGCGCACCGAATTAAGCCGGTAGCCTTTGATTCTGTCCTTGTGCGTGTGGGCTAGCTGCCGTACGGCCTCGATTGCCATAATCAGCATTCCGGAACCCGGATAAATCGGGCTGCCGTTGAGGGCGTGGTCACGAATCCATGGGTTTTCGTCCATGGTAATGGTGTGCTTCCACGCGCCCTCGTTGACGTTCCAATCCTTGTCACGGATACCGAGGAGCGCATGTCGCCGGAAGGGGCGGAAGGAGTAGTTTTTGGAGATGCGCGATTCGTCCCAGTACCATTTGGCGCGGTTGAAGGGGTACGATGGCAGGTCCACCATAAGCTTCGGTGCGCGGGCGGCGGCGATGGAGGAAGCGTTGACCTTGTCCAGGTCGACCTTTACACCATCACTCCAGATTTGACTGACCGCCTCGAGCAGAATCTTGACATCATGGTCTGTAGGTGAAAGCACGGGCGCATATCGCCATTTGAGACTCTTGGGTGCCGTCGCTGCCAACGTGTCCTTGATGGGCCGGCGTAGACCGGCCTGAGGGCCCAGTTCGAGGAAGAAACGGCTACCAGCCTTGGTGTCCAAAGTCAAAGCCGTCATCGCCTGGGCAAACCTGACCGTGGACACGAGGTTTGACACCCAGTATGCCGGCTTGGTTAGCTCTCGCAGGTCGATGGCCTCGCCTGTGACCGACGAGAACATGACGGCCCTGGCTGGCCCGGCAGAAGCTCCTTTACCTGGCGGTGGAGGTGCCATAATTCCTCCCTCAAGACTAGCCTCATACTCCTCGCTACCTTTGCTCATAACCGCTGAATGGTACCCGATTTTGACAGGCAGATATTTGGCAAAGATTTTGGCAGCATCGAGGCGCCTGTACAGTTCCTCAATAGCTTCAACCGGACCCGAAACCGTGACATTAACGGGGGAGTTGACGCACGCGATTGTGACGTCCATGCCCTCCAAATACGTCGCCACGTCGATTTCGCCCAGCCCAACCGACATCATGGTCGTGGGCTCAGCGGCCGAAGCAGCAACCAGCTTTTCCGAAATAACCCCGCGGTAGTAGGCGATGCGCCATGCCGATTCACGGGTGATGGCATTAGCTGAATAGGCTGCAGCTATCTCACCCGAGGAATGGCCGATTACAGACGATGGGCCAAGGCCCCACGATTTAAGTAGGTCAACCAAGGCGATTTGTATTGCGGTGCATAATGGCTGCGAATATAGGGGCTGGTTGATCTTGGATGTTTCAGCATCGCGTTCCAGCTCTTCAAGGACCGACCACGAGCAACCAAGCTCCTTGGTAAGAAAGACGTCACACTCCTTTATAGCCGCTTCGAAGATGGTATACTTTTGGAGCAAGCCCAAAGCCATCCTCGCGTACTGCGCTCCCTGGCCGGTGAAAACAAAGCTGAATACCGGAGCCTTGGAGGAAAGGGTGAATACGGCTTTGGAGGTGCTGGACTTGAGATTTGTGCAAGCATCGCCCAGAGAATTGACAACGGCGGCAGAGCGCCAGTTAAGTATTGAGCGACGGGCAGAAAGGGTGTGACACATGTCAACCAGAAAGCACTTTTCGTCCGTCGCAGCGGTGTTGATGGTGGAGAGGTGGGATCGCAGGGCTCCTGCTTGGCGTTTGGTACCCTCTTCATCGTGGGCTGAAAAGGGTATTATCGCCCAGCTGCAGTGGCCGTTGCTGCTGTGACCGTTGCTGCTGCAATCGTTCTTGGTATAACCCACTGCATAGCTACCCTCGAGCTCTTGTTGCCGATACTTTTCCACACTTTGGTGGTGAGCCTCTAACCCCATCAGCTTGAGATAATTGTACGCGTCGTCTACGATGGCGTGGGCGTTTGATCCTCCATAACCAAAGGAGCTGACTGACGCCCGCCTCAACCCTTCAGTGGGCCAAGGCACGGCCTCGGTAGGGACTTGAAGTTTCAACTCGTCAAGATGTAGGTTGGAGTTGGCTTCAAAGTCGGCATTGGGCGGGATGATAGCCTTTTCCAGCGCCAGCACAATCTTAATCAGACCTGCCAAGCCACTTGCTCCCTCCAAGTGGCCAATGTTGGACTTGACCGAGCCAAGATACAGCGGCTTTTCCCTGTGCGGTTTGAAAATCTCCCCAATGGCCTCCGTTTCGATCGGGTCACCGATCAAAGTGCCGGTACCATGCGCCTCGAAAAATCCAGTCTGGTCAAACCCCAGCCCTGCACGCTCATACGTGTCCCTAATTAGTGCCCGCTGCGCCTCGGCGCCGGGTTGCGTAATGCTAGGTGTACGGCCGTCCTGGTTAGCACCCGTGCCGCGGACCACAGCACGGATGCAGTCACCATCCTTGATGGCCTTGCTTAATGGCTTCAACAGCACGAAGCCGAAACCCTCACCACGGCCATAACCATTGGCGCGGTGGTCAAAACTAAAGCAGCGGCCATCTTTGGATAGGAAGTTGGCGTTATCCAGCACCACGGCAATGGCCTCGGGCGTCATGCACGTGTTGGCGCCACAGACAAGACTCATTTCGCTTTCACCCAGGATGATACTCTGCACGGCAAGGTGTAGTGCGTACAGTCCCGAGGAGCAGGCTGTATCCAGTGTCAACGAAGGACCCCGCAGGTCGTAAAAGTGGCTGATGCGGTTGGACAGTAGCGCGTAGCCCGTCGCCGTCGACTGGTAGCGCGACTGGTACTCTGGGTCGCGGGCGACAATGGTCTCCTGGTCACGCGCAAAGTTTGCACAGTAGACCGAGGTTTTGGACCCGGCTATTCGATCCATTGGGATTCCGGCTATTGGAGTGTTAGTCTTGGTTGTTTCTCTCCATTGCTCCAATATAAAAGGGTCAAAAACCTACCGTTTTCAAACGTTCGGTATGCGCCTTCCAGTAGGCATCTCTGCATCGGGTCGACTACAGATGCTTCAGCAACCGACATGCTAAAAAAGGGCGCATCAAACGCCCGCGGGTCTTCCTTGAGGTAATGGGCCTTTCGGGTGCGGATCTGTTGGGCGGTCAAAATCTCCATCCTCCCAATCAACAGACAAAACAACAGGCTCCTAAAGCTACTTACAGCGTCAAGGCGGGCAGGATCAGGGTGGTAAAAGGCATCCATGTTGTAGCGGCCTTCTGGCGGCTCTGTGGCGACATTGCGGGCCTCGCAAAGCATCTTCCAAAACCCCTGGAGGGAGTCGGCTTCCTCAGGTAGTTTACAGTTGAGGCCAATAATGGCCACCGGCTCCGAATCGTCAATCTTCATGGTGAGATGGTATAATAGGCTGAAGTGGCAAAGATAAATCTGTATGATTATCTGGGTGTTTGCGAATATGAGACAATGAAAGATCTGGGCGAGGGAGAAACACCTGAACAGCTGCCCTATAATGTCCAAAATCGTCAGAAATAACTTGTAGGCCAGCCTCTCATCGTTGGATTAGCCTTTTGGAAAACAAAATATAGAGAACGGAGAGAATCTCTTCTAGGTTTGTATAATGATCAAACAATAACAGTGGCCTTGCTCCAGAAGACACCGAATATGTAGCAGGCTTGATCCCTCGCAAATATCAAACTACTCTTCCTCACGGCTAATATATTCCGCATTTCCACCCACATCAAGCTTCTTCCATTCCCGTGACTAGTTAGCGCTCTGTTTATCTGTAAAGTTAATACTAGGCGAAACGTTCCATGGCCCACAGGTTGCCTATTAGGTCGATATATTTACAGTTTCATCGCAGAAAGTTTTAGCTATCGACCTTTACAAAAACTATTATGGAGGCATGCGGACGTGTAAACTGGGATTGGCATGGCCGTATAATAAGTATGAGTCGTACAGAGGTCAAAAGTCAACTTGCCGTAAATCAAAGGTGCATTCACTTTCGTTCACGACAACCGATTCATAAGGCAGAAGTCTTGAACCAAGCTTTTCCACTGAGTCGTAAAGTGGATACATGATATTGCACTAAAACAATGTCAAAGAGAGCTCCCGTCAATGACTCTTGCAGTGACTTTGGTGATATAGCCCGCAACACATGATATCATAGTGGTCTTGACTATATATGCAATTGCAATTGATACACTGACGGCTCACACAACCTTGAATTCCTCGGAAACCTGTCTTTGAAACAGGGCCAACGAAATACTTTTATTCAGTCAGAATCAGGACTCGTAAGCCAAAAGTGCATTTACAATACACAACGGCCTTCATTCGGCATTGAGAGTGAGCCACCGAGGTTGGAACGCACCGATAGCTACCATTCATCCCCAGTCCACAATGTCAGTACAGCCGAATCTCGAGACGATGCGCGGCTCAGCAGTCTATCTCCCTTTTATCCTTCGTTTTCTCTACGACCTGGTTGTCCTACGGTTCTATTGTAGCTATATCTGGCGCTGCCCGGCTCACAAGCTCAGCGCGCTGTATAGCACACAGATCGAAGCGGCCATTTCCCGCCGGAGGGACGCCAACCAAAAATCTTGTTTCAATCCGCCCTTGCGTCTTTTGGATATCGGAGTGGGCACCGGCTACCATCTGGGCAACGCACCGTCCCTCCCGCCAAGATCCGCTTTGGTGCTGGCGGATTTGAATCAAAACTGCCTGGAGGCTGCGTCGGCCCGCGCTGCCAAGACGCACAAAGAGGCAAAGATCTATACCCTCATGGCTGATTTCCTCGAGCCGAGTGAGGATGCCGAGCTGGGTCTTTCCCTGCGCCGCCTCGCGTCACTTGAGGAACGCGAGCACCCCGGGTTCGATATAATCTCATGCACATTTCTGCTTCACTGCCTGCCTGGTCCCCCAAGATTGAAGGCGGAGGCTCTGACACGATTGGGCAGCCGGCTTTTGGCCAAAGATGGTGTGCTTACCGGCGCCACCATATTGGGACATGGCGCGCCGCATAACCTCCTCGGTCGATTTATCATGATGTGTCATAATTTCACAGGTGTGTTTAGCAATACGGAAGACGATCTTGATACGTTTGTCAAGGGCTTAGAAGACGTGTTTGAAAATCTCACATGGGAGCTTGTCGGGGTGGTTTTTATATTTAAAGCCAGTGGTATTAAGCAGTGAGATGATGAAATGAAGAGTTGAGGCTTTTTGGACCAGTACCATTGGGTTATGCTTAATTGGATATGCTTGTTTCACGTGGTAGATTAGTGCTTGACTTTAAACCTTGTAAAAAACCTGGAACTTGCCTGAATGCAAAGGGCCACGTTGCAAAACCAACTAGGGTACCTTATATGCCATAGAATAGCAGTAACGTTGTCACTGTCAACGTTAGGGGGCATCCCTGTAGCCATGGGGACCTTGAAAAGTAAGTTTGTTCTAGAACTAAAGCATATATCTTCCTTGCTTCGCCGTTTACTTTGTGAAATGTTGCAAGTCCGGAAGCTACCCTCCACTACCAAACATACGTCATGGACAAAGCAATTGGAAATGGGGCTTATTCAGTCCCGGCCGAGGCTCGAAAGATTTATCACGAGCAAATACTCGCCAACCCTTTAATCCGCAACAGCCTTCCTCGAGGGATCCAAAGGGCCGCGCAATCCATCGTCTTTACCGGTACCAACGCACCGACTCTTCCGGTGAATCTGCGCTTCGCAGAGAGTATTTCGAGTCTCAAGGCTCTGGAAGCAAGCTTACTCAACCTGGTGCTGGAGATGAAGTACGGGGTCCTGCCGAAAAAGGTTGAGATAAACACCGACCATGCCCAGCTTTTTATCATGTCCTTTGCCCTCTGGGTACTGGACCCGGCTGGGGTGAATATAAACGCCGGCACCATACGTACGGCCGAGGGTCGCGCTCAACTTGCCAGGTACTTCCCGTCGTGGGAAAGGCGATTCACCAGGTCTGAAGCGGGGAACCGCTATCGAACAGCTGTAACCAATATTTACGCCACCAAAGACGACCGGTATTTCCACTTGCACGGTTCCCTGGACCCGGAACCGATGCTGGACGCTTTGGGACTGCCGAAAGCAATGGAGTGTGAAACTGCAAATGCAAGTAGGCAACCGTTCCAGGAGGCGGTTGGTCGGTTAACAGCAAACGAAATGCAAACGCTGGTCGATAAGTGCCGACAAGCAGGCACCACCTGTCTTACAAAGGAAGAATATATGAGTAGCCAACATGGCCAAGCTAATGCCCACATTGGTCTATTTGAAATTATCTCGCACCCCAACGTAACCCAGCCTAGGACCTGGTGGCCCGGTGGCGGGGACGCGCGCCGACCCCTCGCAGGACTCAAGGTGGTCGAGCTCTCGCGCGTAATTGCCGCACCCGTGATTGGCCGCTCGCTGGCCGAATTTGGTGCCAGCGTGATGCGCATCACAGCTCGCCACCTTCCTGACACATCAGGCTTGCACCTGGACACCAATCATGGCAAGTGGAATGCTTGTCTGGACCTCCGGCAAGAAGAGGACAGAGAAGCCTTGCGAGAGCTGATTTATGACGCCGATGTCTTCATCCAAGGCTACAGGCCTGGGGTTTTCGACAAGTACGGTTTTGGAGAGCAGCATGTGCTCGACCTGTGCCGTAATCGCAAGGATCGTGGTGGCATTATTTACGTTGCCGAGAACTGCTACGGATGGCATGGGCCATGGGTTGATAGGCCTGGTTGGCAGCAGATTTCCGATGCTGTTAGCTTTTTGATTTTCTCTTCTGTGGCTCAACTCTCCTGAGATCTGTCGTCTGGCTAACCCAACATTTGATTCATGCAGAGCTGTGGGACATCGTACGAGTTTGGCAGAGCTCTCGGCCGTGACGAGCCAGTTACTCCTATTTTCCCCAACTCGGACTATAGGTAAATACGATTCAAGATATTAATGTGGCTCTTTAGTTGTTAACAAGGATTCCAATCAACCTTTAGCACCGGTGTAGCCGGATTTGCAGGGGTCTTGACCGCACTACTGCGTCGAGCTGAAGAGGGTGGTTCGTTTACAGTACGAGTAAGTTGGTAAAAGTCCCTGACCTACTTTACCACTGAGGCATTGCCACGCACTGACACGGGAATTCTGCCATGCTTCCCAGGTTGCGCTAAACTACTACTCCCGCTGGCTGCTTTCGTCCGTAGGGGGTTATCCGCAACATGTATGGGAGGACCTCCGTCGACGCAGCGGCGTACCCCAGTTTGAGCACCACCAGTCCATGGAGCAGACGATCCCCATAGTCTTTCCATGGCTGCTCCGCTGCGGTATCATCACCAAGCCCGACTTTTATACCGAGTATTACGCCAAGAACCTGGGTAAAACGGTTCGGATCGTCGCTCCTGTGCTTCGCTATCCAGGTGGAGAGGTGGAACCAGGCTTTCAAGTGGGTACACGGACTAATGGGGTTGACATGGCCAAGTGGCCCAATGACCTCGGGGTGGAGGTGGTTGATGCAGACTGCTAGGAGCAATTTGTTTTGTAACTGCTCGATTCGACATTTTGTTTTAGCCATGCGTGAAACCTCGAGATGCAATGCGATTATTCTTGTTACAAGAGAAAAAAGGAAAACCGTTACTCAAGAGCTTGCCTGTGTATTGTATAAATCTGGAAGTTTAGACAGTCATTTTGTTGGGTGAAAATTTAGCAACTCACCAGATATTCGAGCAAGCTGAGTACCTATTCACTTTACCATGTTACTTGCTACGAATTTACCCTACATACCATTTCCAGTCTATGTGGCTGTTGCCTTGTTGAGTCTTGTTGTTTGGCTCATGGTAACATCGGCACGCGGCGAAAGAATAATTGAGAAATATGGCGGCCACGCTGCCAAATTCAGTTTCAGCAACAGGCCACTGAGCAATATCTTTGGTCTACGCTTCGCCTGGGAATTTTATCGGCATGGTCGTCGCGATGAATATCTCAAATTCACCCATCGCACCTTTGCCCAGTCCGGTACTGGCCGCGCCAATCCATACACATACGAAGTAAACCTCGGAGGGGTGCGCACAATCTGGACTGCAGACCCTGAGAACATCAAGGCCATGCTCGGCTCCCAGTTTGAGGATTACGGGCGCGGCAAGGCCTTCCAAAGCCGGTGGCATGACCTCTTGGGCACCGGCATCTTCAACACGGACGGCAGGGAGTGGCATGACTCTCGCCACCGTCTCCGTCCACTCTTTAATCGCCAACGCGTCTCCAACTTGGATTCGTTTGAGAGACAGATCCAAGTCATGATCAATCAGCACCTTGACGGTGCACGCACGGTTGATCTCAAGGATGTCATCTCCAGATTCGCCCTGGACGCCATTGGTGATTACGCAATGGGCTACCAGGTGAATGCCCTAGCCGACCGAAAGAATGACTTTCTGGATGCGCTGGAGAGGATTAAAACCATCCAAAACATCAAGGAATGCGCTGGCCCACTGAGCTGGTTGGTTCCAACGCCTGGCTTCAAGCGAGATCTCAAGGTGCTCGACGATTTTATAGCGCCCTTGATAGACCAAGCCGCATCTCTGCCACAGTCGGTGCTCGACGAAATGGACAAGACGGACCGCGGGTGGACCTATGTAAAAGCTTGCGCTTCAGTCTCGCGCGACCGTGACTTTCTCAAATACGAGCTCATGTCAGTCATTTTGGCCGGCCGCGATACCGTTTCTGGAACACTCGTCTGGACTTTCTTGGAGCTAGTCAAACGTCCAGACCTTGTGGCGGACCTGCGGCGCGAAATTGAAAGCACAATAGGGATTGGCCTTGATGCTCGGCGCCCGAATCATGATGACCTCAGATCGATGCGACTCGTGAGAAACACCCTGAACGAAACTCTCCGTCTTTATCCCACCGTCTCGCTCAATTTGCGGACAGCCCTCAGGGACACCAGCCTGCCCCGCGGGAATGATCATGATGGCAACAAACCAGTGGGCTTGGCACAAGGGACACCCGTGATCTTTTCGAGCCACATTCTACGTAAGAGTTTCCACCTTGGTGCTTGGTGGTTCCGTGAGATATGTGTGATACTTGCTTGTAAACGCTAACGGAAACAACCACGTACAGAACTGAGCCCAGAAACGTACGACCAATCCCCGCCTGGGACCAGTCCACCTCATGTTTTTGACCCCTACAGGTGGGATACGTGGAAACCTAAACCGTGGACCTATATACCGTTTGGCGGAGGGCCGCGGATATGTATTGGTCAGGAGTTTGGGCTGACCGAGATGGCTTTTGTGAGTTCCTACCCGTGTCTGCTGTTATCATACAGCCGCATCATTTTGATCAAGCATCATCACTAACGCTACTTGTCTTTCAGCTGTTGGTTCGCCTGCTTCAGCGTTACTCGAGATTCGAGATGCGGTGCGAAATGCGTGGCAATTCACAAGAGGGATGGGAAAGGCCTAGTGGGAGTCCCAGCATTGTTGAGCAATTCATGATGGAGAAAGGCAGGGTGCGCATCTCTGGGGATGTTACATTATCACCTAGAGACAAGGTGCTAATGGCTTTCCTTCCGTAGCAATTAGTCGTTGACTGAGTCTTGTGCCGAGTTGCCGAGACTAGATCCTGTTTTCTTGTTATGCTTCTAAACCTTGAGGGGCAATTTTACGATGAAATGACGTGTGGTACTGTTGATGGGTTGCGGTGCAATACTCGGGTTGCGGAATTAAGAAATTGGTTACGTGGGACAAAGTCACTGAGGGCAGGGAGATGCATGCAGTTGTTCGAGTCGTGCACATTTTGCTGGCCGAGTCTCAACAAGACCGCCAGGAACCTCAAATAAAAACAACTCGTCGCGCTGTTGGTCCAGAATCACCAATTAGTGAATTGCCATTTGCTAGAGTGAATAGAAAATCACAAGCACAAAACCAACAATGATTGTCACCATCTCAGTGCTGCTGGCGACCTACATCCTGTACTGGACCGTCTGCCTGGTGAACAACGTCCTCAAGGCAAATGCGACTGGCCTGCCTGTGCGCTGGACGCCTATAACGCCCATGAACCCCTTTTGGATTGTTTTGGGCAAGTCTACCTCGCGCGTTCTCCGAGCATTTCTTCCATCCTTCCTCTCAGACTGGACCTACTTTAGCACTTTTGACTGGCATTGGCTAGACCGTCTGTCCCTTGACTTTGAAGTGCACGAGAAGAATGGTGACACCTTTTTGCACGCTACTCCCTCAGGGTTAATGCTGCACACAAGAGATCCGCAGGTTGCTCAACAAATCCTCCATACCTGCCCTAAGCCGGATCATGTTGCAAAATCCCTCGAGGTTTGCGGGCCAAACCTGGTCAGCAGCAGCGAGGAGGACTGGCCGAGGCATCGCAAGGTGACAGTTTCTACACTTAGTGACCGGAACAACCGCCTGGTTTGGGCCGAGACAGTTCGCCAGACGTTATGCATGCTGCGGAACTACCACGCAGGAAATGGGAAAATAACCAACCCCGAGGACGATGTCCGCAGCATGTACCTCAACATGTTTTCTGCCGTTTGCTTTGGTAAGCCGTTGGATTTTGAAAAAGCAACTGGGGAAAGCGATGGGAAGCTCCCCGGTGGCCATGAAAGAAGCTACCGGTACTGCCTTGAGACCAGCCTCAGGGATATATTTATCCTACACACCGTACCAAGCTGGATGAGATATCTCCCTCAAGCCTTGGTCCCACGCAAAATTGCAGAGTTCTTTGCGGCGTCAAGGGAAATGATCCAATACTTGGACGAAATGATTTGGCGTTGCCAGGAAGAGTCGCAGGATGGCGGACAGGAGCTCAAGTCGGGCGACAATCTGCTCCGCATTACTGTCCGGAGCGGACAAAGGTCAAAAACCGAGACGCAGGGGCGGGCTTATCTGTCCAACGAAGAAGTCCGTGGCAATCTTTTAATTTATTCCCTGGCCGGGCACGAGTCCAACGCGCACACCCTCACATATGCGCTCTACCTTCTGGCGGCCTACCCTAATGTTCAGGACTGGCTAGCCGAAGAGTTGGCCGCGATTGGTCTGCTAGATGGCCAGCTGAGTGCGGAGGAAACCTATTTTGGTATTATGGCTAAACTCCCAAGGACATTGGCTGTGATGGTAAGTGATTATATTGAACAGTGCCAAGCAACAGCTATGCTCAAGCTGACAGCTTCAAACAGTACGAAACCCTTCGCTTATATCCATCCATCATCTTCCTCCCCAAAACCACCGCCTCCGGGCACGTCGCCATCGACCTAAGCCACGTTAAAGGTCAAACCAAGGCCATCATCCCGCCAAACACCAACATTTGGGTCAACATGTGTGGGATGCAAGTGCTCCCGGAGGTGTGGGGATATGACGCACGCAAGTTCCGACCGTCGCGATGGATCAACTCGTCGGGCCAGTTAGTGGCGCCTTCGCTGGTTGCTGGTTCCGCTTTCGTGGCTTGGGGTGGTGGAAAGCGCGTATGTCCCGGGCAGAGGTTTAGTCAGGCGGCATTTGCAGCCAGTGTGGTCACCTTGTTGATGGGCGGGAAAAGGATACGTGTTGTGCCGAGAGAGGGTGAGGGGGAGGACCTGGCCAGGCGTAGGGTGTTGGAGGTGCTAGATGATAGTTTTGTCGGCACTACTGTTCACATGAGACGGCCTGGGGATGTGGAACTGGTCGTGGAGTAACTTTACACGACCAAACAGCCCAAAACTATCACAGATATAAATCTCATCTCTAGCCTGATCTGCTACATGAGGGTGTGATGCGAAGAGACCAGTTCACCAGTGTCGACTCAATTATTGGCAGGCTGGTGGCCCAAGAGGTGCTGCTGGAGTGCGCTGACCTGGGCGAGGTGGAAGCCGTCTCTGATGCTCGGCATATGGTATTCTACATGGCAGTCTGGCTGAGCCTTTGGTGATGTCTGCCCCCCCCCCCCCCCCTGCTATGGCTGTTTGCCATGCAGTAATCAGTGCCCTAAAAGACAGGCTACAGCATGCCATCATGACGTGACTCTGTAGGTATGGTAGACGCGTCTGGCCAATGATAGACCCGAGCTGGGGAAGGTGGGTCTGGGTTTGTTCCCAATATCAGTTCGCGTTTGCCTGTGGCTGTGGAAATTTGTGATTCTACAACATCCAAAGCGCACAAAAAATTTGACAAGAACCCCAACCAACCAACCAACCAACCAACCGAGCAATCAATCAACCAACCGATTTGCGCTTCAAAGGCAAAATGTCTTCATAAGACAACAATACGGCCCAGGGAGGCTATGCTGGCAATGCTGGCATGGGCTTTGGTGGCGGATACGGTGGCGGTGGACGTGGTGGACGTGGCGGACGTGGTGGAAGTGGAAGCAGGGGAGGCAGGGCCGGCAAAAAGGCGAAATGGTTACACCACGCAACAGGGTCGGAAAGAGAACCTCGACAAGGCCCCAGTTGCAGCTGCAGTGGGTTTACAAACCGTTATACTTGTTTGAGAATGGCGAACTTCCAAATCGCGATGAGCAGAATCTGCCTGAGGGCATGGCAGTACTCCCAAGAGCGCAGTTACCAGAGCTGCCAGAAGGCAGCAATGTGGGCTTTGGGAAGGATATGGTCTTGTTGGAGGGGGCTACTACGTGTATTTTCCAGCAATGCTGGAAAAGCTGCGCGAGATTTCTCAAGGTGACCGCGGCCACAAAATCTCTCTTCTTTACGTGGAGCATGGGAAGGCGCGGAATCTGCAACAGCTGGAGGCGGATCGCGTTTTCAACACTCCCAATGCCAACGGGCAACACCAGGACAAGCTCTTGTAATTTTTTCAGCAAAATAACTGTATGAGACCAACGAATGTATTCATCCCACCACAGATCAAAACAGGCAGTGACATTTATGGATCAGGATCAGTTGGAGGACAGTATTCGGCTTTATTACAACTATCTAGTCTAGGTCAATGTGGCTTCCTACTACATAGTTGGTGTGGGCCATTTATCCAACACAACCGCGTCGCCCTCCAGGACAAAAGAAGCCGTAGTTAATGTCGGTTCGTCAACCGTGATTGTATACTTGCCTGGATACAGCACTGTGTTTCCCTCCTTGTCGTGCCTTGCAATGTCACCAAGCGTCCACTTCAGATCTGCAGTCGCTGTCTGCCCAGGTGCAATGCCGCGGAGCCGTGTGTAGGCCGAAAGGGTCTTGATCGGGTACGGCTTTGGTCCATACTCCCCCGACAAGTAAACGAGCGCCACGTAATCAGAGGTGCGATTGCCTGTGTTGGTGATGGAAACGGGTAGGGGCGGCGCCTCGCATGTATCAGGAAACTCGTTTGTGCAGCCGCCGACGAGGTCAGAAATCTTGAGGGTGTCGGGGAAGCTTGTGGCAACCTCCGCCTTGAATGTAGTGTAGTGCAGACCAAATCCAAAAGGCTTGATAGATTTGTTGTACCATCTGTATGTGCGTCCGGGATACTTGCAGGTTGGCCGCAGGTTCATATCCGTCATGGGGATCTGTTCTGTATAGCTTGATGGGTACTGCGTCACGGGAAGGCGACCCGCTGGGCTCTCTTGTCCTGTGATGAGCTTCATGACGGCAACACCACCATCTTGACCAGGCCAGTTCGCCCAAAGGATTGAGCTGATTTCGTCAACCTCCAACAGGGGCGTGTCGTCAAGCTGGTCGCCGAGAAGAGTTATCACGAGTGGCTTGCCGAGCTCGCTCAGCCTCTTCACCAGAGTCAGCTGCGCCTCAGGCCAGTCGAGATTGGTCCTATCCAAAGTTTCGCCTGCAGCAGAGGTGTCGAGACCGCCAAAGTAGAGTATGTAATCAGCCCCCCTTGCAGCCTCCAAAGCGTTCGTTGTCCAGTTGTCGCTGGCACCATTGTTTTGTAGGATAGGGCCACTAGCTACCGTAATATCAAGGCCTAATTGTCGTGCAGCAAAAGCTGGGGAGTACAGATGGTGTGCCCGGCCGCTGTACCCGCCTTGAAGCTTCTCCGGTGCATCAGCCCAAAAGCCAATCATGGCAATCTTGTGAGAAGAGTTGAGGTCCAGTGGCAAGGTGCCGTTGTTTTTCAGAAGCACCATGCCCTCCACGGCAGCCTGCAAAGCAAGACTTTGGGCTTCGGCAGAGTTGACATGCTCCCAATCAAGGCCAGCATAGACAGCCTCTTTACCATCAAAGTAGCCTGCCCGCACAAGACCTTCATAGAGGCGAAGAAGGGCCCTGTCAACCGTCTCCTCCTTGAGTAGACCCTGAGACCAAGCGCCGGGAATGTCTGAGCTACCAGTGTATTCACAGCTCGTATCCATGCCGGCCTCGAAGCAGATGGCAGTCCCGGCTGCGTTGGTAGGGGCGTAGTGATGGTTTGCTGAAACGTCCAGCACGGCTTCACAGTCGCTCGTGACGTAGTTGTTGTGATCGGTCCATTTCCAGTGCTCTCGGAGGATGGTTTGTAGGAGATATGTATTGGCGCAGGATGGCACGCCATTGACGGCATTGTAGGCGCACATGATGGAGCCAACCTTGGAGTCGCGGGCGCACTGTTGGAAGGGCTTGAGGTAGTACTCGGCAAGGTCTTGCATCGTGATTTTTGCGTTAAAGTCGTGTCGCGTAGTGCCGTTCCAGTCCTCAAAGTCGTTTCCAGCATAGTGCTTGCAAGTCGAGATGATACGGCGTTGCTCGTTTGGGATCGGTCCGTCCAACCCTCTTGTAATGTACTCGGCGTACCGCTTGATCCGCAGAACATCCTCCCCCGGCGTCTCAGAGCCACGACCCCATCGAGGATCCTTGAAGGCGTTGACGTTTGGCGTCCAGTAGTCGAAGCCTGCCCAACCAGAGTTTCCCCATGCTCTGGCCTCAATGCCGATTGCGGTGCCAATCTTTTCGATCAAGTCGTCATCAAATGCGGCAGCCATGAGGAGAGGCATGGGGTATGAAGTGGACGAGTTGAATTCGACGTTGCCTTGGGGAAAGTAGGTACCAGGAGCATATGCCACTCCGTGAAGGGCCTCGCTCCACCAGTTGTAGGCGGGCAGGCCGATGCGGGGAGCTCCTTGTGATTTGCTTTGTTGGTTTGGCGTCAGTCTCAAGTAAACAGTCCAAACACCACATTGACCATAGCTTTGCGTACCTGACCAGATTTTGGAGCTTCTCCTCGATACTGAGTGCTTCTACCAGTCCCGCTGCACGCTCAGGTGGCGACAGCGTGCGGTCGCAAACCCTGTTGGTGGAGAGTGGTCCATCGACGCAGTTGGGGTAACTCTGGCGCCTAGATTCCGGGTCTTCCTGCGCGGAAACAAACGCCGCAGCGCCAAGGATGAACCAGTAACGCTTCATTTTGAGTCGCACAAATCAATGGCAGCCTATTGATGCTTTCACCCTGTAGGGCAGCCAAAACCAGTGGGCTGCTATTTATAAAACTCAATAATTGCGGGTGGTGCGGGGAGATCGGAGTGTAGGACATGATTCGGGCGCGTAGAAGCATCGGTTCGGTGATGAACTGTAGATGGGGTAGATTGACATGCAGCAATCATGCCGCTCTCCAAATTATCCGGTTTAGCCACGCGGGGTATTTAAAATCTGATCGTCACAATCTGGATCCCGATCTTTCTTGATTTGTAGATTAACTGGCAGACGGGGTCCAGTTTAACGTCTCCGGGTAACCGGGAAACTATGTCTCGTGCGCGGCAATATGGAAAACGTACGCTGCAGGCAGCCGCATGCTTTGTACCCGACCTGTTATGCCCTATGTGGTGTGTTATTAGCAGGAAGACCCTACGACTACAGCTCGTGCCCTATGGCCTCCTACACCGCTTCCTCCTTCGCCTCTTGGCATGGTGCAGCTAGCAGCCAGGTTATCAAGAGGGTAGGAAAACAAGTACTCGTAGCTAGGGGTGCCTAGGTAAAATTAGGTCGAGAGTTTAGTACCCCGTTCAGAGGCCCTGAGTACGACTTGGGTACCCAGTTAGGGTGCCTCGGCAGGCAAACAGCCAATGCAGACAGAGGCCTTGCCACAATGCCTACGATATATGATGAAATTATGATTGTATTTGAAAATCCACCTCACATTGCGTATTGATTTGTCAAACGAGATGCGACGTGTTCATAGTATTAAAATAAACTACTGGGACGCATTCTCACCCCGCTCCATTCTACACTGCTCCAACAATCCCTGGCATTCGGAGATGGCAGCCATGGTCCCCTGGTACAGCCCCTCATGGTAGGAATTGCGGAATTGCACGCGAATCTGGCCAATCTGGCTGTAAAACTGCAACAGCAACTTCCAACTATTGGCCAGCTGGAAGAGTGCTGGCCAGCTATACAGCCGGTCCAATGGCTTTACTCGCACAGACAGCGAAAAGACCCGGTCTTCCGACCCAGTGAATGGCCCATTCAGGGTCAACTTGGTGTCAAACACAATCCTAACCCCAATGACAGCCGCTGTCATGCACTGCGAGGGAACCTGCTTACGCTTCTGTTCGAGCGTGAGTGGTATCTCAAAGGGACCGCATCCGGGAAAGAATGGGGCCCCCGAGAAATGATGGTTCCAGACGACGGTGTGCCGATGTAGTATCAAGGCAGCAATCCTTTTCTCCTCGGCTTCCTTCGCCTTTTCTTCTTCCTCTTCCTCTCCTGCCTCCCTCTTCTCCTCCTCACCCTCGATCTCGGTGGGCTTGTCGGCTGACGCAACGGTGGGGGCAAAAGGTTGGGGCTCTGGCCGAGTATTCGGCGCCACTGCCTCTTCCGGGAGCAGATTCTCACCCCTTCCCTCTTCACCTGTTCTACCATCCTCTCCAGACCTTCAAGAATGTCCTTCGAGGACGACCCGGCGGCGGCGCCCAGCGACACCCAAAGCTCTGACTGACCCGAAGATCCGTATGACCGGATGACCTCGAGGCCAGTGACCAGATTCGCCTCATTTTGAGACTGGCTGTCGGTAATGGCCTCTGTCAGGCCGCCGTTCTTGAAAAGGTCGACAGTGTAGCCTGCCGGCAGCTCTGGTACCTCCAGCTTACGGAGTACTCCCATGTTCTCGGGCAGATCCTCCTCGTCCACCCCCGTCCATCTCATCTTCGTTGAAGAAGATGGTCAACTTGTGCTCCGTGGGCTGCCGCTTCAGACGAGAAACGGGAGTCGAGCGGTCTCTCTTCGAGACCTTGTTGTCCGTTCGGACAAGCGCGGTGCTTCTCACCGCAGGGTGCGAAGCGGAGATGCCGCCCTTGCCCGCCTTTCCACCACCGCCGCCGCCACGACCACCACGACCACCACCACGACCAGCACCACGACTAGCACCACCACCAGCATCACCATCACCATCCACGCTGGGACTTCCAGCTCCGTCTCGGCCCATGTTGTTGTTGTTGTTGTTTGAAGACATTCTGTCTTCAAAAACGAAGCTTGGTTGGTTGATTGATTGATTGATTGATTGTTTCTTTGTTTCTTTGTTTGATTGTGTTTTGCGCTTTGAGTGTCGTAAAACAGGGTCCTCCAGGACATTTCTGCCATGGAAAATCTCGTTTGTGGGCTCCCAAGTACTTCGAATATGGTCTGCTTGAAAGAACCCGTCCAGATCAAAAGGTGGACTACCAAAGATCTCCAGAACCAGTGCGGTTCCGTTCCCATCCGAGGGCTGGCGGCCAGCCAGGCGCTTCCCCATGGCCTCCAGCTCTACCAGGGCCTTGAAGCCGTCCCGGCCACGCATGTATTCTGCATCCATAACCACCGCAATCGATGTTGAATTCTGTTGCTCGTTAACCTTTTGCAATTGTTGCAACAAGGACACAGCAGTCATAAATACCGGTTTGGACAGGTCACTGGCCCAGTGCCAAATCCTCCTTGACCTCTGGTCCATTCATGATGACACCGGCACGAAGCGTTTCCAGCTTACCGGGCATTATGTATGCGAACTGCCCAAACTTGCTTTTTTCCAAGCGCTGTGCAGCGGACGATATGCCCGAGAAGAAAACCATGGCTGCGCGAACCCTTTCCTTCAAATTCTGCTTGCCTGGCCAGAACATGCGCTCGCCGCCATTGTTCAGCAGCGAGACAAAGTCGAAACAACCAAAAATATCCTGCATTTTGATTTCGTCGTTGGTAACGTTGTTGATTAGATTGATTTTGTTATTGCTTGCTTGGTTCTTTGCGTTACAGCGTTAGTGTTGGGTTTCCGATTTGCTTTAATTTCAGCCTTGGATAGGTGTGAATTTACTGAACCTCGTAGAATCAAGTGGGTCCTGCGGCACCCAACCAGGCGGCAGCTGGGAAAACTGTTTGTTGTTTGCTTTGTCCAAATCATTCCAATCGGTGGTTGGTTTTCATTTTGTCGCCTTTCTGACCAACAATTTGTTGACCTGTTCCACAACCGCCATCCATCGAACAAAGGTATAACTTTTGCCAATATCTACATACTTATGTCATACGCTAACACGAATCGCGCTTTCACCAGTAGACAAGGTCGAGCTGGCCGCATTTGGAATGTGGGCGTAGCTTGGCGTCAGCCACCATCACTTCATGCTTTCGGCTAGGGCCCACGTGAAAAGCCAAGCGAAGTTAATCGCGACGTACAAGGCTTTTCGCCTCGGGTTTCAAGGCCGTTTGGGAGCGGACGATAATGGAACATACTAACGGTAGATCGTCGCATTCCGGCGAGAAAGCACGATATTACTCTTCTGAGAAACGACACTTCGACTGGCTACCAGAGGCACTCGAGTGCTGCAAACAATCGACATAATGGCGTTCGTTGGAGAGAGCGAGATAGTAAAGGCAGTATGGACGTTACGACTGGTTACCAGAGGCACACAGTGCTGCAAACAACCTACAGCAAGCCGTCGAGATACTTCAGGATGGATGACAACATCAGGGTCTGATGGAGTTAATGCTGGCTACCAGAGGCACTCAGTGCTGCAAACAAATACGTTGTCGAATTATGGTCTCGGGACATGTTTCATTGCCGGCGCACCCTCTCCTTGGTGTTGTCGTTAATCTCGACTCCTTCCTACTGACTTGTAGCCGCCGCTCGATTCGCCTGCTCGGTGCATGGGACCAGGGTGAAGTCGGTAGGTCCTGAAATTGGTTACGTTTGTCTTCTGGTCTGGTCTAGAGAGTCGCTATCAACATCGAAAGGCCCCACGGCACACTCGTTAAATTGCAGAGCAGCAACAGATACAACTGATATCATTACGTCACGGAGGCAGGAACTGAGGTATGCATGTTGAGAAACGCGATCATATTCCACTTGACAAGCGAGTCTACTCCGAATTCTTCCAGATTCAAATGCTTAGTCCTGTTGGACCCTGATCTTCTGGCGCTACTTGATCCATTCCAACCTTGGGCTTCCGGGACTTGCACTTAGGCTCTTCGTACGGCTGCTGGAACCGCTGTTGCTGTTGCCACTGTTGCTGCTGTTGACGACTTCTCTGGGGCCCTCGGTTTCCCTCCCCGCCCGCAGCCAGCCAGCTCCGTGGACCTCGCGGCGGCTCGATGGCTGTTTGAGAAGCCGAACTTGTCCTATGATTTCCTCCCTGCTGCCCAGACCGATATTTGTTGCCAGCCTGCCTATTGTCCTCATTATCTTCCTCTGTACTATCCATAGAATATGGGTCCCGATACGTCCCCAGTGGCATATGATTGGTGTTGGAACTGCCTGCATGACCTCCAGATCCTCCGTTCGGGCCAGATGAAGACATCAGCCTGACGACTTGGTGGACGGTTGCGACGATCCAGCTGTACCGGTGGAAGACAAACTTTGGTCTCCACTGGTGTTCGTCATTATGCTTGCAGCATCACTGTCCCCTGGCATTCCTCCAGGCAAAATGCGCTGGCGAACAGTACCGGATATGCTCGCATCGCGTTCAAGGGCATCGGTTGCAAATATACCCTCGCTGGACTCCGTATAGGCCCTGCTATACAATTCCTCGGCCTCGACATCGGCCTCCGTAATCAGAACCTCCAGTTCAAAATCGCTGCTTCTAAACTCGTGCCATGTGGTGAAGAATAGCATGTACTTATTGGGGGGCGTGCCCATAGCCCATCCAAGCTCTACCGTATCATTCTTTTTGCCAACGATGTCCTCGGCTGGAATGTATGGATGGATGGGTTCTCCGTCAGGAAAGTACAGACGCAGTGCATCTGTACTATCACTCACATTGCTGTCGCGTAGCTTGACTACCGCGGCGAGACCATAGTTTTCGGCACCGTAACTGACCATCTTTCTCCTGATCGTGCTCCAGCCGATAAAGATTGGCGAGATGGTGTTCACCATGTCCAATCCGAATGGCTCGCTATCTTCCTCTGGCGTGTAAAGCACACGAATGACAATCGGTATGCGCCCAATTGATTGTCTCCAGGTGTCGACGTCGTCGGTCGACTCGCAGCATATGTGCTTTTGAATATGCTCATCCAGCTCCTCCAGATCGCCAGGACCACACCTAACCAAGCCTGCAGCCCCCTTTTCGGCAGCCGAAGGCTGGGTGGACACGACCTTGCCCTCATGGATCTTCCAGATGTCGGCGATTGAGCAGTAGGTGTTGCGCGACCACAAAGTCTCATGCATCAATTTTGACTCCATTACGTCGATGAAGCCATCCCCAAGGTCCAGAGAGCTGAGCTGTCGCGCGATTCGGCTCGCTCCTCCTCCGTCGCCTCTTCGACCTTGCACCAAGCCATCCTCAAAAGAGGATTCTTGGCCTCCCACTCGCCCACCTTGTCTAGGGCATGGGTCTCTAGCTTGGTGGCGGCAAGCAAATGGCGTACCACAATCAAAGCCGAGTTCACAGCTGGGGCAACTCCTTCTATGAGCGGCCATATTTCGCTCAACTCCGTCAATATTTCCTCTGGCGAGATCTTTCCCTCGTCGAGGAGTCTTCGCATATCAAGATGTTTAATATCCAGTGAAGCCATTATCGATATGCGCGGTGCTTGTTCTGTATGCGCAGTGCTTGTTCTGTCTGTGGGTTTGTAGTGTTTGGACTTTGTGTGTTGTGTGCGTAAATAGTTGATGTCTTGAGGCTGTAACGCATGCAGTCGATCGACGAAGAACATCCTCTAATGTGGAGCTAGCCCCACTTACTCTTTTGCTTGTACACACGGCAGCCTGAAAGTACACGTTTTCTAGGTTACGGATGCTACAAGCAGGTAGTACTTTGTATTCAGCTACCTATAATCTTTTACCTTGCCCTCCACCGCAGCGACACATTTCCATAAGCCTCATCATCAACTTTTTCGATCACAAGACAAACTTCCATGAGCTCCTCCGGTGCCAACACCTGTTCACACTGGCATTCGCCAGTAACCACGGCTTCATTTTCCCATCCAAGGTACGCCAGTCCAGCAAGACACCGCCCGTATGGCTGCCTGGAGTGAAGGCCCTTTTCCGCCAAAAACTCCAGTAGGTTGTCTGTGTTTGCATGATCCCGGATTATTGTAATCAACTGACTGAACACCCCAGACGGAGTGGCTCCTCCCTTCGCGTTCAATTTGACGCATCCCATAACAAGCGAGATGCCACTTGTGAACCTGTCAAATGTCATCTCGCCCGCCTCCTTGGCATTGAGGTAGCCACGCACGCGCTTTGCAGCAGGCTCTTCAGCGGCCGATACCTCAGCCGGGCGTTTTGGCAGCCTGTTTGCCATCCAGATATCTGTGCACTTGCGTGACACATCCTCCACAGTAGCAGCCACGTCTTTGAGGTTGCCATTCACCCGCCGCTGCGCCTTCGCCGCCAGACAAAGCATGCCTTCCAAGTTTGCAGGGCTCTCAGAGTGAGTCCTGATAACGTCATGAAGCATGTCGCCAATAAACAATTGCAAGTCATCCCGGATTTTACCAAGGATGCTATCGCCAGCCCGAGTGTTCCAAGCACCCCTAACTATATTATAGGAGTGTTCCACAAGCTGCTGCAGCAAGGTGCCGTCCTCCAGCTCCAACATATCAGCCTTTAACGCCTCGAATCGCGATCTCTGATAATCGCGGAACGCCTGGATCTCCCCAGTCAAGGCGTCAGTCTTTTCCTCCAAGATTCTCAATACACATCCTCCAGCCTCAGCAATGTCAGTACTAAGATCCTCATGCACGGAGTCCATTTTTGCGACAATATTGGCATTTTGCTCAAGCGCCTCTTTGCGCTGTTCCGTGATACCAGCAGCAATATCGCCGCTGACAGAATCCATCTTTTGGACCAGGTTGGCAATTTGCCCTGCTGCCTCTTCTCGCTGTCGCGCGATCCTGGCATCAACATTATCCCTGACAGAGTTCATCTTGTCAACGAGCTCAGCGCTATATCCTGCTGCTTCTCTGCGCTGTTCCACGATACTGGCAGAAATACCATCCCTGACAGCATTCACCTTGTCAACAAGCTCGGCACTATATCCTGCAGCCTCTTTGCGCTGCCCAGCAATATCTGCCAGCGCCTTTTCGATTCCGCCTACCAATTTGTCAAGGCCGTCCTCCTGTATTGTGTGCTCTTGTTGCACACGTTCGCCAAGGTCAGATATTTGACTACCCATTGCAGCTATTTTGGCAGCAAGCCCGTCGTCAAGCTCAGTGACTTTACTAGTTACCTGGCCGTCCAAGGTCACAAGCTGAGTGCCAAACTGCCTCCCCAGACGCTCAATGCTGTCAACAAACTCCTTAATCAGGTTTGAGATCTGCCTACCAACCTGGTTGCGGATGGTCCTCAGTGCCTGAGCAATTTCTTCACTCACTTCATCGTTTCGCACATTCGTGCGAGCTCCAACCAGACCGATTTCCTGGCTCTGGTTGGCAAACTGACCAGTAATCTGTTGACCAAGCATATTTATCTTGGCAACAGTTCGGGACTGCACACTGTCCAGCTTGGCGGCAACTGCGCCCAGTTTCGCCTGGAGGGAGGTGCCATCACCCTCTGTACCCTCCAACAGCGCCTTTTCCAGTCTATCTAACGTCGACTGTCGCTCCCTGAGAGCAATCTCGCTGGAGTACACCTCTGCTTCACGTCGGCATACCTCGTCCATGCGCCTGTCCAGCGCTGCCTTGCGATCTCCTTGCCCCTGGCATCTTTCCTCGCCCACCAACATAGCAGTCTCCCTCAATGCGATAGATGCCTCTTTGGAAGCACCTGCAATCTCCTTGGATGTGACTGCTTCCTCTCTGAGATGGATGTCGGCGCGACTATCTGTCAACATCCTTTCACCCCTGGTAAGCTCATCTAATCTTGCTTCCAGTCTCTCACTCTCCCTGGCAAGTTCATCCGACCTTGCCTTCAGACTCTGGTCCTTTGTCTCCAGCACATATGCCTTTTCGACAGCCTGTGATTCACGTAGGGTCAGCTCTGACTCCTTTATCCGTGTCTCCTCCTCCCGGACCGATACCAATCTGTCCCTATGATCGAGGACCGCTTCCAATTCGGCAGTGGCTTTCTCTCTAACTCGAAGCTTCTCGAGAAGTGCTATAGCTATCGTCTGCTTCTCCAACGCATCCAACAGCTTCAAGCTTGCGTCCGTTCGAGAGGCTTCTGCTTTCTTCTCCAAAGCTCGAGTCGACCCGAGTCTTTTGTCGAGCTCAGCCTGTCGAGTCCCAACGTCATCTCTCTCGATGGTTTCCTGTATGTTCTTGGCCCATACCATCAACATGTGGAAAGCCCGCGGGCCTGCTTCCACCTCTCCATTCTCCAGCCTTTCCAGCCCCTTAATCAGGTCTGATATTTGAGATAGCATCGCGTTACAAGCAATCGAACTCATTTTAAGTTGCAATTTGTCTTTGTGAGCCGTAACAATCTAGAACCGTGTCGCTATGTACATTCAATCTACTTGGGTCCTGAACTTTCGTCGCCCGTGACCCCTCTGGGTGAGGGGCTTCATATAGAGGAAGCCGCGTCCCTACCAGTCCCACAGCATGCTCACCCCATCTGCTTCGCGATAGTTTGGTATGCCTGGAACATGTGGTCACAATTGACATGTTGGGAAAAGCAGAATCTTAAACCCGACATGTACCATCAACCAAACACTCAGTCAAGGCTACAAAAGTGCAAAAACTACAATCAAAATGGCAAGCCGTCAGACAATCGTGGCGCAGAAGATCCAGGAGATGGAGCAAAAGGCAAGTGACCTTGCAATTCTGCTAGAAGGAATTGATCTCACGATCAAGAGGAAAAAAGGCGTGTTGGCGACGGACCTTTCGCCTGACCCGGTAGTAGCACTGCAACAAGTCCACGGCGACAGGGACAATGTCAAGACATTGGAAAGACAGTTTGAGCAGTGTGAGAGTAGGGTTGCCAAGCACCGGGAGGATATCGCCGATGCAATTGAGTCGACGTCCAAGGTTTATGAAAGAGCCAAGCAGGCCGTGGCCGCAATGGACACCATAGTTGCTCAGAACAAGCACACTGGGCTTGCAATGATGGAGTACCATCCACAATGTCTGCCGTATTTGGATAGGCTTATTGCTGAATCCAAGGAGAATGGTGTTTTCCCCGACGATGCAGGTGTACCCTGTACCCTGTCGTCCGTTATTTCTGGAGCTGGTTTCCAGCCCCGTCTCCAGGACCCCAAGATGAAGTCTCAAAAGGAGCTCCAGGAAACCATTGACCTTTTAAATAAACGGGTCAGCGGACTGTTGGACGAATTGCAGGCCGCACGTGCTCAAGCAGCGAGTGAGAAGGAGGAACATGATAAAAGGCTTGCTAAAGTGACATCGTTGCTTGACAAGTCGGCTATCCGTGAAAGGGACCTGCAACGCAAGGTTGATGGTCTCAAAAGTCTAAATCAGAAGGCCGAAAAGCAAAATGAGGACTATGTTAGGGTGACCCGTACCCTGACAGAGGAAAATAGCACCCTTGCCGAAGATAAGGGAATACTGGCAAAGGAGAGGAACGAGTGGCCCATAAGTATGACGTTGAAGCCAGAAAGGCGGACAGTCGTGCGTCAAAGCTGCTTCATACGAATGGCCTGCTAAAGGAGGCCGAGAGCAAGGCCGTCACCCTGAAAGCAAGGTATAGTCAGCACCTGGTAACAATGGGTCGGTCGGCCACTGGTAGCAACTGCAAGCTGGGGCAATGGGATGAGTTTGTACCCCTACTGGAGCAGACCAGTGTTGTTGTCAACACTCAAAGTCTTGCAGCTGAGTGGGAGATACTGGTTCCCTGGATTTCAATCAAGTACGAGACCCCCCTAATCTGGGAAGGAAGCCTTGAAAAGGCGTACTTGACTTTGTGGGCCATGCTAGCCAGCCGTGACGCAGTGTCATTGGGAACTTTCGTCGTAATACACGAGTTTGTCCGACAAGTCAAGCGCACTGGGTGTATTCAGGAGGCTGCGACCAAGCGTCTTGAGCAACGGGCTGGCAGACGCGTGGCAGCGAACCCTCCTTCAGACCCTACCGAGGAGATGGCCTTTTTGGCTTGGTGGCATTTGGCTGAGGTTACTGGTAACAAAGGCTTTCAATGCCCCAGCTCAATGGGACGATTTGCTTTGGATCTCAAAGAGTCCTTGGCGGCAGGCACCATTGCCGACTTTTGCCGCAGGCATGATGGGCTGCAAAGGGACGATCAAATATTCGTCCGCTGGGATCACACCTGGTGTTTGGTGGTAGACACTGTCAAAAAGACTCTCGGCTGGGTACATTACAGCCGCCTTCGTACTGGAGAGGCCGGCGATATAATCCTTATGTCCCCTTCGGGCACAGAGGACATTATAGTGCCAGTAAAAAACGACGGATTATGGTGGATGAAATAGCTATGTAATGCCAGCTATGTACTACGCCTAATTGATCAATGTACATTGTCACAATACCGTGCGTGCATTAACTGTTGCATAAAAGTTCTGTATTCGAATGCACTGCCACCCCTGACGACACTGGGTGGGCATACATATACCCCTTAATTTCCGGCTTACCTCGGCCCTTAACTCGACCAAATTACCATGTAGCATTAGGGGTCTATTGGCTGTAAGGCACCCTCAGCTCAGCCCCTTGGTCCCCCTGCATACCGTCAATCGTGTCCACGGTCCCCCGCTGTCGTTTCCTTGGGATTCTCCCATTCCCCAGCGACACACGTCTTTTCCCGTGCCGCAGAAACACAGGAGCGAGTACCATTTGGCTGGAACCAGCTGCTGAGCCCATTGCCTCGGCCTCTTCCCTAAGACTAGCAGGTATTTCTGGCAGGGACAGTGTGTCTTCCTCCTCCACTTCCACTGACATATACCCTGCTGGCTGGGCGCTTATAGGCGCTCGTGATGGGGTGGAAGTTGCAGCACTCTCGATAAAATCGGCGATCGCAGCAAACTGTGAATCCGATATGCCTTCGAACTCGTCCTGCTCTCCAAAGTCAGCGCCAATACTCCCATTGTACTTCACTTGTCCCACTTACAGTTGCGCGATTTTCAGGTAACTCTGGTTGCTCGTCTACACACTCACGGCTTTTTTGAGTAGGAGTCACTTGTAGGAAATCTGCCAAGGCATCCCCGTCGAGATCAGAGTCCGAGTCTGCAAAACAAGGCATTGTTTCTGCCTCTGCAGCAGAGCTTACTGGCAGCGGCTCTGGCATAGTGGAAGCTCCCTTGTGCATGTCGTTTATCTGAGGGGCAGACCGGATCTCGATTACCAGCCGTGGCCTCCTTGTAAGTAGAGGCGTATTGCCACTCGGCATGTCATCAGAGGTATCATTGCCGGAGCACCCCTTCCAGTCGCTGAATTCGTCGCTTGAGGTGTTGTCGGTGTGACCTGAAATGACTACAGCCTCGGCGTTGGATGATGTTTGCGATAAATTTCTCACCCCGCCGTCTTCGCCATCAAGTGCTGTTCCGCTATCGACTTGCGAGTTCTCGTCTATGCCGGCCATCTCGTCTGGGCCACCCTCTTCAGCTTGGTCATCGGAATCATCCAAATTGCCGTCGTCCTCGCTGTCAGGCACCTCTCGCCTATCCGATTCCTCCGTGTCGGCGTCATTAACTATGTCAGAGTCATCCTCCAACACTGCTTGCATCTATTCCGTATCCGATGCAGTGTCTTCGTCGAAATCCGCCAGACCAGCTTGAGTTTCTTGCGTGTCAGCCTTCCCAGGGAGACTAAGATCAACTCTGCCCTCGCGCTCGGCTAGTGTGAATTCCCTCAGTACATCCAACCCTACCACTTCGAGGCATTCTCGAAGGGCGGCAGCTCCCATGGGAGGGTCATACGTGCGTCGCGCTCGCTTTGTTAGATGAGTGCGCGCCAACGGCACCACCCACGTCCGACCGTAGGAAGACCCAGCCATCAGAGCCAAGTCCTCCAAATCCGCGGTATGAACCTTGTGAGAAGTGAAAGGTTCCGAAGCAGGTATTTTCCTTCTTCTCTTCTTAGATGAGTTGGGTCCGCGTCGACTTAGTATACCCTCCTCAATAACCCGGAAAAACAGTGACCATGTATTAAACTCGACGTCTTTGACCTCAGGGTTCTTGCGAGCCTTTTTATGTATTTCCATGACCGTCCGACCCGTGGTATTGCTCGCCGCTTCAGCCAGGAATAGGTCAAGAAAGCGGTCGGTTGTCGGATTTTGTATGCGAGGCCACTTTCGGAGGTCGTCTGTCTTGCAGCAGATCAAATATTTCAGGGCAATGACCAAGAGCGAAGGCGCCCGCTCCCAATTCGGGCAAGCAACCACGTCTTGGAGCGCTTCGCAAAACGGTCTATCCCAAACCACATTGGGCTGCAATGTGGTGTCCCCTCGCAGCATCGCACCCGCGCCCATGTAGACTAGATCGTGATCCATGGAAATGATATCGGTGGGCAGGCACCGCATAAAACGAGGTACCATGCGCCATAGTTCTTGCATCGGTTGGCAGAGTCCCTAACTAAAGCATGCCCATGTTAGCTTTGGTAATTGAATGGAACAATCCGCACCGGCTGTCGAACTTGCATTGGCTGCTGTGACGCGGTGTATAGTAGCCCTTGCCGGTCCCGTCTGCCATGCAGCATCGAGGGCCGCCGCGTCGTGCGCGGTCCAGTTGAGTCCGAGGGGAACTGGCTGCGGTAAAAGAGCAGCAAACCGATTCCGTGTCAACTTTGGGTAGAATCGTTTGAGCCAAAAATATTGGGCGTTGCGACCGGCCTCAACGAACTCAACGTTTTGCACATAGGTGTTGTGAAATGCGCGAGGGAAAGGCAGCGGCTGGTTGTCAATTGTAGTGATTTGAAGCCGAGGAAGGGGAGCCATTGCGACGAAATATGTCGGTGTTTCTAGCGTGTTGGGAGGGGTGGACGAATGAAGAGGTAGAGGGAGTGAGAGAAGTGTGCTCCAGCGTGACAAGTTGTTGGAAATTATGGGGGACTCGGGTACACGAATGATTTATTTTACACCCTGACTGGGTGGATAGAAAAAGCTGGACAGTAAGCTTTTCCAGACACCCTGTATATGAGGATTTTAGCTTTTTATATAAGGGGTTGGAAAGGTTGGTAAAATTTATTGGATTGGGTGCAAAGTAGGTAATACGGGTATATATACGTATTATAAAGTAATTTAAAGCCCAAATAAAAAGGGGGGGGGTGTAAAAAAAGGTAAAAAAGGGTAGATCTTTGTAAGGCTTTAATATTAACATCGAATTTTCACAACCACGGAATTGAACAGCTATACTTAAAATTAGATTTGTACATATATACACAGATTAGCGATCTAAGATTCAATGAATTAAAAATCAATTGTGCAATAATAACAATAAAGTTCTACTATCCTCTAGCAGACGATATCTGCTATTCTACGGTTTAATTTATAATCCCCATGATAGTTAACCTTATAACTTTGAATTAACCTCGTAACATCTTCACAATTGGCGTGTGCGGTATTGTACGTGAATTACCGCTCTACTGTTAAACGTATCGCCATTCCCTTGTAATAACGAACAATGTCTGCAACAGATCTAGACACGCAAAATGTCCGTTTTAGGTTGCGTCTTCAAATCTACCCTAAGCAGCACTAAATTGCATCAAACCGTCCTAAGCTACCCTAAGTGAAATATATTTATGTAGTATTTATCTTTGGGCATTGTCGGCAATGTCGTCAAACAATCGCCGCTGTACTTTATAAGTTGTCGCTTTCAACGACGAAACTTGACAAAATGTCCTTGGTTGGAAACGAGCGATCTTATCGGCTAATTTAGTTCAATGTACCTAGATAAGAGGCTATATTACCAGTAGTGTACATGGAGCGTGAGTGTTAAGATTATTTATTTCCTGCGAGGTTTTCAATCGATTTGTACAGGTCTTTCAACCAGACCTTATACACACATATATATGTGTGTGTGTATATGCAACCCTCCTGTCCACCCGAGACTTTAACCAAATCAAGCTTTCCTCCGGTTAAGAATCACGTTTAGTGGTTTTTTATTCCATAGCGTGAAAACGTCCTGGTCGAGCCATGCTTTGCTTTCCAACTCCAATTCAATTTCAAAGCTCCATAGCATACGTGCCATAATGAGACGCAACTCAGCCATGGCAATCCTTTAAGAAACGGTTGTTTTGTCCTGTTAGCGGGGGCTACGCCCTTCGGGTACTATGGCAACTAGGGTGTAGTTGACAAAGTGTACGAAACAGAAAAGAAAACGCATACCTTTGACCAATACAGTTGCGGTTGCCGTAGGAAAAGGGCTGGAACGCAGCTTTCCGATCTTGTGTGAATTCACTACTCCCTAACCAGCGCTCAGGGTGGAACTCGTTCGGGAATTTGAAGTTGACGGTCGACCGATTAATAGTCCACTGCCACAAGCCCAGGATTGTCTATTTTGCAGAGCCATGAGAGGAAAACCCATGTTTAACTTTAGCTTGGATGTTGAAATAGACAAAAGCCCCAGAGTTGGGTGGATAGCTACTTACGCTACCAGGTATAAAATCTCCACAGATGACGTTACCCTCTGGGGGCGTTTTTCTGGGGAGCGCGTTAGGAGCAGGGGGGTAAAGACGTATTGACTCCTTGATCACTGCCTCCAGGTAGGTGAGTTTGGAGACGCTGTACAGGTCAATCTCAGAGGTTGCGGAGAAAGTTGCGGTGATTTCTTGAACCGTGCGGGACATTACTTCTTGGTTTGTAACGAGGAAAAAAGTCGCTGCGCAGAGCGCCGAAGCTGTAGTTTCGGAGCCACCCATGATTAAAACTTCGGTGTTTGTGCAAATTTCTTGCTTTGTCATTTTCTACTTGGAAGATTTGTCCTCTGGTTAGCTGGATATGTAAAGAGGCCCCAAACTCACAAAAGTATGTGCATACCAAGTCCCCTTTTCCTTGGACCATGGCGGTAAAAATATCGGGATGAGCCGGAACCCTGCCAAACCGACGATTAACCATTTTAAAAGTTTGTTCTAGATGCTCGTCTGCCTGCTTTATAATACTTCGCGGCACTATTAACTTGAGTAAAGTCGTGCTACCAGGAAGACGGAGGATCGTCCTAACGTAGGCGCCCAAATTGGCACGAGACAAAATAAAGTTAACCCAGGGGTGATATTCGGCGGCTTTTAAACAACCAAAAGGCTCCCCTAGGGTTAGATCGCTAACTATATCGAACAGAGCGAAGTGATACCACTGCACTAAATTGACGTTGCATTCGCCGTCTTGCCCGCAAAAGCCATCGAGGCGATTGATGAGGTGTTCGACGTGACCCTCGATCACGGGTGCTTGTTCCCGCTGCGCTTGAGGCGAAAACGCCGTGTTCAGGATCCCCCGCATGCGTTCATGGTCCGGTTTGTCGGCAGAGATCATAGTCCCCGAGCTCGGGTCGACGTAATGGGGGTCCTTGTTATTCTCCAAAGCCTGAGAGCTGCGGTGACCCATAACTTCGGGCCAGGCCTCGGGGTTAATAAATGACAGTTCGTTCGGCGCAACACGTACAGTCTCGCCGTACTTTTTGTGCAATTCCAGGAGTCGTTCGTGCGGTCTACCGCTCAGAACCATTCGGATGTAAGGAAGGTCTGTTAACGCCCAGTGCCACGGCCCAGGGAACTTCCTCAGCGGGTGCAATACTAAATTGCGAAGGACTAGATATGTAAGACATCCTGTTGTCTAATCCATCCGTTAGCTCTGTCATAGATAACTGGGTAAGTTGACTGCTATTATACCAGGATTATAAAACAATAAACACCTGTCACGGATGCAATAGTATTATAAAGGAATGGCATGATGAATTTGACAAAAGTGAGTAATTGATAGTAAACTGCTTACACGAAGATGTGTCCGGACAGAGATAGCTCACACCGTGTATACAAGGCCCATGGGATTAAGTATGAATATTATAGTTGAGTGTTTAAAATGTCTCCCCCGCTAACCCACCTGCTGTAGCACTCTTTTCCTATATTTCCCTCAAGGTTTCCTAGTTTATAGTTTACCAGCATGCTAACACAAACCCTATTTGCATATACCCGTACTTCACACCGCATTTACTGCGGGACCAGGTAAAAGAAACTCCTCCCCTGCTACCGTATGTCTACGCGTGGGCCTTCACCAAATTCACTGTCCGCGGAGAACTTTAGGTACCAGTATTTGCTTTTAGCCAAAACCATTACCAAAGTCGACAACACCCACAAAGCCCACACCTCTGAGATATTGTGCAATGGGAGGGAATTCTACAGCTACCACTACGTAGTGAAGCGGTGATAGGGTGATGTAACTTCGTATACGATGAGGTAATAATTAGTTATACTTTGAATATTAATTTAAGCGACATCGTTTCAGCACGCCTCCCTTACGCATTTGCAAGTTATACCCACTCGCGGTGCAGTAACAGCATTTGATTAGCCACTGAAGAATTACTCGAGGGTAAGCAACTCTCCCGTCGAGACCGCCACTCTTATCATTTACCTACCTATTTATTATTGTTTAACCTCGCTGAATGGACTTATTTACGTATCCAACCTCCTCTTCTATTTAAGGTCAATTATTCTTGGTCCGCCAAAAGTCGCAATATCACAAACAACGGTTAGGAAAGTGCCCTTGAATACTCTCGTAAAACGATATACTATTGTTTAGTTGGTGCGCTTTGGAAGCAGTACTGTGCAAAGCAACGGCAAGTCAACTATTGTGGAAGGTATAATTATGCCCTGATAGTTCAATTCGTTGTTGAGCAGGAAGTTCTCTGCTCAAATGGTAATTCGCGAAGCTGCGTACCAAATCTAGCTAGGCATTTTATCTTAGGTTTGATAAACAACCCAAAGGGATGATACATTCGCTTCCGGTCCCTTTTAAAAACAAGGAGCGTATAGGTTATTAGCAAACCGAGTGATGGGGCGAAGCATACCCAGGTGACAAGGGTAGGTTCCAGGAGGCCTAACGTTACCAGGCATCCTTTTAGCGCTGCAACCTCAGAGACAGGTAAATACCTATAAACGGTGGGTTATCGGCCCCATTGAATGGGACCTGCTTAGGATTACCTTATTGGGGCCTGCAACCTTCGCAAGATGCTACATAGGCCCATATATTACGGGCCGATTTACAAGTGCAGCAGGGTTAGGGTTAGGGTTAGGGTTAGGGTTAGGGTTAG